>OZ010787.1:493542929-493985530 GCA_963932465.1 Maratus speciosus
ATCTGACACTCACTTGTGTTTTGGTAATAAATAAAACTGTCCGATTTGTTAGACTTACTAATTTGTAAGTACTGTTAAACAAGGTACAAAATGTAACAGATAAAGGAACAGAAATAATATTTTTCAACGATTCAATTCTCTTAGTGTTTAATGCTTCAAGATTGCGCTTTTCAATATTCTTGTAAAGCTTTTTTTCTCCCATGCTTTCTGCTGCACTCTATCTTTAAGGCTGTTCTCAGCTGCTCTACTCAACAAGCGCAAAACGTTTTGACACATTTACAAATTCATTTTTTGACGGAAAGATATAAAAACTGGAAAGCCTGACCATGGAAGCGATTTGGAATCGAGCTGTGTTTTCCATTTTTTTTATAAATAAATTACCTATTGAGTTATAAACGATTTTGATAACGTGACAAACACCTTTCTTGAGTGGTTATTCTACTTCCGCGCGGAAATTCGGTTCAAAATTCCCACTTTGACATTATTTTCTGAAAGATCTATTGCATTTGCAAAAAAAACGGAAAAAAACAGCTCGATTACATAGTTTCTGAACAACAACACCTGCTGGTTTCATGCATTTTCGAACAAAAATAAATTAAAACCTATGTCATAAAGTTGCCCTCTTGGATTTGAGAACATCCTTAACCCCTTAATTCTCGCTCCCGTGATATTCGCGGGCTGTGTTTTTTATTCCGATTGTTTGATTCCCACCAGTTTTATAAAATAGTGTAATTGGCTTTATTATGGTATCATTTTGCTTGTCATTAAATAAGGTGAATAATTCTTTTTCAAAAAAGTGGTGCCAATAAGCAATTTGAATTTTTAAACAGTAAATTAATGCGACCGTTAAGGGGTTAAAGGGTGGCGCACATTGAGACGCAGCCGACACGTGCAGGAAAGCTTTTACGTCCCGCGATTTTGTAGATCATTGAAATGAAGGGAAGAGCACATATTGACTCACGCGCAGTTTTTCTGACGCAGGTCCTGCTTGTCACTTGTATTTGGAACGCAGTTTCGAGTGCGAGGTCTATCACGTGTTTAATTTTGATTTCGTCGAACAAATTGGATATTTCAAAGCAAGATCTTTGAAATAATACTATTGAAGATATCAAATTTGTGTAATTATTTTGAATTGTACAGTAGCGTTCAAAAGGTATTTTGACAACCTTATATTATCTCTTATTTTATTTAATATAAAAATGTAAAAGAAAATATATTCCCTATAATTGAGAACACTATGACTGCAGTTATTCAAATGTATCAAGTTTCAACTTGGCATACTACATTCGGCGCCACCGAAGAACTATGACTCCTCCTTAGCTCAAAAGTATTTTGACAATTAGTTTGCATTTAATTGTTGAAGGTGTCAGTGGCGCTATAGCTTCGATTAGTGTTTATATCGACTTCTTGTGATTATTTTTAAATGCCGAAGTGTAAAAAATATTGAAGAGATTCTAGAAAAGCCGCTGTAAATGCACTTAAGAAAGGTAGACTGCAAGCAGAATTAACTCGTTCTTTTAACGGGTCTAGTCAATTTGTTATTACATGGAATAAAGTTTTTAATAAACGGAAATACATCAAAAATAAGCCTCAAAGTGGCCATCTGAAAAAAACAACTTGCAATGTTGACTGTATTATAAAAATGATTACAAGTGATTGTCGTAAGTCCGCTGTAATAATAAAAAATGAATTGAAAGAAAATTACGGCATAGAAATACACGTTTCATCAGTCGAACGACGTCTAAACCTCTATGGTTTACATTTCAGAAGACCAGCAAAAACACGTTTGTTATCTACTAAGAATAGGAAGGCTAGAATTGCATTTGTAAAACGGCATAATCCTTTCAGGGGCAAAACAATTCCATTGCTAAAGTGTTGAATTTAATGACTGACACCGGAATTTGAAAACAAATTTATTTCTAAATAAGAAAAAGCTATATTTCGCACACATAATAAACCGAATTTTGTTTAATCAAAATTCCGGTGTCAATCATTAATTTCAACACTTTAGCAATGGAATTGCTTTGATCCTGAAAAGGTTATGCCGTTTTACAAATGCAACTCTAGCCTTCCTATTCTTAGTAGATAACAAACGTGTTTTTGCTGGTCTTCTGCTATGTAGGCGCCGTTTGACTGATGAAACGTGTATTTCTATGCCGTAATTTTCTTTCAATTTATATTTTATTATTACAGCGGACTTACGATAATCACTTGTAGATATCATTTTTATAATACAGTCAACATTGCAAGTTGTTGTTTTTTTGTATGGTCACTTTAAGGCTTATTTTCGATGTATTTCTGTTTATTAAAAACTTTATTCCATTTCCATGTAATAACAAGTTGCCTAGACCCGTTAAAAGCACGAGCTAATTCTGCTTGCAGTCTACCTTTCTTAAGTGCATTTACAGCGGCTTTTCTAGAATCACTTCAATATTTTTTTACATTTCGGCATTTAAAAATAATCACAATAAGTCGATATAAACACTAATCGAAGCTATAGCGCCACTGACACCTTCAACAATTAAATGCAAACTAATTGTCAAAATACTTTTGAGCTAAGGAGGAATCACATTTCTTCGGTGGCGCCGAATGTAAACAAACAAGTTGAAACTTGATACATTTGAATAACTGCAGTCATAGTGCTCTCAATTATAGGGAATATATTTTCTTTTACATTTTTATATTAAATAAAATAAGAGAGAATATAAGGTTGTCAAAATACTTTTGAGCGCTACTGTATAATTCATTACTTTGTAAGATGGTTAATTCGCCATCTACATATTCATCTTTATTTTTATTCTTTCTATTTACATTTTTAATTATTATAATATCATTTATCTATTCAATATTTTTAAAGATATTACCTACATTCATCTTGCATTATTTTTAAAACTATTAACGACTCGCTTTTTATATTACCTAATGTTTATTACCATATTATCCATATTTAATCCTTATATCTATTTATATCTAGATTTACAATAATAACTTCATTCCATGTTGTTTTATTTTTAGTTCATTGAACTTCTTTTTAAAAGATTTTGGTTGCTCTAGCCTTTCTTTTATTATTCAACGCTAGATGGCAGCACCAGTCCCTCTCTTAATTTTTTATTATTATTATTCTCTGTCTTCCAAAGCTTCAAAAATTAAGCAATAGCATGGTATAGTACACATTTTTAAATATCTCTTAATCCTTTGCACCTTTTCTGCCCTGATGAGTTTCATTAATTTTATTTAAAGTGTTCATTTATTACATATGGACCATAATTTATTCTTTTTATGTCTGATTATTTTCATTTTTCTTTAGATTCCTTGATATGTTATAAGGAGCTAAATATCGTAATTTTTAGCCCTAATGCCGGCAATATTCTACAAAATAACATATCTTTGCTATGAACTATGCCTATGTAGCTCCTCTGAAGAATCCATAATCTATTCATAGTTTCTTATTTTTGCATTTCTAATTTCCTGTCTTCATTTTTTTAATTATCTTTCTCATTCATTTTTACATTTGTGATTTCATTTTAATGGTTTAATTTTTATAGTATCTTTTCCTTTGATTTTCACGCATGTGATTCCCTTTTAATTATATATATATATATATATATATACATATATATACAATGTAATTCGTATGCCCGAGCAATTTACATTAATTAAAATTTTACTAAATAAAATACTTCATAATTTATGTAAATGATGTAATAATTATATAATTACTTTTCTAACATATAACATTCACATTTCTAACATATCGCACACTTATTTATGGTTCCATATAAAATAAAACTGTCCTATTTTTTAAATTTGATAAAATGTAAATCCTTTTAACGATTGTATAAAACGTAACAGATTAAAGAGTAGAAATATATTTCTTCAACGCTCGAGTTCTTTTAGCGGTTAATGGTTTAAGTCTGTGCTTTTCAATCTTTATGTATGCCCTCTTTTTCTCTATTGATTTCTGCCGCAGTCTTCTTTCTAAATGTGATAGTTATAAAAACCAATGTAATTCATATGCTACAGCCTTTTATTTGAATTACAGCGTTACAAAATTTCTGTAAATAATGCAATAATTATATTAGTAATACAACTGCTTGTTTATTATAACTGTTTTAATTTTTTTTTATAAACAAAAAGTTTTTAATTTTTGTCACAACTTCATTTTGGACCACGTGCTCTTCGTAGCTTGCATCCATCAATTTAAAAACCGCTGCTTTATGTAAGTAAATTTCCGTCTTACAAATTTGCAGTTTTAGTGCATTGTAAATTTTACATATCCATAGCTGCCAACTTTTACGCCTTTGTGTTACCAATAAAATTTAAGAGAAATTTTTGACTTATTGGATAGCAGAGTTCGCCGATTACATATGGGAAATTTTACTATTAAATTTTAGTGGTAAGAAAAAAGCATAAAAGTTGGCAGCTATGCATATCCAAATAAATTTGGGGTAGGTTCGACACAATCACTCTTCAGTAGACATCATACACTGTAAAAAAACGGACTAATACTGCTGGCAATCTAGACGCCAGTACTATTTCCGTACTTTAACGGAATTTTTTCCCGGTAAATTACAGAAAAATTTCGGTTTTTTTTTTTGGAATTTAACGGAAAACTTTCTGTAATTTACCGGGAAAAAGTTCAGTTAAAATACGGAAATAGTACTGGCGTCTAGATTGCCAGTAGTATTTCCGTATTTTAGTCCGTTTTTGTTTACAGTGTAAGGCCATGGCTATACTTAAAAAAATATTTAAAAGCGTGATTCCTTATATTGTCGATACGTATCCATAATTGTTATTTCAATTGGGAGTTTAATTTATCTGCGTTTAACGCCTCGAGGGGCAAACAATTGCGTTTGTGTAATACTGAATTCCCACAGGAAAGTTCGAAAAAATTTATTTCTAAATAAGGAAAAGCATTTTTTCAACTATTTTCCTTCAAAGTTATAAAAGTAAAACTTAGTTAAAAGTTTCTGGTGCAAATCTTAATTAAACTTAGGTGGGGTATAAATATATCCCACCGCCCCTCAAGGGTTAACACCATTCAAAGTCAACAACATCACAAGGCTCCTTTAATACAATTTTTCATTGTTCTATCTTGAAAAATACTCGAAACATGAGTTAAAATGTGTTTGGGGACCGTCTCAATACTAATAATAGATGTATATTGAGATTCGGTGATATTGTGGATACATGTGTTAAAATAAGGATGTAAAGATAATTTATTAACGAGAATAACAATACTCATTAGGAAATCTATAGCTATGCAGTTTACTAGCTACATGTTGCGTGAATGAAATAGCATATATAAAATATTTGCAACTTTGATAAAAGCATGGTACCTTAAATTCGCTACTTTTATATATTTGGTCAGAAGTGAACGAAAATTTGCATAGGAAGTTTTCGACCCTTTTGATCCAAATGATGACGAAAATATATATACGTTTCCCATTTATGAATTTTAATATTACCATTATTAAATCCTAAATAATATTTGAAAAACACATACTTATTCAAAATACACTGTAAAAAAGACAAATGTTTGTTAATCTAGGAAAATATAACACAACCACAAGCGAAAATATACAGTATAACCTAATCCGAGTTTCCCAGAATTCCGAAAAACGTTCTTTATTTTTAGGAGCCTTAGAAATCAATATATTGTCAAGATTTAAAGAAGCATTTATAAAAACAAAGTTTCTTTTGCTGCCACTGGTTTCCCGAAACGTTTCCGAGTAGCTTTTACAGTGTATTAATCAGTTTTCTGATCCCGGAATATAGGTTTTTCGAATGATATGAAATTCTCAAGCAAACATTTTCATGTTCCTCACACATGTTTTGCCGACAAGCATGACAAATTAAAATTAATATTATTTTGTTACTTTTGCATGTATAAATTCAATTGCGCAGCTGAAATTATTTAACCCTTTATCTACTGACGGTAATTATAAGTACCATTAAAATAACTTGTTATAAAATTCATTTAATACATCGATTAGTAGTAATACAGTTTAGAATGGGTTATAGATGCATTACTTTATCTTGTTCCAAAAGCATTATTGGTTACAGAAAACAAAATTATTTTTAAAAGGATGATTTCTTTTGCCTTTGCATCTTTTCAGCTTTCTTGGCGTTGGAGGGAGGGGGGGGGGGGAGATTTTTCAATTCGGGAATACAGTAAACTCTGTCTGAGGCGGAATCGGTCGGGACCAAGAAAATTTTGCGCAGTAGACAATTTTCCGCCTCAGACAAATTTTACTGTATGCCAATGGATTCGCAAGGACTTGAAAATAATTCCGGGTTAGACATGTTTCCGTCTTACACAGAGTCCGCCTTATAGAGAGCTTACTGTATTTCTATATTTCTATTGTAAGAACATTATATTTGTACATTTTCTAATTCTACAAAATTCTAAGAAAAATATTTAAAATAAAAGATTTCAGTGGGTTATAAATATTGCACAAAATCACTATAAATTCAAATTGAATTCATCCTTCTAAATCCTTCAGTCCTTCTAAAATTTAATAAACGATTACGTAAGTCTTCTAATGTAGTTTCAAAAATTCACGAAAAGTGCTTTAAAAGATGAAATTTTCATGAATTCATAATTCAGTACATAAAGAGTTAATTGAGAATTAGTAGCATCTTAAAAACTGATATTTCAGTTTGAGAAAACTTATTAATACACTAAAAAAAAAAAAAAAAAAACTACTCGAAAAAGCTTCCGAAAACCAGTGGCAGCAAACGGAACTTTGTTTTTATAAATATCTCTATAAATCTCAAAAATGTACTGATTTCTAAGATTTCTAAAGATAAAGAACACTTTCCGGTATCATAAATAAGTCAATCGACATTTTCGTATATTTTTGTTCATGGTTATATTACATTTTCGTACTAAAAACCATTTGTCTTCTTTTTACAGTGTTATGCATGGGTGTAATGTTTGGTCTTTTACAATGTATCATAAAATGCATATGTACAACGTGAAAGCAATAATGTACATAAATTATTGTTTGAGATATGTCGAAATAACGGACGTTTATCTTGAACATTATTTGTTTCATTTTTTAGTAATTTATATTCACTAATTTATCGTTCAAAATTAAGGCAAATTTTGTATTTCCACGTTTTTTGACATACAGAATTCAAATATGTAATAAAAGTATGGTGTTGCTATTGGATATGTACACATAAGGTTCAATTGTAATATTTAGATGCCAACTCATAGCAAAATAAACCACATACATTTATAAATAAGGATAGACCAAAACACAATTTTAAGACCGAAACAGAAACAAAAACCGAATTTCAGTAATCTTCCTATTTTTGGCCGAAAACGAAAATGTCCGAAATTTTTTAAAGTAATTAATACATACATAAATGTGCATAATTATTAATTAATTATACTTGTTTATTAATTATGCGTGTAGCCCATATTTGCTCTCTGTGCCTAAGGCCGAAACTTTTTATTTTCGTATAAAATAAAATGTAATTAATTCATCAACGACACAGAATGATTTTCTAATTATACGAATTTCATGTAATTAAAAAATGTTCTAGGTGCACATACCTCGATTTAACTTTTTTAATGACTTTTGTAAGTGATCATCTGTTATACTAGAACTTTCTCACAGAGTATTCAAAACACTTCTGCAGTTTCAAACTAAAAATTTTCTATTACTCTTAAGTCTGCAGATTTTAATGAGCACTTGAAAAGCGTCTTCAAAGTTTTAGTCTTATAAGCATTGCTTGCTTTATAATGTGCACTCACGTCTTGAGTAGGTCGTGATTGATAATTATAAACAGTGAAGTTCATAGCAATAAATAAAGAGTGTCTCAATTGAGCCGATACAGCTCAAATTAATGAGTAATTTTGAAAATTTCCGAAGGAAGAAACGAGATTTTCGGAATTCAGATAGTTTCGGTTGAGTTTCGGTCCGGCCAAATTTTTAGCAGCATTTTTGCCGAAAACAAAAATGAAACCGAATTTTCGGTTGATGTCTTATTACAAAGAACTTAACACGGCTGAAAATAGTACCTTTCTTTTTTCCTTGCATTAGTTAAAGCTAGAGTTATAGCCTCCGTTCAGTTTTGCTTTTCCGTACTGTACATGTTCGATTTATGCTGTGTAAAAGTTTAAAGAACATTCATTTCACAACTTCCTACTTTTTTTACAAATCGCAGACCGTGGTGTTGATGACAGGAACCACAAGTACGTAGCAGTTTAACTTTAACTAAAACCAATAAATATGTCTGCAAGCCTTCGAGTTTATTTATACAAAACACTTTGCAAATCCGCTCTGTTTATTTTGACTGAGTGGTAAAGGCTCACCTTGTAAGACGATTTCAAGAAACTTTTTAAAAACTAGGAAGTAGACAGCGGTTGTTGTTGGTTTTTTTTTTTTTTAAGTTATAAAAATACATCAGTATTTGTATGTATTCTTATTTTCTTTTTTTTAATGTTAACTTTAAGCTTTGTTTTGAAAGTATATTTGTTTCATAAAATTTTTCAATATTGAACTTTTGAGAGAGACTTTTTTTTTTTTTTTTTAACATATAATTTTGTATAAAGAATAAAGCTAGCTTGAAAAGCCTCTGTTACAGCCAGGTCAGACGTCAGATTTGAACCTTTTGCCAACAATGATGCATCCATCTTGTACTATACAGTATGCTGTATGTCAATGAAATATTAATTGTAATTAACCACACAAAAACAATTTCTAGTTCCTGTTTTCTCTCAATTTTAAAATCTAATTTTTAATTTGTAAAAATATTCATCATCTTCTTGAAAATCAATGTTTTCAATCCATTTCAAGAGAAAACTTCTTAAAAATCCAACAAATTAGAAATAATACGAATATAAATTCAAAAACAATTACTTTACAGCTGGACTTAGAGGTCTGCACGGGCCCGGGCTTGGCCCGAGGCCCGTACTCGGCCCGGCGAAGTGAAGGCAAATTTTCAAACGGGCCGGGCTCGCAGAATTAGAAAAAAATATTTAACGGGCACGGCCGGGCCGGCAAAAAAATTGAACGGGCCTACTGGGCCGGGCGGATAAAAAAGATTAAGCGGGCCTGCCGGCCTGCTATAAAAGCTTAATCGAAGTCGATAAAGTATGAGCCATTTTCAATGAAGGTCACTTTCGCGAGAATAAGTATAAATGAGCGTCACGAACCGATGCTAGTTTGAAAATATTAATACAGAAATGCAACATGTCCAACGTAGAGATCAGCATCGGACAATTAAATGGTGTCTGAACCCGGGCTTAATTTTTTCAGCAGAGTCGTGCGGGCCGAGATCAGGCTTGCATTTTTTTTTTCTACATAGTCGAGCAAGGCTGGAACTGAACTTTATTGTTCTCAGGATGTGTAGGGAAGGCAATATGTTCTGCAAAAATATTATTAGCGAATTTCTGTTAACGGAATCTTTGGAAATATGCCTTAAGGTGGTTCTCAAATTCACTGCTCAACAATGAAAATTTTTCTGACACATTTTCTGACTCATTTTTAACTGTAAAGGCATAAAATTGACAGGCCTAACTATTGAAGGGATTTGGATTTGAACAGCTTTTTGCATTTGTTATAAATAAATTACTTATCGAGATATAAGAGATTCTTGTCACGGCAGGCACTTGTGATTGCAGGTTTTTCTACATTCCCGTGCTATCGCTTCTGGAAATTCGATTCAAAACTTTAACTTTGCCAATATTTTCTCAAAGATAAATTGCCTTTATCAAAAAATGGATAACGTTATTCGATTATATAGTTTCTAAATAAGAATACCTGCCAATCGTATGCGTTTCCGAAAAGAAATGAATTCAAAAATGTATCAGAAAGTAGCTCCTTTGGATTTGAGAAAAGCCTTATTAAATGGCAGAGAAATATTTTTACAAATCTGCTTTTTATTATACAGCTTCAAAAGTGATCATGTTTTTTAACCCTCCTTTTTTTCTTTTATTCTAAACTACATTAATTTTTTAATGAAACCATATTTGAATGTTTAAACGTCTAAGACTCTAAGTAATCATTAATGTTGCTATTGTGTATTTTCTGTCGTAAAGTAATTAAAAAATATATCAAATAAATATGTATGCAGTATTATTCTTTAAAAGACTCTTAATTGTATGTTTAGAAAAACCTGAATTTTTTGTGGAAAATGAGTCGGACCTCATTTAATTGATTTTCCACGGGCCAGGACTGTTTTCACTTATTTTTGTACGAGCAGGAACGGGCCGTGAACTGTGAAAATATAAACGGACCGGGCCGGGATCAAGCCGAACTTTTAATTTTTTCATCTGGCCGGGTCCGGGGCTGGAAATTCCGGCCCGTGCAGACCTTTAGCTGGGCTGTCCAACCTGCGGCCCAGCAGAGAATCGATTTTTTTTTATGTATTTAGATTTTAATGTAGTTTTTTTTTTTTTTTTTTGTGGATTCCATAATATATTTAGTGCAAATGTTGCTTCACGATGATGTGAGTATAAATTGATTGTTATGAGAATGCGTTCTACGCATTTCGTGTATCACACTGCTCAGATAAAACATTATGACAACTGTTGCCTATCTAAATGAGTGTGGCTGTCTGATATATAAAATAAACAAGGCTTTTTGAAGGCTTATGATTTTAATATATTCGATAAAGACTAATTTGTAGCTGTCCTGATTTTCAAAATAAGTAAATTTAAAGTTCTGACCTGAGAACCCATAAGCTCTTCCTGGTAAAGTCATTGAAATTGGGTTATCTACTAATGAATATTTGGTACGTTGTACCTTTAGACACTTCTTCACTACTTTAATTTATCATTCCAAGAAGAAATTCAAATGTTTGGATGTCTAAGTTAAATCAACACAATATTACATGACTAGTCAATGTTCTAGTTCTCTGTTGAATAATTTTAAAAGCATTTCTAACTCAGGGATTGTAAGATATTTTTCCTTAACAATTATTGTTAATGTTAGTACAGTGCTTATGCAACACAATACGTTTTATTCCTCTGAAATACGGCCCGGTACAAATTTTCTCCCATAAAATATGACCAGAGGAAGTCAAAAAGTTGGCACACCTGCTTTACAGAAAGGAGGAGGATCTCTTTAGGAGAGAATTTTCGGTACTTATTTGTTATAGGTGCAATGGTATAACTTAATCTTTAAAAAGTGTCATTTCGCGACAAATATTATACTAAAATATCACGAAAGAGAAACGGTGGCCGTTGATAAAAATCTACAATTTTATATGGCTTATTTATGTTATATATATTGTAATTTATGATATCTTATTTGTGTAAAAATTAAACAAATTGCTTCTCAATGTATGTATTAAGTGGTATAAATGTAAAGCAAATTGTTGTGCATTTTATACACTGATAGTTATTTCATAAAGAAATAACAATCGGATGACTTTTTTAAAATGTAAATAAAGGTTGCCAGAAAGTGCTTTTGAAAATTTTGCTTTTCTCGCCCAATTAACCTTTATGTTTACTCTCTAGCGCCAACTCTCCTATAACAAAGAAGTACTAAATTTTCGATTACTTGAATTTGCATTTGCGTATTTGCATATTTAAATGAACATTTATTATACAGAGCGTTTCATAAAAGATTTCAATAACTTATTAACAATAAAATATGAAATACATAATTATTATCAAGTACTCAGAAATTTTGTATAACGTAACGTTAAAAATAGATTAATTTTTCATCAATATATGGCACTGCATTGTCTGAAACTGTGGCCTTTTCAGAATTAACTTCATAATTTCCAAATACGTCAGTTTGATCATTATTACACTTTGAGATATCATAGTGAACTGTTTATAAAAGTCCTCTATACAAAATTTATGAGCTACCTGATAAACATTTCACTTATTTCATCTTAATATTTATTACTAGCTGCGAAGCAACCCGTTGTGTTGCATTTGTATTTTATAAGATCTTTCGAGTTTGTAAGGAAAAATACTTACCAATCCAGTCTTTAAATTAAAATGTAATAAGTCATAAGCTAAAATGTAATTATTATCATTTATAAATCTTAATTAGACCTTCCAATCGCCGTACTATTCCTTAAAATTGATAAATTAGTTCTCGAGCTTTTAAGTATTGAATGATTGGTTGATTAATTGATTCCCCAGTTTTTTCCTGTTTTCTCACAAACTATTTTTGATATCGATAAGCGACAAACTGCAGATTGTAGCCAGAATTATTTTTTATAAATCTTAATTAGACTTTTCAATCAACGTAAGATTCCTTAAAATTGGTCAATTATTTCCCTAATTGTTGAGTATTGAAAGAATGGTTGATTTATTAATTCTCGAGGTTTTCCCTGTTTTATCAAAAAACATTTTAGATATCGGAATGCGACAAACTGTAGATTGTAGCAAGAATTATTTTTTATAAACCTTAATTAGCCCTTTTCATCGCTGTAAGATTCCTTAAAATTGATCAATTATTTCCCGAATTGTTGAGTATTGAAAGAATGGTTGATTTATTAATTCTCAAGATTTCCCCTGCTTTCTTAACAGGGCCCGACTAGCAAGTTTCTGTGGGCCCAGGGCATTTTCAATTTATGTGTTCCCAGGTCATTTTCAATTCTTCGTGCCCCCTTAGATTGGTTGATTTACTGATACTAGTTTTTTTTTTTTTTTTTTTTTTTTTTTTTTTACATATTGCACACTTATTTGAAAAGTGTCAACTCAAAAAATTAAGTTTTTCGGAAAATTGAAAAACGGTTTCAGGAATAAAAATGAAATATATTTTCTATTATTTATTAAAATGAATTTTTAACCATATATTGAGATATATTTCAGTCATTTCATATCGCATGTGTATTAATATCGCAAATATCACATTGTTTCATAATTATTTTATTGTTTAATGGAAATTTAGATGAAATTTTGAAAATTTTCGCGCCCCTCAGAAATTTCGTGTCCAAAGCATGTGACT
This sequence comes from Maratus speciosus, assembly GCA_963932465.1. Lineage (NCBI taxonomy): Eukaryota > Metazoa > Arthropoda > Arachnida > Araneae > Salticidae > Maratus > Maratus speciosus. Next base: position 493,555,859 of record OZ010787.1, read on the forward strand.
CGGGTGCTCGTGCCGATAGTCGGGGCCTGTTTCTCAAAAACCATTTTAGATATCGGACTGCGACAAACTGAAGTTTGTAGCTAGAATTACCGTTTGTAAATCTTAATTAGCCCTTTCAATTGCCGTGAGATTCCTTAAAATTTATCATTTTTTTCCCGAATTTTTGAGTATTGAAAGACTGGTTGATTTATTAATGCTCAAGTTTTCTCCTGATTTCTCAGAAAACATTTTAGACCTCGTAATGCGACAAACTGTCGTTTGTAGCTGTAATTATCATTTTAAAATCTTAATTAGAGCTTTCAATCGCCGTAAGATTCCTTAAAATCGGTGAGTTATTTCTCGAATTTTTGAGTAGTGAAAGATTGGTTGATTGATTGATTCTCGTGGTTTTCTCGGTTTTTTCAAAAAACATTTTAGATACTAGAAAACGACAAACTGCATATTGTAGCCAGAAATAATATTTCTATTTGCTTCTGATAAGATTAATGTTTGTTATGCAACCCTTAATGAATCTATTCAGGACGAACACAGAGACTGAAAAAGAAAAAAAAATTATTATATTCTTTTACTTTGCGTCGTCTAAATAGTCGAATTGAATTAGGTGCTTTTATGAAAATCACAGACAGACACTCTAATTTTATACATTTGTATAGATAATTAATGAATTATTGAATTTTAAGATTAGGGTGTCCTTTATGAAACACCCTGTATTTTAAATTGTAAAAGAAATTTAAAATCTTTATGCACGAAAAATGCATAGTGTTTAGCAATAATTATAATAACTGTAATATAATATCGCTGTGCCATAACTAAAGCTTTCACTTTCATTCTTAGCTGCTATTTTAAGTATTTTTTGTTGCTTGAATTTTGCGTACCATATTTGAAGTCAGTTTATTTATTTCTTTTAATTATTGCAAATTTCTTTCACCATCTCCCGATTAAATTTATTTTATTTCATTTCATTTTATTTTATTTTGTACATAATTCCAGATGTTCAATATAATAAGACTCAGAAATGTCAAATTTTCTTAACGAATTTATCAGTATTTCATTAGAGTTTAATTTTTTTTTAAAAGCAAACAATAATTATTTTGCATTCATTAAGCAAATTTTTAAGCCAGCAAGCTTTCTCCATCAAATTAACTTCGTATAATTATATTTTTAAATGGGTATTTTTTATAATTAATAATTGAATTTGGAAGTAAGAAATATCAATAAAGAACAAAACAAAAAAAAAACAGTATTTATTAATTAATAACATGGAAGAGAAAAGAGAATCTATTAAATGAATTTTGGTGAATAAGCTATTCTAAAAATAGCTTCGCTTTACATGAAGCACGTACAAGGGTCATATTATTGTTAATAAATTGTTTTTTTTATAGATAGTGAATAGCGCGTTAGCACAACAATGTCTGTGAAAACATTAATAAAAAAAAAAAAAAAAAAAAAAGTCAAAAGAAAAGTCTATAATGAGACATTGAAAATTCAGTAATGCATATTTTATTTATAATCTATTGTAAAGTGGAATTATAATAAATTTTCCATAGAGCGTCAATTATGTATAGTTTCTTATAAATCCAAATTTTTTATTTCAATGTGCATATTATGTCTATATAAGAGAAAATACGATATAACTGTAATTCTTCCATTTTTATAACGAATAAAGAAATTGTTGCTTGTAAAGTTCGTAAAGACATATTTTGGAAGGTTTTAATGTTTTACTTTTATATTATTATTCATAAAAATATTTATATAAGTATAATATCGGAAATTTAAAATTAACATTGATGATTTTACTTTAGGGGCATTTCAACAGTTAGGAGCAATTTTTAACTGGCTGTGATATTCTAAATTCGAAAAATACTGAATTATTTTTATTGTAATTGCATATCAACAATTAGAATAAACAATTAAATTTAAAAAATCAAAAAACCCGACTGCCTAAAAATCGAACTAATTAATTATTTCTCATCAATGTGAAACTATTTTTTTTTCAATTCCTACTATTAGCTCACACTCTCGCTATATATATCTTGTTCAAATTTTCAATCGTTAATAAAATACATATTATTCATCCAATCAAGCTCAAATATTTTTTTTAAACTTGTAGTGGATGACACTTGATGTTAATCCAGTTTTTTCAAATATTAATTCATTAATTAATTTAATTAATTAATTTTCAATAATCGAGGGAGCCCTCTTCTTGATTAAGGTATTTTAAGACCGACAGAGCCCTCTTCTTGATCAAGGCATTTTAAGCGCCACTCAAGAGGGAAGAACGATGGGAGAATAAAAATTCTCTTATTGACCTAAGTAGGAATTGACTTAAAATATTTTTATTATGTTCCTTGTTTATATTACTTACCTTTTTTTATTTACTTGTACTGATGACTTTTAAGTTGTGTTTAATTGTTAGTTCTTATCTATAAACACTGTTTTGATGAGGTCTATAGATGTCTATGATGGTTAGAGTTGCAGTAAAGCTAGAGATCCTACATACACAAATTCCAGGTTGTATAATATTTTAACGGAGCTTCTGGCTTTAAAATAGTTAATGAAACATCGTCTTCATTTTGAAAGACCTATCCGATGATATGCCACTCAATAGGGTGCGTAAATTTTTTTTCGTCTCTACCGCCATTTTGTATTTTACGGCCGCCATTTTGAATTTATAAAAACAAAACCTAGCCTTTAACCATTGGGCCGTTAAGACAAATTTATAGAGACCTCATTCATTAAAATCCATCCAGCCGTTGGGATGTTTCGAAGGTATAAAGAAATCCACATACAGAGATACGCGTGAAACACATAACCCTTCTTTTCAGCCGGGTAAAATGTTGAGCTGTCCATTATAAAATCAGAAAAAAATTAAGTCTAAATAAATAAGTACAGATGATTTTTATTGTAAGGGCATTTCAATAATTAGAAAGCTGTCTTTTACAAAACAGAGAAATTCAAGTCTAAATAAATAGAAATATTGACGATTTATATTGTAATGACATTTCAACAATTAGATACAAATGCACACTATCCAATATAGAATCAAAAGAAGAAAATCCTAAATAAATAAGTACTTAAGAGTTTTAATATAAGGGGATTTCAACAATTAAAAACAAACTTCAGTTGTTTGTTACAGGATAAGGGATGTTCAACTCAAAATAAATAAATATTGCCAATTATTCTTTGTAATAGCATTTCAAAAGATAAAATAAACTTCTACTCTCTGATTTAAAATTATAAAAATTCAAGTCCACCAATCAGGTAAAGGATAAGTAAACCAATAAATATTGGCGGTTTTCTTATGGTAATGATATTTCAGTAATATTTAACGTGCTTCTGAATTGTTTTAGCAATATATTTAATTTCCGTTATGTTTTCAAGATTAATTATCAATTTATAATGCATGAATATGTTTTAATTGACAATTTCTCTAACAATGAGGGGAAAATATAAAAAAATTTAATGTGAAAATATTTTTTTATTTATGACTGGCGTACGAACACAATGTGTTGCGGTTTATTCTGTTGAGCTGTCTACATGACAGACCAGATGTTATTACCAATAAGGTTATCTGAGCGAAATATGCTAGCTGGTTATCGGCCTAGTTAGCCTAAACGGTAAAGCATTGACCTTGTAAGCCAAGGATCTGGGCTCGATTCCCAGCCTGGGCATTTGTTCACTTAGTTGGAGAATTCAATTCGTACAATGTGTTGTATTTGCAGGTCATCAGATCTTTAGATTTTTATTTTTATTTTTATTTTATTTATTTTTTTTGGGGGGGGAGGGGGAGGATCTGATTTAATTCTTCATTTAAAAAAGATTTACGATGTTAAATTCATTAAATTTCTTATTATAAGCACAAAATCGTGTTTACAATGTTAATGACCAAAAATTTGCCAAAATTACATTTTGCAAGTTGCGTTATTTTATCCAATTATGATAGAATGCATTTATAAGAAAATAACGAAACATGTGCGATAAAATTACACTAGAAAGAAATGAATTTGGACTTTAAAAAAATTAGAGATCTTGCATTATTGCCAAGCTAATGTTTGTTTACTTGTTTAACTCGTCTAAGCAAATTTATCTATGCGAGTATCGTTAAATTCTGTAGCGTGGGTATGTTGCTATGGTTTGGACAAAAACTTTTAAGGGGACCGAGAAAGCCCTATCTCCACCATGATAAATTCACCAACTTCATGTACCTTTTTCTCAGAAATGGTGAAAGATAGAGATATAGATTTTTTAGAGTAGTTAGAATAACATACTTTACGTATTTTAACAGACCATTTTCTTTCTAACTGAAACTGAAAATTAATTATTTATTGAAGTTCATTTTGAAATTAGCATTTTTGGTAAGATTTAACGGCCTAAAATAAGTAATTCTCAACAAATCATTAAATTCCTGTGTTAAAGTATACAATATAACATAATATAAGTATTTTTAAAAGTGTGAGTTCTTAAGTTTAATAGATATTGAAAAAAAGGAATACAAACATGAAAAATCCAAGTTTTGAGAAAAAGTTAATTAAAGATTTAAATGGCCATTAAGCTGTGAGGTACTCTTAAAAAGAATGAATAATTCCAACACTTCTTTTTTTTATGCATAAATACGTGTGACACATCGTTGGAAAGATAAAAGTTTAAACTATTTAATGATATAAAAAAGTAAGAATCGACTTTTTTCCCAAATTTCGCTTACTTGATCCCCAAGGGAGGTCCTACTCCTTCGGGTGAAAAGTTTCGATTTTTTTTTTTTTTTCATATTTTGCATTCCTCAAGTGTGTAATTTGTTGCCGTAAAGCAGTTTTCTTATGTTACAATTTCTTACAATTTTGTTCGTTGAATGTAAAGCTGCTGGTTGAAAGTAACGCTTTTGTAAAACTTTAAACTTGTCTTTCTCGAAACCATGTTTTTCAAACTGGGCGAGCATTTTGCTCTAGAACTATTCTCCAATTTCATTTACTTTTTATTTAAGGGGTCTCAGGACTCTTAAAATTGGAAAAAAAAAAAAGAAAAAAAGACCAGTTTCAACATTTAATATCTTAAAATATATATGATTTTAAAACACAATTTTTATTGAGATGACAGATATACGTATGTTCTTTTATTTCATGCATTTAAAAAATTGCAAGATGCAGAATCACTTATAGGGGGCTGCAAACTGTCAGACCTTTGACGGGAAGAAAAATTGGTATAACAGCTTACGCGCAGGATTACAAAATAAATATTGCAACTAGAATGAAAAATTTGATGCCTAGTTATTCTTCAGATTGTAATAATTACTCTGAATCTAAATAAATTTGTTTTTAAAGCATTTTTATATTTTTAATATAAAGTTGTATTTAGCTAATACAAAATTTTGAAAATTTCAACAGTATAATCACTTAAAAAAAATGTTTTTTTGAACAATAAAAAAAGAAATTTTAGTGTCTGTATTGCTATCCGTGCTATATGTGCTTCCGTGGCTGTATTGCTATTTATTTTATCACTTTTATAACTGTGTTGGCCGGTTCTAGATTGCTATTAATTATGCTGTTTGGATTTGTTTGTACGTTATCGAAAATGGAAGGGGAAAAAGAAGAAACGGGCGAAGGGGCGGGGTGCTCAGTCTTTTACAGAATTCATACGAGTCGCCTATAAAGGGAGGCCATCTCTACTCGAGTTTGATCTCGTAATTTAGAACCTGGATGAGATCGTCGCCTGACTAGGCATCTCCAGCCGTATAATTCATAGAGAACTTGGAGGATTTTGCACCCACGACGGATTTTACATGCACCAGGTGCCATTAAGGGGTCTCAGGACTCTTAAAATTGGAAAAAATGAAAAAAAGAGACCATTTTCAACATTTAATATCTTAAAATGTATCAGATTTTAAGACACAATTTTAATTGGAATAATATATATATATATATATGTTCTTTCATTTCATGTATTTTAAAAATTATAAGATGCAGAATTAACATTTACAGAGGGCTCCAAACTGTTAGACATTTGACAAGCAAAAAATCGGCATGACAGCTTACGCGCACGATTACAAACTAAGTATTCCAATTAGAATGAAAATGTTGGTGTCTACTTATACTTCAGATTGTGATAATTACCCTGAACCTAAATAAATTTGTATTTAAAGCATTTTTATATTTTTAAAATAAAGTTGTATTTAGCTAATGCAAAATTAAGAAAATTTCAACAGTATAATCACCGAAAAAAATATTGTTTTGTACAATAAAAAAGAAATTTTAGGTTCAGTTTATACAGACTAACATGAAACATATGTTTTGAAAATTTCATGAAAAAATATTCATAAGTTTTTGAGATATCGTGCGCGTTATGCCCAAAAACGTTATTTGGAGAAAAATGGCTTCAAAGTTTCCGAAACGACGCTTCAGCTATTGAACGTGTATAAATGTAAAAGCCATAACTTCAGTTCTAATAGGAATTTCAAGGAAACAATTATATCAAATGTTCAGAAAAGATAAGAGTTTAACATCTAAAAAAATTTAAATTTCGAAAATTTTAAAGCTTTAAGAGTCCTGAGACCCCTTAAGGAATTAGCTATTGGTCAGCGATGAGAAAGGACACCCTGTATATTGTCCCAAAACTGCAAAATACGTATAAATTTATAAAGGCTTTGTTGGAGCAAGAAAAAGGGTCGGTGGAACCGCGTTTCCCCTCTAGTGCGTGATTGGCGACCCTTGAACTAAATAACAAAAAAAATTTCGAGCAGTTTTATATGGAATGATGTAAGAAATTGTAAAGTTGTTTGAAAAATAATTAACATATATTTTGATTACTTAGAATAGAATTCTTTAAAACATAATGATGCATTTAATTAGTAAGATTAAATGCATCATTATATTGCGATTGATTTTCGTAACATAATGATGCTCTTAAATGATACTTTTTCTACGATGTTAGTTTCATTATCATAGTTTTTTCCCTCGCAAACCACGTGTATTCGAGATACTTTTAATTCCGATTATCGATCCAAGCGTAACTGTAAAACAATCTTATTGATGAATTATTGCCATATTTCAAACTGCATTTTCGGATGCTGCAATAAACATAAATCCAATACTGGTGAAATGTTGATATAACACCTGAAATAGTACTTCAAACAGAATGCTAATATTCATAAAATATTTGAATTAAGATTTAAACATTTCCAACAAAATTCTATATTTGCGCTTTTTTTAGGGTTTCGTTCGTCTGACGAAACCCTATTCGTCTCACTCCTGTCTGTCTGTCTACCACAGAGCCCGTTCTCAGAAACTATATATATTGGAGACTTGAAATTTTGGATAGCTGAACACCTCACTTCAAACTATAAATCATAAAATTTTGAAAAAGTCTTATATTTACCCCTCTGGGCTCTTAACTTGTGTATTTTAAGCAAATTTTCTAACTCAGCCCCTAATTAAGTTGGAGATGTGAAATTTTGCATACTTATAGCAGAACACTTGCGATCACACGAAAAATCATAAAATTTTCAAAAAGCCTTATATTATTTACCCCTCCGGGTTCTAACTTCTGTATTTTAAGCAATTTTTCTAACCTCCACCCTTTTCACCCGGGGTGCACTTTTCTAACTTTTGCCGACACTCCTTTGACCACTCTTTCATATCATGCATTATAGTCGTACATATTTTAATTCCAATTTTTACCGGCAGGGGGCGCCTACCTATCTCGGGAGCTATGGGCCGGATCCCCTCGACTAATATAGCTACAGATAATTTGTAAAATGGAGTTTAGTTAGAATAGAGATTTGTTTAGCATAGAGTGCGCCCCCCGTTTGCGAAATGTAGAACTAACATATTTTGCAAAAGGATAAATTGTTTTGAAAGGAATATTAAACGAAACCCCCTGTGCGATCTGTGATCACACTTACCCACTTGTTTTATAACATAGTAAATATTAATGCCAATGCTTTCGCAGTATTACTAAAGTAAATAATTCTAAAAATTGGGCAATTATTTCAAACCTATACAAAAGATGTAATAATATTGGACAAAAAGTGGTTTGCTTCAAGGAAAAAAAATTTGAACAAATTCAAATGTTGCACAATCTTCTATTCTATGAAATATTTTTTTCATATTTCTGATAATACATAATCTCAGGATCTGATTTTCGAAACCTGCTGAAATTCTTCAAAATAAATCTTAATTATTTACACTTTATGTAGATTTAAGGAAGAAGCGAATTACCTGAGCATCAGCCGTATTACTATAGGAAAGATGAATTCAGGAAGAATTTTTTAAAGGAAAGTGGCCCGAATTATTGTTCTCGTGCAAGAAAATGCTGAAAATGTTGCTCAGTCATCCCGCTGGTATCGTACCTGCGAACTTCGACACAGACTCCTTATTTTGTGACCCCTCGTGCTAGCCGCTGGGCTGAGTGTGTCCGTAAACTTAGAGGAGTAACATTAAAGAAGTTGAATAGATTAAAGTGTTTCATTTCTTATTCCGGAAATCTGGGTAAGCATTTTGAAAGGACCGTGATGTTTCCATGTTTTTCCAGCCCTCCTTCTTTTATTTATTCTAAATAACAGAGGGCGCCACTGGAGTTGTTTTTAAAAGATTTTTGAAGGCTCCGTTGCTTCTTCCAGTTTGAATATAATTTTTGACGATGTAGCATGTAGATTGTTTCCTGCCGATTCGTGTTTTTAAAAAATTTTACTCCTGAAAGATGATTTTGAAGATTAAACCGAAATGTTGAGTTTTATTTTATTCGTGTGTTTTTATTTTAACATCATCTTTAAATTTATAAATAAAATATACGTTGTATAGCAACCTCTATTTTGTTTAGTATATTAAAGAAATTTTTAAAAAAATTATGCTTAAGGGGATTTAACTTTTTAACACATTAAGTCATATTTATGTCACATTAAATCACATTTTTCGAATGGATAATATGTTGTAGTAAAAGTGGACTAACAACAGTCGTTTATTACGAGGAACATGTACTTGAGCAACAACAAAAGAAAAGTGTCTCCACCATGTATTCCACTGTAATTTTTTTAATCATGACTCTAATTATAGAGAATTTCAAGTTTTTGTTTTCGAAATCGCCTGTAAGTCTTCAAGATAAATAAGCACGTCATTTATTTACCCTTTAAATCTATGTAGATTTAAGGGATTAACATTAAAGGAAGGAAATATATTAAACAAATTTTAAAGAAACAGTTGCTTAAGTTGATTTAACAGTTTAAACCTTATTCCATACCTCCCTCTATGTTCTAAAAACACTAATACTTGAAATTTACTGATCTCTACCTATCTTTTATTTTCCCCCTCCGGAATGTGTCACTATCATCATTTTGAGCATCTGGATTCAACAGCTTTATTATTTTTAGTCATCGCTTACGTCGAGCGCTTAAGCTTTGCGGCACTGTACTCTTTTGCATACCTATTTATATTTAGTTCAAATTAGTTAGCGCAGGTCAATGACTAAATAATCAAGCACAGAAAATTATAAGAAAGTGGGTAACAGAGTTACTTTCTCTCATGGAAATTTTTATAACATTTTTTATCTTTATTTTGCTGCTAAGTAATGTTCTGTAATACAGATGGTTTCAAATTTATGTTTTACTTTTTAATATTTTTGCTCGGTGGTTGTAGCTCTTTAAGAGGAATATATCTCAGATATTATTTCTATAAGTCCATCGTTATTGATTTAATATTTCATGTAATGTTTAACATTTTTAAAAAACAGTAAAAAAAATACAAAAATTTTGAAAACAGAAAATAAGTTAATAATGCAAAAGTGTTGACTCTTTATTGGAATTTGAATTTATTTTAAATTTCCATTGTATTCTCACATTTTCCATGTATCTCACCAATATTGCCGTTTATTGGAACTATTTCCAGTATTATGCTATCATTTAATCCATATTGAATAATTTTTTTTAACTAAATTCTGGATAAATGCTATCATACAACATTGACTATATTTCTAAAATGGAATATAAACTAATTATTCTGCTAATACGCCCCAATATTGCTTTTTGGCTGGCCCGCGCCTTCTTAGCATACTGGGGAGCTCTGTGCATCGTTGTTTTTAGGGGACTCTTGCATATGAACTTATATTTACTTGTTGATTTTTCTAAAAGTATTCATTTATGAAAAGTAAAGGATTATGTGGCTTAAAATAGAATACCTTTATATTCAGATTCTAAATAGATATTATTGACATATAGCAAAATGATAACTAAATACATATTTTTTTACGGAAAAGGGAGAGATATTACTTAACATAAAACTAGGCTATTCCATACAATTAAAGTCAGTTTCAGCTATTTTTCTTTATTGTGATTGATATTTGTTAACTCATAATTTGTAGAATCTGTGCAATATGGTAAAGATCTATTTCTGGACCCGGGCTGCGAAAAATTCATTACGATGGCAAAGGAAAAGTGAGCAAGTGTGAACAATTTTTGCAAAATCATGAAAAATCTGTTTAGAAATGGGATTTTGTTTCCAATTATAAATTTTTAATTTTTAGTAATACCTCAATCTTATTATACATACATGTAAAAAGTTAATTTACTCACATGTATTTTTCAAAAATGATAAATTTTTTCATTCACAGTATCCCCAGAACATGGGGCTAGTGTGGAAAAAAGTAAAAAAATTGTAAGAAACACTTTTTTCCAATAATAAAACAGTTACAATTATAGAAATGTGTGTAATATTTGATTTATTCCCTAATTATATTTAAAGTACATAATATCATCGTCACTTGAGTATACATATAATGTCTCTTCTTCATTAGATGCAGAGACTGGACATGAAACAATATCTTTTTCCTTACTATTTTCTATTTTTACTCTGTGCGAAACATTAACTCTGTTGCGCAGCATTATATAAAAAGATTATCATATTAGTATATAGGATCATATAAATCTAATACAATAATGATTGTTATTACTATATAATAAGAGCATATTACCATTATGAAATAAGATTGATATACTATTATAGAATAAGATCGTTTATCTTTATATAATAAAGTTATTATATAATGCTGCTTCTCAAATGCTGTTTTGATGCAATATAATATAATGCAATAAAGGATGTAATAATATAAGAGATTCTTTAAGCTGTATTAAGTAAGAAATATTAGGCAAAATAAGTTCTAGTCACGCGTACTAGCATGTGATCTGAAATATATGCTATTGTCTATCACTTCCTTCAAGTGACTTATAGTGCTGCAAGTAGGGTTATTTTAAAGATTGGATGGAACGAGTTAATATAAACAACACCTAGAACATTTGCCGTGTGATTGTTTCTAAATGTTTTAAAATGTTGTGTAAAGTTCAAGAACTGAGAAAAACCCTTTTTATAGCTCTCTGATTGGTAAGATTCGAGTTGATATCTTTCCTATATATCGTAAAAGATACAAATATCGATAAGTTCATCATTAAACTAAGCTAATACATGCTAAGACCAATGCCAGACGGGCGTCTTTTTTGCTGCTTTTTTGCTTAAATATTATCCATTCACAATGCTTTACTTTTAGACCAATGTCAGACGGGCGACTTTTTTGCTGCTTTTTTGCATAAGTATTATCCATTCACAATGCTATAGCATTGTGAATGGATAATACTTAAGCAAAAAAGCAGCAAAAAAGACGCCCGTCTGACATTGGTCTAAAAGTAATAAAAGTACACTTTAAAAGGCATATAAATGTATACAGTCTGTTACAAAAGTATAAGACCACAACATATTTTGCTGTTTAGGTAATTAAAGAAATATTTCAATCAAAATAAAGAATATTTTATGTTAGTACATCAAGTTTTTAGTAAAATGTAGCAACTTATAGAAATGAAATTAATTATGAAAAAATAAAACATCAATATAACAAAAAAGTGTCAAAAAGAACTGTTACAAAATTATAGGACAAACTGTGGTAAAGAACAGTTTTCTCAAATTTAGTAAGATGTTGCTCAACCATTTCTTTGAATAACTTCAAACGCACGATTTGGCATAGAGTTTATTAAATTTTTAAGGAACGTTTCGGGAATATTGTCCCATTTTTTCCATAATGGCCATTTCTAATTCATATGCTGAATGATATTGTTTGTTATTTTCATACACTTGGCGAGACAAATAACCCCACAAGTTTTCTATGGGGTTTAGGTCAGGGCTTCGACTTGGCTAAGGTAAAACATCAATCTTTTCACTTTTAAGCAACTCTTTTGTTGATTTCGATGAATGGCTGGGAGCATTATCTTGTTGAAACTTTCATTTTGCACCTCCTAAAAGTGGTCCGAAGGGTATCAGACTTCGAAATAGCATCCGTTGGTAACTGTCCGATTCATTTTCCCTTCAACTCTTTGAAGATCACATTTTCCTGAATATGAAAATGCGCCCCATACCATAGCGGAGCCGTCTCCCATCTGCCTACTGAAGAACTCGCGAGATCTTTGCCCTAAATCATGTCAATAGTAATTATTTCCGTCTGGACCATCTAGATTGAATTTTTTCTCGTCTGAAAACAATATATTTCTCCGTGCAGAGTTCCAGGCCATGACATTTTTTGCCCACTTAAGACGAGCTTCTTTGTGACATTTCAGTAGTTGTGGTTTACTTTTTAATTTGCGACGAATAAAACCAGCATTTGATTTCAAACTTCGCCGCGTGGTTGAATGTGATACCTTTTTAGTCATCTGTTGTGCTATTTTACGAGTCCACTGGTATTTTTTCGTTGCCAGTTTGACAATCCGCCTATTATCACGATCTGATAACTTCTTTTTAAGACCAGATCGTTTATGCGTTCCATACAATTCTTTTTTCTTAAAATATTATGAATCGCAGTTTTAAAACAATTAAGAATCTTACTTATTTCACGTTCAGACTTTCCTTTTCCTTTGTAGAACTACGCTCTTCTCACTTCTATTTCAGACAACTCACTCCGATGAGGAATTTTACTAATAAATTCAAAGAACCAGATACAATTCAGAATTTCTCCACTTTATTCTTCTTTTAGGTAGCTTTCATTACAAAAAGCTACCTATTGCAGCCGTTCGGAGGAAAGCGATTTCAAAAAATTTTGGTATATTTTCATCGATCATGACCCCCAGACCCCGAAACCACCCTCCGTTCAAAAGTTGATATATATATATATATATATATATATATATATATATATCCATATATATATATATATATCTGACCTTTGTCATACTGTAACTCTCAAATTTGTGAACCGATTTGGATGAAATTCGGTATGTACATAGCACATACCAATGTCTCGACCGAGTTCGTTGGCCAGCTTCATCCGCCATTTTGTTTCAAAATGGCGGCCATTTAAAAAATTTAAAAAAATTTTTAATTTGAAATGTGGTACCAAAGAATTAAAAATGGAAAAATATTTTTTTCTTATGTATTTGACCTTTATACAAAGATTCCGGAGCAGTTTTTGTTTCGTCTATATCTTAAAAAATGGCTGAGTTATAGCATTTTGAATTTCTAGCGTGGCTGACATTTTGAAACGTCCTGAAATTTGTCACGCGATAAAAGGCGTATTTATGAACCGATTTGGATGTAACTTCGTTTGTACATAGTACAGACCAATGTCTGGACCGAGTTCGTTGGCCAGCTTCATCCGCCATCTTGTTTAAAAATGGCAGCCATTTAAATTTTTAAGAAAAATTTAAATTTGAAATGTGGTACCAAAAAATTGAAAAGTGACAAAATATTTTTTTCTTATTTATTTGACCTTGATACAAAGATTCGGGAGCAGTTTTTGTTTCATCTATATCTTAAAAAATGGCTGAGTTATAGCATTTTGAATTTCTAGCGTGGCTGATATTTTGAAACGTCCTGATATTTGTCACGTGATAACAGGCGTATTTATGAATCGATTTGGATGTACCATGGTGTGTACATAGTACATACAAATATCTCGACCGAGTTCGTTGGCCAGCTTCATCCGCCATCTTGTTTCAAAATGGCGGCCATTTAAAAAAATTTTAAAAAATTAAAATTTAAAATGAGATACCAAAAAATTGGAAAATGAAAAAGATTTTTTTCGTATGTGTTTGACGTTAATACAAAGATTCCGGAACTGTTTCTGTTTTGTCCATATCTAAAAAAATGGTTGAGTTATAACATTTTGAATTTCTATTCTGGCTGACATTTTAAAACGACCTGATTTTTGTCACGCGATAACAAGCGTATTTATGAACCGATTTGGATGTTACTTGGTCTGTACATAGTACATACCAATGTCTCGACCGAGTTCGTTGGCGAGCTTCTTTCGCCATCTTGTTTCAAAAGGGTTGCCATTTAAAAAAAATTAAATTTAAAATTTAAAATGAGGTATTAAAAAATTGGAAAATGAAAAAGATTTTTTTATGTGTTTGGCGTTGATACAAAGATTCCGGAGCAGATTTTGTTTCTGAAAATTTGTTCTTTTGTTTATATCTTTAAAAATGGTTGGATTATAGCACTTTGAATTTCTAGTATGGCTAACATTTTGAAACGATCTTTATTTGTCACGCGATAACACACGTATTCGCCTATTTCCATGTAAGAAGGCATGTGGATAGTATACATCAACATCTCAGCCAAATATAAGTTACTTTAAATAAAAGCAGCTTGGATAAAGCTGACCAATTTCACGAAATTCTCATTCATAATGATTTAGTATTGATAAAAAATAGTATTGAATCTCCTATATTCGGTTTTCACAAAATTGAGCTTCTTGTGTTTGAATAATATAAGTTGGCATTTTTAAAATAAGGAATTTGAAAGCTACCTCTTCCTCCCGGCACTGGCCGGAAGGACTTTTTAAGTTTTACAGATTGTTTGGGTTACAGTTAAGCTCTGAATTCAAAATAAAATCGTCTGCTTTATTAATAATATAAGATGGTCTTATATTTATGAAACAACGTGTTTGCGTAAAATCGTTTGGCATGAAACAAAAAACTATTCAAACTTTTTCCCCCCTGAGGTAAATAAACATTATCGAGTTATTTCTTTTCATACAACTACTTTTAAATTCAAAATAATATTTTCTTTGTTGAAAAAAGGTGAAATTCTAAGTAATTTTGTAACAGACTGTATATAAAGTCTTGACAAAGTCGATACAGATAATATTGATAAAGTCGCCGTTTTTGAGACGAAACATGGAAATCAGAATAAAGGTATTTCTATGTCTTTTAAATATACTTTTATTATTTTTAGCATGTATTAAGCTTATTTTGATGATTATAAGTGATTTTCTTATATAATTTTATATGTTCATGATTGATGAATTTACGAGAGGTAAAGCATCACGACGGTTTCCTCTTGAAAAACTCGTTTATGAGGAAATATCTGATATTGTCTATAATAGGATAACGTATGATCGCAGCTTTAGATTTTCTTTTTTAAGTGCAATTTAACATTTAAAAATAAT
The DNA here is from genome assembly GCA_963932465.1 of Maratus speciosus. Taxonomy (NCBI): domain Eukaryota; kingdom Metazoa; phylum Arthropoda; class Arachnida; order Araneae; family Salticidae; genus Maratus; species Maratus speciosus. The sequence goes on from OZ010787.1 coordinate 493,571,264, forward strand.
TATTCTAAGTATATTTTTAATTTATATTACTAATTTAAAATTTTAATTATTTAAATATTTAGCATGAAAAGTTGCATAGACATTAATTTCCAACTTAGAAAACACTAATCTTCTTTAAAATTAGAAAATGAAAGTGCACATTTACAAGAGAGTAATACAAACATTATTCATCAGAAAGTCATGGCAGTGTGGAAATGTCGTAAGGAAATTATGGGGAGTTTTCTTAGAACAAAACAGTTAGTTCTAAAAAGCACAAATAGAGAGTGTGTAATATGTTTGTACTCAATATATAACATGAACTGCACAATTTTTTAATGAGTGCAGAACATGTTCAATAATGAGGGTCAGATGGTCACTATTCTCAGTTGCCATCTGGAATTGTAATAAAGCATGTTGAGCGATTTATTGCAGTGTATGCATCGGAGTGTTAAATCTTATGCAATTACGATAGATCAAGTCTTTGAAACATCCCTATAGTCAAAAGTCGCACGGATTCATATCTGAGGGTCTTACAGGTCATGGCGTACAAAAATGATGGCTGAAGATACTATATCAGGAAAGTGACATACACTGCAAATAACAATTGAAATGAGATTTACGATTCCAGATGGTAGAAGATGATGGTTGCTATCCCATTGAACATGTTTTACATGAAATTGTGTAGCTCAAGTTATAAATTTTTTACACAAACATATTACACACCCTCTACGGATTGTTTTTACAGTATTTTTCCCCACCAGAGAAAATCCCACATAACCAACTTACGACACTCCCCAAATATCATGACATTCTTTTTGCTTTATCCCTCTCGGAAATGTGTACTTTATTTTGGGACACCTTGTACATATATATAATAAATAATACAAATATAAATAAAACATAATAAATATTTAACCAGTTTTATTAATTGATACGTAACAAATAATTAATTCATTTTTATTACACCACAATATACTCATCGCTGTGTGGTTACTTCAGCCCCTTAACCCCTTCGCGACGAACGTCCCACATATAGTTCTTAATCTTTTAGCACCAGTATTTCCTCACAGAATTTTTTAGTTAATTTAATCTCAGAAAATATGTGATGAAATAAGTCGAAAATTACTATTAAAAGTTTTTGATAGGAAAAACTTGTGATTGTATGTATCTTGCATTTCACATATTCGCAACGCTCTTTGCTAAGAGGTTCATATTCTTTTTTAAATTTAGGATGAACGCAATTTAGCTCAATATATAGAGAGGAAAGCTTAATGCAAAAATGTGCTGGAAACATTTTTACAGATTGCTCATTACAAATTTTACGTTAGGTTTTAAGAACCAGTTGACTTAATTTAGTTTTTAAGAAATTGTTCTTACTCACTTTGCCACCGTTGCGCTATAAAATTTGTTTCCATTTAATACATGCGAGTGTTTATGTCATTATTGCCAACTTTTCTAATTTACGGAAAAGCTTTGCCAAAAAATAGGAAATATATTCTATTTGCCCACACTAATCCTATCACCACATTAGCCCTGTTGTCCCCTACCATTTGCTTCCAGAAATTTCTACAGAAATAGAATTTTTTAAATCAATATTTATTATTAAATTTTTGGTGGCGCGGATCCGCCTTCTAGTTTTCGAGATTTGAGATGATTGAGACCACATAAAAACGCTATTTTTCTGAATTTCACTTATACTATAAAATCTGTTGTCATTACACAAGTGGATGTTTATGACACTGTTTCAAAGTTCCCTCTCTTTGGAGGAAATTTTTTCCAATAAATAAGAAAAATATTCGATTGTTCACACTAACCTCAACTTTACATTAGCCTATTTTTCCCAACAATTTGTTGAGAAATATTTCTGCAGAAATGCAATTTTTTAAAGCAACAGAGAAAAAAAAAGAAGTATTCAAAAATTAGTAAATCGATGTACTTATATCGAATTGAGCATGTTTGGATCAAAAATAAACTTATGCTTTCTCAATTTTGAAACCTCACATGTTATCAAACTCAAACGAAACGATAATTTGGTAGTTTGTAATGGCTTATTTCATTCATGACAGCATAAAATGTGTTCATTAATAAGTAAACAATGCAATATACCCTGGAAATCAGGGAATAATATTGCATTTTGATTCCTCGGAAGGAACTATATCTTGCGTCTCTTTTAAAATGCGTAAGATTAAATCTCGTTGTTGTTATGAGCGCTTCGCCAGTGCTATTGATGTCAATGTCAGTCAAAAATGAGCATAATACAATTCATAAATCAATACATCGATGGGATAAAAAATGAGTACATCACGGTTGATGTTTGAACACACCCACGAAATCAAAAATGAGTACACTTGTTTCTCAATTTTTAGTACATTTGGATCGGAGCTATTTAGCATGGGGTGTGTTTAAAATTCAATACTTTTTACTCTATTTTGTGAACCCATTTTTTTTTCAGTGAATATTTATTATTTATTTTCGATGACGCAAAAATCTCTGACTTCCAGTTTTTAAGATTTTCTATCCCTTTTAACGGAGAAAAATGTAATCGCAAAATGTATAAGATCGACGTTACGAGTTAGAAAAGAAAAAATTACAGGCGAGAGCGAGTTAATATCAATTAGTAGAAACGGGTGCTTTCCGAAGAGGCTGTGAACTTGTCATGGATGTGTAACTCTCCGAGAGGGTATTTAAATGGACAGAAGAATATAAGTCTGGCTGATATTTTTACTTCTTGCAAGATCAGCAACCGCTCTTCGTCATCTCATGTATTCATCTACTCAGAATATCTTGAAAAAAAATATATAGCACAACGGCATAACGATATCTCTGAGATAGGAAAACTTGCCAAAGCGTAGGATTTCGTTTTGAACATCTCGTGAATCGTTATATCATTTATTTTGCAGTTACATGAAAACAACTAAGAAGGCTTTTTGAGGCGCCGGTCTGCAGTAAATGTCTCAACACTCTATATTTTTCGAAACGATGTTAAGTATGAAATCCAAGCATCTAATTGCACTGTGCACTTTTTTAAGGATGTTCTAAAAAAATGTTTATTATCCGTTCAGCACGCGACATTTTCTATCCACGAATTCATTTTCACACGTTGATGCATGACATTTGCGGACCTTCCTATTTAAGTGCAAAATAATCGAATGACGTTTTTATTGTTGTTTTTTTTTTGTAATAAATATGTTATGTCTTGGATTACAATAGATTGCTCCGTGCTTTTTAGGATAATCCTGTCTCGAAAAGCGGCGCAAAAGTTTGAGTCCATTTTCAGAAAGCTTCTTTGCATTTGTAAGAAAATTGAAATTCTATAAAAAACTTTATAACAGATTTATAACTACTTAAAAGGTGACTCAAACATATAAAAATATTATTTATTTAATGCAACCCTGAGTTCTTTCGAACACACACGCGTTCATTTTCAAAGGGAAAAAGATGACTGACTGAATAGAAAAACATTTTAAAAACAAAAACAAAAATAGTACGCATGCGCAAGCGAAGTTCAGTCCATTTCTCTGCAGAGGGGCGAAAAGATCAGTTCATATTAACAGGAGGTCTTGAAATATTTAGGATATTATACCAAATTGCGGGAATATTATAGGAAAGGACATCGTTACAAACATTATCACTTCTAAGTAAAATTTCAATGGATTCACGGATTATTAAAGAATAATGGTTAGACGTTGAAATGATCATTTTAGCTTTTTCGAAGTTTATCTTAATATTTTCTTTTTGATGCAATCTGGATAAAGCTGTGCGTGGTTTGTTAAACTTGATATCAGAAATGTGCTCTTTTAATCTTTCCTTAAATCTTCGAAATGTCATACCAATATAAAATAAATTCTTATGTTGTTCTGTGCTGAATGGGATGATAACTATGGGATGTAAACTCCTGCTTTTTCATAATCGGGAATATGATTGGTATGTCATCTCGAAAATTTAAGGAAAGATTAAAAGAGCACATTTCTGATATCAAGTTTAACAAACCAAGAACAGCTTTATCCAGATTGCATCAAAAAGAAAATATTAAGATAAACTTCGAAAAAGCTAAAATGATCATTTCAACGTCTAACCATTACTCTTCAATAATTTGTGAATCCATTTAAATTTTAATTAGAAGTGATGATGTTTGTAACGATGTCCTTTCCTATAATATTCCTACAATTTAGTACAATATCCTAAATATTTCAAGACCTCCTGATAATATAAACTGATCTTTTCACCCCTCTGCAGAGAAATGGACTGAACTCCGCTTGCGCATGCGTACTATTTTTGTTTTTAAAATGTATTTCTATTCAGTCAGTCATCTTTTTCCCTTTGAAAATGAACGCGTGTGTGTTCGAAAGATCTCAGGGTTGCATTAAATAAATAATACTTTTATATGTTTGAGTCACCTTTTAAGTAGTTATAAACATGTTATAAAATTTTTTAACAACAAGGTGAAAATTTCCTTCACGACACTAGTGTTTAATACAGTATTTTGGCTCGATTGAAATTCTATATTCAAATTATTAATATCAGAATAAGAGCGCTTGCAAAATGCATATAGCTATACGAACAACTTAGGAATTCAAGAATGTATCAGAAAGTAGCCAGTTTGGATTTAAGGCAGCCTTTAAAATGATTTTCTTACGCATATACAAAAACATAATACGAACTAGTTTATATTTTTTATAGGATCTAAAATATAAAATAAAACTACAAAAATACTACAAAACTACTTTTTTTTCCCTAAACCAAAGATTTCGGTACTTACTTCGGTTAATGAGTAGCCTTTTTCATTCTCATAATTTCAGTGGTTTAAGCGCGTAGTTCGATTACTTATCTTTCAAATTTGTGCTTTATTTATATTATTTTGTTATTTTATTTATTTATTCGTGGATTTTTAATGGAATATTAGTCTGAAACAAATGTTGAACTATTTGTATCGTATATTTGGCTGCACATGATAGAGATAGATTTTCAAAAAATCACGCTTGAAAATTATTTTAAAAACCAAAAAAAAAAAATCAGTAAATTGAGATACAGACTTTAAACCAATTGCATTTGGAAGGAAATTTTTTTCCCCTATTCGACGGTGTAAAAATTGAAATTGTGCGATGTTTAGACTTAAAAAAATTTTCAGTAAAGGCGAAATTAATTGGTCTGGTGTTGCTACTGGCAAAATGACATCGGCGTTACTCACGGACATGTTATTGGTTTATAATATAGATTTATCAATTTCCCATTTTAGCTATACACTTTATTATCTTCAAGGGTATTTCTTTTGATGCTGTTTTTGCAGTGGAGTTTGGTGTTTTTAAGTAGACTCGGTGCACTTTAACATTATTTTTTTCTCTTTCAATGTTTTATACTTCTTCGACATGCTATTAAATGGTTTTATAAAAGATAATCCTAAAACCAAGGAAAAATATAATTCTTGTGGTAAAAAGGAAAAAAAATTAAGTGAATTTTAAACCATATTTTCTACTAAAATTTTAAACTTTTTTTTTTTTAATTACTTTTTTACATGTTGATGCTACACGTTCTCTGTAATGGTAAGAATCAGATTTCCAAAATATGTATTTAAAAAAAATAAACAAAATGTCATGTAAAAAAAAATAACTATTTACGTCACGTTTTTTTTTTTTTTTTTTAAATAAACTATTTTTAATATTAAGGTACAGTTTCCTAATTTTATCAAATGCACCTTAACCCTTTCCGACGTAGTGTGCCCGGGTCGGGATACCTAATTTTAATTCCAAACTTACAAACGGCACCAAGAATATTTCAGTAAAATTTTGCATTAACAATGAAAGTATAAAGTAACAAGTTTTTAATTTCTAAAAAAAGTCGTATGCAAATTCCGGTGTCAGTCGATGATTTCGTCATTTTACAACAAAATTTATCTGTGCCGGAAAGGGTTGAAAATCATCCAAAAAATAGCGAGTCAATTGAAAAATATATGTTGAAGTTTTAGCATTTTAATTATTCTGATGTAGTGAAAAATCACAAACGGAGAAAAATGAATTTAAAGATTGCAACTCTGATACCTTAAAATATACTTGGAATGTCTAAATACAATTTAAGCAAAAAATTAAAAAATTGCTTTTTTCTTCATTTTTTGCTGTGAAGTGTATCGAGTTCCCTTAAGGCAGCTATTTTCCTTTTTTTTTTCTTGTATTTGCGCCCTATTTAATTTTTTTTAATCCTCATTGGATAAGTATCATAGTATTATATAGTATAATCATTTCGTTAATTAAGTTCGTAATGAAATTGCATTAGCAAAACTGACAACATCAGAAACCACTTTCGATAATCGCTCTCTCTTTTTTTTTTTTTTTTTTTTTTTTTTTTTTTTTTTTAAACAATAACGCAGGATGATCAGATTTTTCGGATACAAATGAGAACATGCTAAAGAAACAGTAAAGTATACGAAAAAACGCTGCAGTTGGCAGCTCTGTATTAGTAATGTAATTTTATTGTTAAGGTATATTTTATATTCATATCATTGTTTTCGATTTTTACGTTGTTCCTTTTGGGTCTGTCTTGCTGATAGTCGCATCTGTTTTACGCTTTAATTTAATGCTTTCCGAAGACTCTCTTATTAACCTTTATATAATTATATACCCAATAGCAAGCCATTCTAGACCAAATATTGGGCCACTATTGGGAGTCACAGGCAAGAAATATTTTGCCAGTTTGCAGCCAATAGAGCCATATTGGGAAATATTGGTTTTTCATTGGAAATAAATATTTCCAGTGCAATGCAATTATCGGCTAAATATCGACTTTACATCGTATATATATTTCAATGTAATGTCGATATTGACTAAACATGAAATATTTCCCATGAGAGGCTAAATATCGGGTAAATATTGATTTTACATTGGAGATATTTCGAATAATACTGCACAACTTTTGGTTTGATTGCTGTTATCTTTTGGCTTAGTCGCATTATTGTTTTAATTTTATGATAGAATTTCTTTCAAAATTGTTAAGAAAAACTAGTATTTTAATATTTGAAAATTAGGTTACCTAAACCTGAAAAATTTTAATTATTTGAATGGGAAATAAGAATTTCTGTTTTACATAGAATAAAGTAAATCTAAATTGGTGGGAATTTAAAAGAGTAAATTTAGTGTTATTGCTAGAGTACTTTTAAAAATATAATATTTTAAAATATACAATCCATTAATCTCTACTATTTGAGCTTTGGGAACACTTATAAAACCTTTTTTCATGCTTTATTTAAAAAAAAATCTAATTACCGGTTTCGATAACGCTGGGATAATTCCGAAGAAAGTTGAAAAATGATGTTTAATTTCCTCAATTCTGCTTGAGATATCAAAGAGATTAATAGAGTGTAAATATTCAAAAAGAAAAAAGTTTGAAAGCAAATGGATTAAGGAAAAGTTTTACTTTATTATTATTATTATTATTAAAGAATAAAATTCGTATTTTTGTAGCTTAAAACAAAACTGTTTTAAATACAATTGTACACCTTTGGTGATCTTTGTTAAAGTAATTCATCAGAAGATACAATGACTTTGTTATATGAAACTACTAGATTTATTTCTCTATTGAGATTTTATTCTAAATTCTGTTTAGAAATTCTACACAAACCTTCTCCACCCTCATTTAACCCCTTGACTGCCGCCGAAATCTGATGCGATTCGCTCTCCAGTAACTCAGTTTTTCGAACAGGCAGATTTTTACCATTAAGTAAGGCAAAGATGACTATTCGGAAATACTGTTGAGAAACAATCGTTGTAGTTATCAGCCAGGCATTTGTTCAAAGTCAGCTTGTTCCACTCGAAAGCCGTAGGCGGAATTATACGGCTGGATAAAACTAATATAGGAATGCATCTTTTAAAGCCGTGTATATATACGCTGTGGCAATTAGCGCATAGATTTCAAAAAGCGCATATATACGCTCGTGGGGATTAAGGGGCTATTGTGAATATTTCTACATAATATATCAAATTATTATCATATTAAATTTTACACTGACATCAGTCTGTTATGTTCCCTTTAGTTATTTATATTAAGAAGATTGTTATTTTTACGTACAGAAGATAATTTTGAACGAAGATGGTTATTTGTGTAGTGTATGGTTTGCTGGCTGAACGGTCTAATTTATTTCGGCATTTAGGCAACTGAACAAATGAGCGCGACTAATCTGCAGTTTATCTCCTCATTGATGTCCTGTGATGAGGTACTATGTACCTAATATAGATTTTTAAAGTCCAAAATACTATGCTCTTGCTTAAAAAAACTCAACCGCCACTTTCCCTCGTAAACAGATATTCATTAACCAACGTCTCGCCAGGCATTCTTTGTGATTTTCAAGCGGGACTTAAACATTTAGCCTGAAATTCTCACTGTTGCAGTCCGTCGCTGGTTCGTGTTTTCCTGAATTATTATAGAATCATACGATCTATGCAAGATTGAGCCAGTGGGGAAGGACATTATATCCCGCAAAGGCCAGTACTTCCTGAATATATCATGACACTTTACAAACAGCTGTTGGGTCAGTGTAAAATATATCAATGAGCTTGAGCTTCATCAGTTCGTACGCTTTAAGGACTTTCAAGGACCTTTTTCCAGAATTTTATTTAAGTAACGTTTGCCTTATTTAATGAAAAAGCCTTATGAAATGAAAAGAAATCTATCTTGAGATATAGCGAAAAGTACTTTACGAAATTTCTGGTACTAAAACACCTAAAATGCCCTGGATCCCTTGATGCGTACGAACCCTGTTCATGGCGATTTAATCATTATTATGGCTTCAAGATCTGTATCAAATCATCAGCCTACGAGAAGGTACAACAAGCTTCCATTCATCCGTTTAGACTAAGTAAATATATCCCGGAATATCCATTATGAGCAACTTGTGTTATTGAACATTTTTCAAAAGTGGATGGAACTGTGCTGTTCCAACATTTTTAACTCTTAAATTTGGATCATTGTGTGAATAGGCGAATTGAATCACTTCTTGTGAATATGAGTGGAATAATGCTTGGGGCTCAAACACGAATAGTGTTTATCGCAGTGAGTACTTATAAACTAAGAGATTTCCTAACCAACATCTCACAGGCATACTTTCTGATTTTCAAGTGGGACTTTAATCCCATCCACAGTTTTTGAAAGCTATCCCTTGTACCCTTAATACAACTCTTTTTTGATATTGAGAAAACTTCAAATAAACAGGTTTTATAAATATTATGTGTAATGGCTTTGAACATTCGTCTACCGTTTATTTCACATTTTTAATAACTCCGGAGAAAATTATCACTTTTTTATTTCGAATGCGCATTCAACTTTCAAACATTTCCAGTCGGCTTTTCGAAAATTGTTTTAATAACCCCTTCGCGACGAGCATGTTTTACAGAATTTTTAATCTTTTACCACCGGTTTTTCAAAACAGAAATTTTTGCCTAATTGAATCGGGAAAATGCCCTGATTAAATAAGGCAAAATTTACAATAAAAAATAACTGGTAGGAATAATCAAGGATTCTGAGCACCTAATGCATCATGCAGAGGTGCCAAGTTCGCACTAATCTTCCGTAATGCGTGGATTAGTTTAACCCAGTGTAACAACGTTTCGAACCAGAAAAATTATTTGATGAACCTTTATTTACTTAATTCCAGTTTTCTACGTGTAACTTACTTAATTTCATCACTGAAAAAAAATTCTGGTGCGAAATGTATTAAACCAGGGTTAAATTAACCCACATATTACGGAGGATTAGTGGCAACTTGGCACCTATGCATCATGTATACATGACTGACGCTCGTCACGAAGGAGTTAACTAATAAACAGAATTAAATAATACTATTTGAACAAACCATTTTTTAAATGATTTACGTCGTAGGACTCATATGCGAACAGTAAATAGTAATAAATGGGGCCATTGTTAGTTACTACCATTGTGCATTATTTTTAGTAATACGTATGCGATTGAATATTATGTAAGTAAAACTTCATTATTTTCCCAATCGAATAAATTTATTTTTAGAATTAAAAAAGTCACTAAATAGAACACTATGCCTTAATAGCCGGAAAAATGCGTTAATCTCAAAGGTTTTCTACAAATATATTACTTGCATTCACAAAAACATCTTCTTCAAAGAATGATGATGTCTTTCTGTTTCTCCGGGAGCAAGTTTTCAGATTCGTTAGGAAGATCACTATCATTTGTAAGTGACGGTGATGGCAGTTGAAACTTCATCAGCATCTGGCAGAATCATCATTCTCTGGCGTCAAGGTGAATGAACACGTCGTTTAAGTGGCTCAATTAACCAAGAGAGAGTGTTTTTAAATAATACAAAGGGCACCTTTAGCTGACATAGTTCATTTCTACTGTGAAATGAACTATGTTTTCACGAAGCTTTTAAATATAAGTAAAAATTAATATGTCTGTGTGAGCAGTGCCTTTTATTTTACACACTTCAGTTTATATTAACAGAGTTCTGCGAACTGTTAGGAAAATGATTTCAAAACTTAATAAATGGCATAATTTCTTCTTAGCGTTTTATCAATTTGTCAGGCTGTTCCGATGATTGAGATAATTTACCACTCTTATTTATTTTAGTTTATCATTTTGTTTGGTGGGATGATTCCATGAACTACTGTCATCTTTTGCATACGTCAACAAAACATACCGGGACATCAGTTTAAAATGGAATCCGACCCATCCGACTTGAGGACGTTTGGAGAAAAACTTGGAAATTTTGGGGAATAAACAATTCAATTTAAAAAATCAAAAAACCCGACTGCGTAAAAAGCGAACTAATTAATTATTTCTCATCAATGTGAAACTACTTTTTTTTTTCAATTCCTACTATTAGCTCGCACTCTCGCTATATATATCTTGTTCAAATTTTCAATCGTTAACAAAATACTTATTATTCATCCAATCAAGCTCAAATAATTTTTTTTCTTGTAGTGGATGACACTTGATATTAATCCAGTTTTTTTTTCAAATATTAATTCATTAATTAAATTTAATTAATTAATTTTCAATAATCGAGAGAGCCCTCTTCTTGATCAAGGTATTTTAAGACTGAGAGAGCCCTCTTCTTGATCAAGGCATTTTAACAGCCACTCAAGAGGAAAGAAGAATGGGAGAAAAAAAATTCTCTTATTGACCTAAGTAGGAATTGACTTAAAATATTTTTTTTTATATTACTTGTTTATATTACTTACCTATTCTTTTTATTTACTTGTATTAATGACTTTTAACTTGCGTTTAATTGTTAGTTCCTATCTATAAACACTGTTTTGATGAGGTCTATAGATGTCTATGATGGTTAGAGTTGCAGTAAAGCTAGAGATCCTACATACACAACTTCCAGGTTGTATAATATTTTAACGGAGCTTCTGACTGTAAAATAGTCAGTCAAGCATCGTCTTCATTTTGAAAGGCCTATCCAATGATATGCCACTCAATAGGGTGCGTAATTTTTTTTTCGTCTCTACCGCCATTTTGAATTAAAAAAAAAAAAACCTAACTTATAACAATCGGGCCGTTAAGATGAATTGATAGAGACCTCATTCATTAAAATCCATCCAGCCGTTGAGATGTTTCGAGGGTATAAAAAAATCCACATACACAGATACGCGTGAAACACATAACCCTTCTTTTCAGTCGGGTAAAAAACAGTTTTCTTACGAAAGAGTTTTTTGGACAAAAATTATATTTCTTTATAAAATAGCATTTTCATTTTTTCATATTATTATATATAACATTCTTACGCTTTTTTTCCATGTCAAGTGTTCCACATGAAAACAGTAATTTGGAAAATAGATAATTAAATGCTACTCGTATGATTAAAAATTAAAAGTCATATAAAAATTTATATTAGTTAGTGGAAATGTTAAAGTTGAAAATAATGTAACATAATATAATTTGAAAATTTTACTTCTTTTTATTACCATATGTGCAATTTTTCATATAATCACATAAAAATCAACAGAAATATTTATGAGTTAGTAGAATTTAGAAATAATAATAATAAAATTCATTTGAAATTATTTATTCTTTTCAGCCAAATATGGATTTTTAAACTTGTCTAAATGTATTCCATTTCTTAAATATAAACCAGTTATGAGAAATCATAAAACTAAATATATAAAAATAATTACAAATGCATTTAAATAAACTTTGAAAATAAAATTTAAGCAGTTATCTGGAAAAATTCAATTGAAAACAATTTATATGAATGAAGTACGCAAAAACTTCAATCATTTTAGAGCTTCTCCAGAGGTGAATCTGCAAAACATTTTATTCTGATAAACCCGAATAGGTCAAATCCAATATTAGAGTTAGTTTGTTTGGTCCTATGGAGTTTGGGGTGATTTTCTTTGCAGAAAGTAGAGGAAGTTCAGGTATTATGGTATGGTCGGACTATATGGAAAACTTCAATATCTGGCGCATACAGTGTTGCAGTCAAGCGTACATCTGCCATACGGCTTCTTAGTACTCCCTTGACGTACTGTGCTCAATTCTGTTTGGATATCTATTGTTGGAGCGATACGGCGAAATAAAATCTTGTTCTCAGTTTTTGCAGTTTTTTTGCTGGTAAATTTTACAACATTCGTATTAATTATAAAATCTTATTGTCAATGATATTAACCAAGTTCCGTATAAAGTTGAACAGTTACATTTATTGTTGTGTTAGTCAGTTTTTCTCTATGCTAACATGTTGACGGGTGAAGAGGTTATGTATTTCAAGTTGGTGTGTCGGGTAGTATGGAATATCAGCTAGACAACTGTTTCAAGACGATTCTAAAAATTAAAACAATTTTTCAAAGAATCTAATAATTTATAGATGATATACTAAGGTTTACTCATTAACCCATTTTAGGCCAAGCATAGAAATTTTATAAAATAAGGTATTATTTTCATTGAAATATGCTTAAATTACATTCATTAAGAGAAAAAAAAGTTTCGTGCATGAAAAATAATATTTTATTTGAGAAATAAAATGCAATCGGTCAATGGTGCGCTAGCGCACCATTAAATTTAAAATAAATAATTTTTTTAATTTTTTATGACATTTGTTTTACTATTATTTTACTTAGTGAACTTGCAAATTTAATCCATTATAAAAACATATGATTAATCTCAAGTGGAATAATTATAAATTTTCAAAAAGTCGAATTTTTCAATAACCGTTTCAATTTTAAAAGACTAGCGTATTTTAAAAATTTCTCAACAGAAAGTGTTTACTGAAATTGAATTACTGATATTTTATAGATGTCTCCAGAACCCTTAAAAATAGGAGAAAAATAAAATTAGTGAAAAATCACAGTGTTAATAAAAAAATATTTATTGAAATGGCTGCGTTTACGCACCTTTGACCGAAAATGGGTGAAATAATTTTGGTTATTCTTTTACATCGTAGTTTTTCTTGCAATTTTAATATTTCTTATGACCCTATACCATATTACCCGTGGTTGTCATTACCCGAAAAGTTCAACTTTTTTTTAAAAGATAAATATTGATATGTATTTTTTTTTCTTCCACTTTAAACGCATTAATTATGTGTTAAGAAATAATCCAAGTTTGTTCTTAACTAACTTTTAATGTATCTCAATTTTTTTATGTTACTTACGAAGGAAAATAAACTGGCATCTCACATATTCAAACTTCTTCTATGTGTGCGAACAAAGTTCCCTCTTAAATCTTTCACACGTCAAGTTCCGAAAAAGCAAAATGTTTTCTAAGGATATCTTCATCCAAACGCCAAAATTGAATTTTTCTAGAATTTTCGTTTGGTTTTCTTTAAGGTCTCAAATCCCTGCTCAACAACGCGTAACTTTGTGACTCATTTTTAAACGTAAAGGCATAAAATTGGCAGGATTGACTATTGAAGCGATTTGGAATTGAATAGCGTTTGCCATTTTTTGATAAATAAATTAGTTATCGAGTTATAAGCGGTTCTTGTCACGTGACGACAAGTTTTTCCTCTTTCTCGCTTGGCCACGGCGGGAATTCGGTTCAAACCGCCCGCTTTGACAGTGTTTTCTGACAGATCTTCTGCTTTACCAAAAAATGGAAAACGTAATTCAATTACATAGTTTCTGAACAAGATTCCTGCCAATTTCATGCGTTTTTGAACAAAAAGGAATTCAGTGAGTGACATTTCAAAGTAGAAAAGCGGATTGCGTGAGTTGACCAATTGGGTTGAGAATATGTGTTATTTTTTTAACATTAAAGTTCTTAAAATTGAACCGTGTGCATGAGACAATACAGTTTTGTTTTGCTTTTTATGTATACAACAGTACTTGAAAATAAAAATGAAATTATTCTTCTGTTCGGTATAAAAATAATGCTATAAGCTTATTAAGAACACTGTTAAGGACAGGGGAGATGAAAATTTAAAACCTGAAAATATTTCATTTAGGGATTTTTGCTTTAAACGGGATGATTGCAGTATAAAATGACATCTTTCGCGAATAATATTGTGTTTCAACATTTTCTTCACTTGGATCTCCCACGTATGTACCAGAAAAAGGTGCTAATTTCTGCACCTCCTTGCGATGATTTATTAATGATACAGGCTTGTACTTGATACTACATAAGGGATACATGACAAAGTAAAAAAAAAAAAAAAAAAATGCATTGGGGAAGGGAGGTTGCACTTTGTTTGGTTCTTAAAATATATAATCCAAGGTAGTTGAAAAGTGTTTGTCTGGCTGGTTGCCAGGCCGTCTGTCTGTCCGTGCTCTAAATATCATAACTCAAGTAATAACTCAATAATATAACTCAAGTAAATATATTTGGATTACAATGACCTTGGTATAAGTTATTCAATTTTACTACAGGACATTCCCTATTTAAAATAAGTGTGTAGCATTTATAGTTCGTTTACAGTGACACACAAAAGAATACCGTTACATTATGGTCTATGTGGGAAAACGTTTGCAGATCATTTTAATAAAGTTAACCTATTTCAATCATAATGAAATTTATGTGAATTATTCAGACGCAAGATAAAATTCTTCCTCCGGAATATAGAGTGCATTTATCATTTATTTACAATTACGCACAAAAAAGTCAGTTACATTAAGGTCTATGAGGAAAAATCATTCGCAGTGTATTTTAAAGATGTCACACTATTTCAAAACTGTTGTGTATTGCTGAGTTGCACTAACAGATGCTTACTGTAGAATATGGAGTCAATAGTATTTATTTCTTCATTTATATGTACATGAAAAATAATTCTGTTAAAGCACTGTCTATGACCGTTAATCCCTGGAAATGCGTTTCTAGATGCGGTATGCGTTTTTAAGCTTAAACAAATTTTAGTTCATTATGTCGTGTGTATTAATTCAATAGTTTATATACAGGACTGCGCAAAACAAATCGTAAGTATTACTGCATATGGGAGTCGGGAGGGAAATCTATGCTCTACAGATCTGGTTTCTACGTCTTAGCAGTCCCTCTTTGGCAATAAATATGTAATGGTCGTGAATTGCTTAGACGCTTAGAGATGTTTTTAAATTGTTTTATGCATTTTCATCATAACTATATTTCGTATACTAAGACACTTTTATAGAATGTTAAGACATGTTTGCAGACCTATTTATGTATATAAATTCATGTACAGGACTACGAAAAAAATTTGGATATATTGCTGTCTATGGATGGAAATTTTTGGAGGTGCGATTTTAGTTTTGTTAAGCATTTCCTAGATGAATTAAACTTTAACTTAATATGTGGTGTATTTAAAAATTGTAGATCACATACAGGGCTGCACAAAAAAATGTCAAATTACATTCTATGAGCGTTAAATGCTGAAAATAAATTTTTAAATGTGTTATGCAATTTACATCTGAATTAAATTTTAGAGAGCCATCTTGTGTGTATACGTTATAGATCATATACAGGACTGATCAAAAGTATTCGAATATCTTATTGACTACGGGCGCTAATGACTGAAATTGAGTGTTCAACAGTGTTATGCGTTTTCCAAATCGTTTATTATGTATTTTTTTCACCTTATTAAATAGTGGGGTTTCCTTATAGTATTCTGGAAGCGTTGGAAAGTGTTTCATAATGTAGGCGTGACGCAATATTTTCCTTTCTTGCTTAAAGTGTTCAAGGTTCAGCCTTCTACAAACCTCATTCCTTTGCATTTTAACGGAGACTAAATTATCTTTACAATTTTTATAGATGAATCGTTTAGATTAATTTCAGTGTATTTACAATTAAATAATAAAAATAATAATTATATATAGTTGGATAGATAAGTTATAATTTGTAAATGAATGACAGTTATAAAGCTATTATTATTGTTGTTGTTATTATGGTTTTATATTAAAATAGCGTTATGCTACTTGTTAATTTAAAAAAATAGAAAAAAGAAAAGAATTATTAGAAAAAAATAATTAGAAAATTAATTAGATTTTTTTGCGTGGGTTTTCTTTTTTTTATGCGCAATTGCTTACAAGTGCAATGAAGTTACAAAGATTTTTTTTTTCTGAAACTTTGTAAAAAAAACCTACTACAAATCTCTGGGAATAAAATAACCAAAATCAATATTTTAAATTGCTTTTTCTGTTTTGACATTTCTGCTCTGAAGGGGAAGAAATCTTTAACCATTAAAACATAATAATAACGCTAAACATACATTAACTGTTTGCTCAACTATTTTTTTTTTTTTTTTTTCGTGTGAAATTATGTTTTAAATGATTAACCTGGAGAATTATTTCCTTTTTTTGATGATCGAAGAACTTATTTTATTACATCTGAAAATAATGTACTTAAAAGGTAGTTTAATAGCTTCTGTCAGCTAATATTTTTTTTTTTTTTTTGGAAAGGAAAGAAACTATACGTTTTATCTTCAAAACCTCATTTCTCATCCTTAATCGTTACTATCGTAGGTGATCGTAAACGCCTTTAAGTGAGAACATGGCATTATCTTTGGGCAGCCGCAAAAGTGATAAAATGTGCGTGTTAAGAATGCACATAACCATCTTTTGCAGCTGTTTTAAGATTGAATCCTCGCGTAATGTTAACGTCATTATCATCATCTGAGATGCATGACGGTCATTGAGTGTAAAGTGATAAAATGTGCGTGTTAAGAATGCACATAACCATCTTTTGCAGCTGTTTTAAGATTGAATCCTCGCGTAATGTTAACGTCATTTTCATCATCAGAGATGCATAACGGGCATTGAGTGTTTCTGCTTACTGGAATTAATAGTTAACCCGGGAGAACGCGCGCATACGCAGGGTATGAATGGTTTTTACTTTGCCAACAATAAATACAAATAGTAATCGTCACCTTATTTATTTGGAGACAGTTTTACGATGAAAGAAGTAGAAGATTACTTTTAAAAAGATAGTGGTGACAATTGTAAAAACTGAATGAACTCCGGGTCTATCAGGTCCGGCGCGCGTCCTCCCGGGTTAAAGATTTCTTCCCTCTTGTGTGCAAAAATGTCAAAACAGCAGGGGAAAAAAATTAGAATACAGATTTCTGCTATTTTGATTTTAGAGACTTTTGTTTCTGCTTTGTATGATTGGTTAAATAAACAAGTGTAATTAAAAAAAAATAATAATATTTTGCAAATCTTTGTAAAGATTGACAGTAATTCTCTAGGAATAAAATCTAGGCCAAAATCTATATTTTAAGGATTGTTATAAGTCAGAGCCCCCCCCCCCTTCTCTCTCTAATGTTAAACTTGGGCTTGGAATGTATCCGTATTTTTCAAATTTCTCCTCGGAAAATTTAAATTTTCATCCCCTTTCCATTGTATGCTCTTCTTGAAGGATGTTTTCTTTCTTTTTTATTTGACAAAATATTTCTAAAATACATAATTGGTTTACATAAGATTTTAACGCTTAAAATATACAATTATGTATATATTTTAGAAATATTTTGTGAAATTAAAAAAGAAAGAAACATCCTTGAAGAAGAGAACACAGAAAAAAAAGATAAAAATTGTAATTTTCAGAGGAAAAATACGGATGCATTCCAGGCCCAGTTTAATATTAGAGAGGGGGTGTTTCGTTCTGACTGATGGGGGAGCGTTAAATTGCTTTTTTGCTGTTTTGACATTTTATTTTTACTAATGGGGAAGAAATCGGTAAACATGAAAAAAATAATAACGCTAAACATAGTGTATTAACTTTTTGCGTAACTTTTTCTTTTCTCTTATGAAATTATTTTTTAAATGGTTAACTTGAAGAATTTAATCCTTCTTTTGATGAAAAAGAAATTATTTTCTTACATCTGGAAATAATCTCCTTAAATGTAGTCTGGCGAGGAAAATTAAAGGAATAACTCTAAGAAGGCGCTCTATGTTATTTCTATTAAGTGAAATCCAATGAAAGGTAGCAGCTCAAGGCTCTCGATATCACGCAGTCTAATGAGTTTAACCTTAACCGTCGCTACACAGAAATACGCAAATTTTTTTCTACCTTTTTTCGGCAGGTGTAGAAAGGTATTCAAGTGGCTTGAATTTAAATTTCAAGGATTGTATAAGTAGTTGGATAAAGTACTTGTATATGGAATATGAAATGCATTGTTGCAAAAGCATTTAACGGATTATGAGACATTGTGCTTAATTGGGAGCATGGTAAAGAAGACAGACACTGGCACAAGTTTGTAAAAAGCTGAAAATTGCCAAAAGCGTCAAATGAAGAATCTAGAAATGGTTTAAAAACAGCGATGATGCATACAGATGATGAGGTCAAAATCGAAAAGTGTCACAGAAGACTCTCAGGACCATTATTTGGTAACGAATTCTAAAAGAAATAGACAACTAACGTCAGCCCAGATTGAAAGGGAATTCGCTGCAGCTACAGGAAAGCGACTATCCAGGTGTACCGTGAGGGAAAAGCTACATAAAAGTGGATTTTATGGAAGAAAACTCGTTCTGTGTGTATCCCTAAATTTGAGTTGCGAAATGCGCGTGGTTGTAGTGGTACAGAGATCAGTGGTGGAAAATTGGCGCAAAGGAGGAGCCTATTGACACCACTAATATTTTATTGTATTCTTCACCTTAATAAAAACACAGAAATGCATCCATTAGATAAGCCCAAAAATACTACTAAAATTTAGCGGTGTTAGTAGGCTCCTCCTCTGCGCCAATTTTCCACCACTGAGAGATCATCGTAATTGCAGTACTATGAACTGGAGCTGAGTTCTCTTTACTAATGTGGATGGTTTTGTTTGGAAAGTAATTCCACACGTGTTACAATCCGGAAGAAGCTAAACACATGCAATAAGTATTAAAACATCCGTGAAAGACATCGGTATAAATGTATTGGAATCCTGGTATGGGAGGGTATCAATGTGAACCGCACCAACCTACATACTTTTACTAGTTTTCGGACGAATGTTCGATTTCGTTTTAGTTTTCGCCCAGTTTCTGTTGAAAATCTGAGTTTTGGCGAATATTCTGCTTCGTTGAAAGAGCAGCTGAACATTCGGTTCATACTGAAACTGCAGTCGGGTCTCGTAAGGACGTGTCTGTAGAAGAAATCTTATACTGCGCATAGTGCCTTTGAGAGTTTTTAATTCGTACTATCATTTTTTGATTATTCGAACGATATTTAGGACAATAAAATGGTCAGTAATAACAATAAGTAATCATTCTTTATAATAATAAAAGTCAAAACAAGATACGTATAAATTGACAAAAGCTCTACCTGATCTAATCCGAAAAATTTCTGAAAATTCCTAATTGTTTTCTTAAATTTACAATCCTTTTGATATTTGCATTTATTTATTTGTAAGAAATTTTTCTCCCATAAATAATCATGTAGCTTTATGAAATTTTAGATATCATTATCAAGTTATAGATATTGGCAATACAACTTTCGAAAAAAAAGTAGGGGAGGTATGATACACTTTTTTTTTACCAATTTTTTTAAACCCTTAGAAACCTATTTTTAAACAAACTTTTCGTGTTTTCTTATAAAGTGATCTTTTATTCATTTATTAAAATATTGTGAATTTAAAAAATAATCATTCAAAAAAGATATTCCAATTATTGTGAATGGTTACTACTGTATCAAATCTTCCCATTGCTGGGGAGGATTGATACACTAGCAAGGGAAGTTTGATACATTGCTATGTAAACTGAAAAAAAAAATGCAGACAATTCAATTTATGTGTCATACAATTTTTTATGATAAATCTTTAAATATTTAAGTAAAATTTTAAAAGAAATGACATTGACATATTTTTGTTTCAGAAATGTCTTTTACAAAAATATTTAAACAATTGCTATTATTTAAACAATTCTATTAACACACTTTTAGAAAATAAATAATGAAAAAAAAAAAACCCTAGAGATCTTGCTGCAAGAAAAAATTAAGTGAACATTGCTGATTTGCAAACAATTTAACATAAATTTAGCACATTTAAGATTTCTTTAACCCTTTCAGGCCAAAGCATTTTCAATGCTAAAGTGTTGAATAAATGGAGGCACCGGAATTTACCAACAAATTTAATTGGAAATAAGAAAAGGGCTATATTTCACATTCATATTAAATGGAAAATATTTCACAAAATGCTGGTGCCAATGTGGCGTTTGGGAATTAAAATTAAGTGGTTTCATAAACATACTACCACCCCTGAAATGGTTAAAAGAAAAACTAATAACTCTATCATTTTGGTAAGTAAAATCGGGTGGATTTAATGTTTTTTTAATTTGCCCTTCGTCAATTATAGAAAAATCTTCCTTTTCAGGCCATTTAACCTTTTTTTTTTCCTTCTACATGACGAGCAAAACGAACTAAACATCTATCATCGCACTGCTTTTCTATGTAACCTACATAATGTCTATGAATAGTCGCTTTGTTCTTACTTACCAATTTCAGTAGCTCTTGCTGTAAAGCAATAATGAATATTACAGTCCTACATGAGTTTACAACTTAAAAAAACTATTAAATTTCAAATATACAAGTGTATCATTTCTCCCCAGCACTAATGTATCATTTCTCCCTATCATGCCTTATTGGACTTTCAATCACTTTGTATAAATGCAGTTGCAAAATGCCAACCTGCTTTCTGGCAAAACTCACCCTAACAATGTGCGCTACAAATAAAAAAAATTACAAGATATTATCTTCACAATAATAAGAGTTGTGAAACAAATTCAATATTTTAAAAAATTTACTTTGACATTCCAAAAGTCTTCAAAATTAAAAGAAAAAAAAAACGTTGTCAGTTCTTCACTGCTAAGTCCAGCTAATGATGATCTCTGCTAATAAAAGAAGACTTTACGTCTGTTACAATGGCTGTTAATGCCATTTGTTGAGAAAGATTGTCAATGTATCAACCGTCCCTATGTATCAAACCTCCCCTACCTCCCCTACTACCTTTATTTCTATGTAGAAGTTAACTCAATTACAGTTTTCAATCAAATTACATATTATTGTCTCTTTTTATACAGTTATATTTGTGTTCCACAAAAAGTCTTAGTTTAAAAGAGCTTCAATTGCTCGAGAAAATTAAGCTCAGTGAGTTATATTTTTTATGTTTACAATAATATTGTTTTTTTTTTTTTTAAGTAAAATTAATATGCTTAATTTTTTTTTTTTTTAAAGTAAAATTAATATGCTAAAATTAATATGCTTTACAAAATTCTTTACAAAAATTTAAATTTTAATACTACTGTAAAATCTCATTAATATTTTTATCTATTTTATTCATCCCTCATTCTGAGGAATTATGCACTAATTACATTACATAATACTACAAGAGGTGGGATGTGGTCTACAAAGTGTGACAAAGTATGACACATGGGAAAGGGTGCAGGTTAACATGTTTTGACGTTACACTAAAATATGAAAACAATTAGGGAGACATTATTAAAGTCCGCATAATGAAATCCAATAAAAAGTATGTATTTTTATTCAAGTAATTATTCAAGTTATTTTGAATAAATGATCATATAGATTTATGAAACTTTAGAAGTCTGCATGAAGTCCTACATTTAACTATTATATAACTAGGAAG
This sequence comes from Maratus speciosus, assembly GCA_963932465.1. Classification (NCBI taxonomy): domain Eukaryota; kingdom Metazoa; phylum Arthropoda; class Arachnida; order Araneae; family Salticidae; genus Maratus; species Maratus speciosus. Next base: position 493,593,216 of record OZ010787.1, read on the forward strand.
TATTATATTTATATGTATATTTTTATCCAAGTAATTATTCAAGCATTTCCAATAAATGATCACGTAGCTTTATGAAACTTTAGAACACCACATAATGGTATATTTTTATTCTGCCTTGTATTGCAATATCTTGAAATAATAGAACGCAAGATGTTAACGGCTTAATAATAGTTATATTAATAGGTAATAGATGGCATACATCTTTTTACTTTCTTCTATCTATACAAAAAGAAAGTATTGGATTCGTGAAAAATTTAGACTTCCGGTTTTCACCGGATTTTTTCTTTTAGAAGGTCCTAAACACGATTTGACTGATTTTAGAAAATGTCTATCCGTGAGTCTGTGTGTCTGTCTGTCTGTGTGTATGTATATGACACAAATTTTTTGGGCGTTCTAACCCACGAACTACTGCGTAGAATAATGGAGTTATGAATAAAGAGGAGGAGACATATAGTGTACTGTCTGCCAGTTGCGAGTGAAGTAACTTAGGAGGTTGTCACAATATGGCGGCTGCTATTTTTAAATCGTATCTTCAGTTTCAGATTGCCAACGGGGCAAACATCCCACCAGTAAAATTGAATAGAAAATTTCGTCTTATTTAAGCGTCTTATTCATGGATTTTTTTTTTTTTTTTTTCACAAATGTGGCCAAAATTTATATTTGTTCTTACTGGTGTCAGTTTGCTTTTTAAAACTGACAGTTTGCTTTATAAAACTGTCAGTTTGTTTCCCTGGTTGTCGCAATATGGCGGAAGCGCAGGACGTGACTACCGCGAAAGTAAACTTCTACCAGTAAAAATGAAAATCTGTTTCTGCCATTATTTATGACTGAAATTTTGCAATAATAAGGCGTTTAAATAAACAGAAAATTTCTATATAAATTTATTGGTGGAATTTTCCACCGGCGGTAAACAACCCCTGCGATAGCGGTTGCAGTTGAAGCTTCACTATTTTCAGGATATGTCAGTTCCTCTTTATTAATAGTTCAATGCGTAGAATAGGGTGAAATTTCATAAGTTCCATCCTTATGTGAAATGGTGCTGATTAGTTTTGGGGAAAAATCCCCGACATTTTATGTGCGCAGAATTCAACAAAACATCAAATTTAGAATTCTCATGCTAGTAATAGATTGACATTCAATTTTGGTTGTGGTCAGCTAAGAGGGGATACCGAAATTCGATTATTTGTTCAAAATATGCGATGCTTATATCACCAGTTTAAATGCACAGAATTCAACGAAACTTTACGCTTAGTATCCTGATATGCGAATATATTGTCATTCAATTTTGGTTGCAGACATCTAAGTGGGGGTGCCAAAAATCAGTGAGTTGTTTGAAAAATGCGATGCTTATATCAAGTGCGTATAAGTAAATAAACTTGTTTTTCCAGCATTAAAACTCTTCATTGCTCACGATTCCATAACAATATTGCATTTATATACAGGGTGTCCGAAACGTATCGGTACACTTTTAAAAAATGATTAAAAATAAATAAAGAATTGTATGCACTTACGGTTTTTTATGTTCCATAAAGAAAATATCAAGTTTTTTTGCAATGTTTTATTCTACGATTTCAATGAGAGCGCCATTAGTCGCGCGCAACACATCGAGTCCATAGGAGATTCCTAACCACGTTCTATGACGCATTGCCAAATCAAAAATCTGGATGGCTCCTGTAATTGGACTTTTCAGACAGTAATGAACTGAAAAGTCGAATTACAGCGGCCATCCAGACTGTTGATTCTGCAATGCTTCGTAGAATGTGGTTAAACGTATTGTATAGACTCGATGTGTTGAACTAGGACGTCGCCTTGAATCACTGTAGTCCCAACCTAGTACTCTTCAGGAGCTTCGAAGCGCTATTCATCGAGAATATATTTTGTTACAGCAGACACTCCTGGGCAATCTAAGGTACAGCAGTAAAAATTGCTGTAAATCGTGTTTTTTGGTCAGGGGTGAGTAAACACTTCGTTATTTTTTTCCATGTATCTTCGAAAAGTTGTAAAAAAAAAGTTGTGACAGTAAATTTTCCCTATCATACTTTCTATCGCATTTGCTACGTTTTTATTTAAATTGATTTTTTTGAAAAAACAAATAGAATATTTTGCATTTTTAATGTGTCGGGCATGACAGAAAAATAGCTTTGTCCAAATTCCCTGTTCTTATCTGCAAAATCAATCCAGTTACATGCTTTGTTACTTTTAATTTATCACGCCAGTCTATTTTAATATTTTCCCTCCGATAATAGTTTTGTTGGAAAAGAATGGAATTAAACGTTTTACCTTCTAAACTCCATTTCTCATCTCTGATCGTTAATTTTAACTTTACCATCTTAGATGATTTTAAACATTTCGAAGGTGAGAATATTTCATTATCTTTCGGCCGCCGCAAAAGTGATAAAATATGTGTGTAAGAATGTATTTAAACATCTTTCGCAGTTGTTTTAACATTGCATTCTCGCGTTATTTTAACGTCATTTATATCATCACATATGTCTAACTAGCTCAGAATGCCTGAGAGGAACGTAAAAAATCTATTACAACTCTCTAGTAATAAAATAGCCAAAATCTATATTTTAATTGCTTTTCTGCTGTTTTGGCATTTCTACTGTGAAGGGGAAGAAATCTTTAACCATTAAAAAAATAATATTGCTAAGCATACATTAACTGTTTTCACAACTACTTTTTTTGCTCTTAGGAAGTTATGTTTTGAATAATTAACCTAGAGTATTTTTTCCTTCTTTTGTTGAAAATAGAAATTTTTTTGTTACACCCAAAAATAATGTCCCTACGTGTATTTCGGAAATTTCGCTCAGCTCATAATTTAGTTGGAACGGAATGAAAATAAACGTTTTATTTTCAAAACCTCATTTTTCATCTTTAATCGTTATCTTTAATCGTGACTATCGTAAATGGTCGTAAACGCCTCTAAAGTGAGAACATGTCATTTTCTTTGGGCAGCCGCAAAAGTGATAAAATGTGTGGGTAAGAATGCACTTAAACATCTTTCGCAGCTGTTTTAACATTTTATCCTCGCGGGGTTTTTTTAACGTCATTTCCATCATTAGAGATGCATAACTGACTCAGAATATTCAGGAGAACAAGTCTTCTATATTTCTGCTCTGAGCAGTGGATGTGTTTCTGAAAATGCATAACTGCAAATGATTGTACTTATTCACTGAGCTAAAATTATTTTAGTTGTCAATATTCGTTTGTTGCATCTGAAAATAATGTCCTAAAATGTACAGTCGTGGGAAAAAAAAGTAAACACCCCCTACTAACTCCTTAACAAATTATCGTACACGAAAGTTACTGGTACGGAACGATAGGAAATAAAGTCTACTTTTAAATTATGTATATAAAATTTGATTGGGGGCCATCTACATATTAAAACTAATCCAAACTTCATTTTTTTTTCAATGGCAATACCCAATTTTAACCAGATATTTCAAATCTTCGGTTAAAACTATGCCTAGACACCAAATTTCAAGTCATTTGAATGATAAGTTTTTGAATTATAAACATTGAAAATTTAGCGCTTCTAATGTTAAATTACATTTTCATATTTTTATTAATATCTCCTGAAATTATGCTCCTAATGTGCTAATTTTTTGTGTAGCAATAATACTAATATACCCAAACATAAATACGTTGAATTTGCAATTTTTATAATTTTATGATATGAATTATGAATTATGAAATTAATATTCGAAAAAATTTTGAATTGCAACCTACAGTTTTTTTGATGGATTTAGTTTTATTAAGTCCTGCTTTATGGAAATCCAAAATTTCACAGTTTTCTTCCAAGTAGTTTTCAAATTATGCTTAAAAGACTGCAAAAGGGTGTTTTAAGGGGCCGTCTGTGATAGAAGTGATTAGATATTTTGAAATTTCTTATGCTGTCCTGTAATCTAGCAGGCTTCATTGACTGTTTGAGTGATGCTTAAGCTGCCTTGGTCAAGAAGGGGGCTCTCTTGGTTAACAATCGAGTACAGAACTTCAATTTGGATACAGACCTTAAAATGCGCTCGTTTTAAAATAATTAATTTCTTGGAAACTTATGGTACGAATTGCATAAAAATTTGTGATTAGGTTAATTGAAGGGTGTAGGGTTCATTTATGATGTCAGAATTGCGTACTTCTATTGAAAAAAAAACAAATTTATGGTTCGTTTTAGTAAGTATATGACCCCTTAAGCAAATTTTATATACATCATTTAAAAGTAGACTTTATTTCCAATCGTTCGGTACCAGTAACTTTCATCTACGATAATTTGTTGAGGAGCTAGTTGGGGGGTGTTTACTTTTTTTTTCCACGACTGTACTTTAATAATTTTGCTCAACAAATAATTTTGTTGGAAAGGCGAGAAAATCAATGTTTTATTTCCAAAATCTAATTTTCATCTTTAATCGTTATCTTTAAGTGTGACAATCGTAGATGGTCGTAAAGGCCTTTTAGAGGGACCGGGACACAAAACTCATTAAATTTTCTAAAAAACATTTATTGCATTAAACATTTCTCTGTTTTTTCTGCTTAAAATGACGTTTAAATCACGTTTCTATCTTAATTGGAATAGGAAATATTAATTTTTTCGTTTTGGTTTGTTTTCAAAATCTAGCTCTCAAGCAATAGTTGTCGTGTGAACGACTTCTTGTGAAAATGCGTATTTCTTCATGATGGGTTTTTCACAATTTCTCGTATTTAAATTGTTATAAGTCAAGAAGCCTTAAAGATAAACGGTTCAAACTTGGAAAATGTCTTTTTCAATTGTTTAACTTTAATTTTGATTCAGCAAATTTGATAAAAAATATTTAGTTTTAAAAACAGGATTTTTTTTTTTTTTTTTTAGTTGCATCATTTTTTTTTATTTTTTATTTTTTTTTATTTTTTTTTTTTTACTTTAAATATTTTTCATTTTTATTTAAATTAATATTTTTAAAAATGCTGAATCAAAATTAAAACCTATATATTTTTGTTTATTTAAGGTGCCTGCCTACGTACGGAGCAATTTTTTCCAAAAAAGCTATTTAATTATTTTTTAAACTTATTTTTACTAAGATTAGGACTAGAAAATGTGAAAAAAGTAAAAAATATTTCATTCATTGATAAAATTTTGGTAAATGGAGGAATTTATAGTAAAATTTAGTGAAATTTGGACCGAAACGCAAAACGCTCTAAAGGAAATTATTATGTATATATCTTAATTTCTTTTTTACACTTCCTATTTATGACATTGGTGAAGGCAATGAACTAAAATCTAAGAGATTCTTTAAGTATTTCAAAACTTATAGCATGTCGCACCTGTTTACATGTTAATTTTCATAAAATTCATCGATGTCATTCCACAAAAACATCCATAAAACAAAAAATATTTATTCTAAATTTACATCTTTAGTTCATTGCCTTCACAGTAGTGTAAATATTATATTTTTTAAATTTCATAGTGATATTCCAATAACTTTTTGAGAAATCATGTTTTGCGTTTGGAATTTCACCGAAAATTACATTTTCCAAAAAATGCATTTAAAGTTTAGATTTATGTTTTACTACAAGAATTTACAGTAATATACATCTAAATTTCATGGAGAATATTATTTACATTTCTTATTATTAAACAAATGCATCAAAAATCGCGAAATTTCTCCAAACATACGACCCTTTAAAAGCAGTTTAAAAATTTTAAATTTTAAAGCCCTTTAAACAACACTTCCGGCTTGAGTGACAGCTGTTGGGTAGTTTTAAAACCGCTATAACTCCGGATCTATTTATCGTACAATAAAAACAAATACAGTTTTGGAAAGGTAAAAAGTTGGTCTTTAATAAAATGAAACAAAATAAGTTTGACAATTTTGGTCGAAAATTGCATTTTCAACGTAGTCAGATACCTTAAATGAAAAAAATTTTAAATTCTACAAATAATATTTCGAGTTATAACGATTTTAAATTACCCCACTTTTTTAATAAATTTTAAATTATTTTTTTTTTTAATTATGAGAAGTTTTATCATGTGATTTTATTTACAAATGGTATGGTTAACCATCACAAAAAATTTCAAAATTTTAACTCAATAAATAAAAATTATTTTTTAAATATGTCCCGGACCCCCTTAAGGTGAGAACATGTGGGCAGCCGCAAAAGTAATAAAATGCGTGTGTAAGAATGCATGTAAACATCTTTCGCAGCCCTTTCAACATTTCATCCTCGCGTTATTTTAACGTCATTTCCATCATCCAGGGATGTAAAGTGACTCAGAATATCTGAGAGAAACAGGTCTTCGGTGTTTCTGCTCCGAACAGCGGATGTTTTGCTGTAAATGCAAACTCCAAATGATTGCACTTACTCACTGAGCTAAAAACATTTTACTCGCTGTGACTTTTCAAACATAACCCGTCGAGTTGGAACTATAAATAGCAAAGCTCTATATTCATTAAGAATAAAAGAAACAGTTTAATCCGCAATAATAAAAAGAAAAGGGGCGCGGCTTGTAAATAACGTTCTAAAGATTAGAAAATATGCAAACACAAATCTAATTAACCCTTTATATACTGAATTATGAATTCATGAAAATTTTATCTTCTAAAGCATTTTTCGTGAATTTTTGAAACTACATTAGAAGATTTACATAACCATTTAAAAAAAAATATTTTGAAAGTTTTTTAGAAGGATTGAAGGATATAGAAGGATTAATTAAATTTGAATTTAAAGGGATTTTGTGCAATATTTGTAACCCCACTCAAATCTTTTATTTTAAATATTTTTCTTAGTATTTTGTAGAATTAGGAAATGTGCAAATATAATAATCTTACAATATAAATATAGATGTATTTCCGAATTGACCCCCGCCCCCCCCTCCTAACGCCAAGAAACCAGAACAGATGCAAAGGCAAAAGAAATCTTCTTTTGAAAAATATTTTTGTTTTGTGTAACCAATAATGCTTTTGGAACAAGATAAATTAATGCATCTATAACTCATTCTAAATTGTATTACTACTAATCGATGTATTCAATGAATTTTATAACAAGTTATTTTAATGGTACTTATACGAACCGTCAGTAGATAAAGGGTTAAGATATCTGCCTACATTAAAATGGCCGTTTTGGTGACAATTTTTCGAAATTTGTTTTTATTGTCTTATTTGAAATAGAAATCTTTTACGATTCCAAATCTGCTTTAATTTTATTCCTAAGATTACTAGAAAGGAAGTTATGGCCAATTAAATAAACAGGAAGTAAGGAATCAAATACCGGAAGTAGGCGAAGGAAGGCTGGGAGAAATTTAAAGAATGCTTCTATACATGATTTTCTTACATTTCATAAAAGCATAAAACATTAATAAACCTTAACTGACTCTTCTAGATTAATTTTATAGATATAAAATAATATAGATAAGAAATCTTTAAATGAGATTTCTGGAAAATCAATTTTTCCATTATTTCTATGGCCGATAAACTCCATTGCATAATATGTTTTAAACATATTTCATTGAAATTTAATCAGAATGCTTTCCATATTACTCACTACATACCATGTTCTGAACTAGAATCCAAGCTCGATGGGATAAAGCAATTATTAATTACTTTGTAGGCACTCGAATATAAAAAATGGTGATTTTTTTATAAAAAAGATTTACTTTTCGACATATTTTAAAATATTTCAGTTAATTTGAAGATACTGCAAAACGCCTAGTTCAGTGCACTGGTAAGTGTAATAGTAGTATATAATACAAAGGAAATTGAAATATATTTACTTGAATTGAGTGTATGCTGTCTGGCGCAAGCAATGAAATTTTGCTAAAACAAAATGGCAAAAAACCCCAATTTTTTAAAATTATATGAAGATATTGTTGGGATTATATGTTTTTTCATCATTCTGTATTACAATTAAACTAAAAGTATGTGTATTTATTCAATATTGTACATGGTTTATAAAAAGCGCTCCGAACATAGGTAGATAACTTATAAAATCTTGTATACTTGGCAAGGTGCGTGGAAAAGATATGTAAAGGGTAAGAAAAAGAAGAAAGGCATATTTTATGCATTAAATTATATCATACAACTAAATTTCATTCAAATATATCGAAAGAAGATTAGGGAGAGATTGCGTGCATATATATGTGCTTATTTCACAACTACCATATTTGACCACACTACAATGCAGTGTTGCCATATTGCGGACTTTTTTAATTCAGATTATTTGGCTGTCACTACTTTTTAAAAATTGTATAGTTCCCATTATTTTTCAGAATCTTTAATCTATTTTAAATAGACGTAATATTTCTATTTTAAAAAAAGCGGTGACAATAAACAATCTGGGGACAAAAAAGTCCCCAATCTGACAACACTGCTACAATGGAGGAAATGCCCTCTAGGGCAGTGTTGCCAGATTGGGGACTTTTTTAATTCAGATTATTTGACTGTCGCCACTTTTTTTAAAATAGTATAATTCTCTTATTTTTCAGAATTTTTAATCTATTTTTAAATAGGTCGAATATTTCTATTTAAAAAAAAAAATGGTGACAATCAACAATCAATCTGGCAACACTGCTCTAGGAAGACTTGTGAAGGAAAAGTGACTCGAGTTTCTGTTTTCTTGCAATGCAAACCAGAGAAACTTTACACTATCATCCCACTGAGGCCACACGGAGTAAAACCTTTGACCTTTGACATAGAAAAAGTCTCAGGCAACATGTATCTAAAACAATTTCTGTTACTAAAATTTCTGTTTTAATATTCGCTGTTAAAATTTTAATTCAAAATTAAACCATTGAATAGTGTAAAATAATTACCTCAACCACAATATCACTCTTCTTAATTTTTAAAAAGCTTTCTACATGGCTCCACCTCTAGCAGTGCCGCAGCAAATCTATCAGGTTATTGATGGGGAAACATTTGCACGTTTTTTTTTGTTGTTTTTTTTTTGTTGTTTTTTTACTGATTGTCGGTGCATCTATAGCGATTATAAATGACGCCGTTCATAAAGTATCTATCTAGTCCGTCGTCTTATACTGGGGTACAGTTTATAACATATTTGCCCTGGCTCTGTACTTGACATAATATTATTGAATTTTCTGAAATAAATCCTTTATTTTTAAAATAAAAATTAAGGGAAAGGATTGAAAACTTCTTTTTATAAATTTATTTTGGAAAGGAAGTGGGCGGGCACCAAAATTCCTGCTTGCAGTTTATAACATCCTTGCCCTGGCTCGGCACTTGACATAATATTATTGAATTTTCTGAAATAAATCCTTTACTTTTAAAATAAAAATTAAGGGAATGGATTGAAAACTTCTTTTTATAAATTTAGTTTGGAAAGGAAGTGGGCGGGCACCAAAATTCCTGCTTGCCCCGAATGAAATAAATCATATTATTTTCGGCCCGTAGGAGCCCACAATGTGTGACACATTGCGACAAGTTGGCTTAAGGGTGCTGGTCAATCAGCTTCCGATTTTCCCTCACTAATGTAAAGTCTATGGGTATTTGATGCATTCGTATATTTAAAATATCTCCTCGGGAAATTATTATGTTTAACTTCTATTTTTTGTGTGGCACTTCCTAAAAGATGTCTTTTTTTTTCTTAGTTCTCAAAATATTTCTAAAGTACAGAATTAATTTTATAGGAAGTGTTAAAATCTTACTCACAGTTCGTCCGCTTTTAACACGTAAAATATTAAATTCAGCATAGATTTTAGAAATATTTTGAAAACTAAGAAAAAAAGAGACATCCTTTAAGAAGAGTACACAGAAAAAAGATTTTAAAAATATGAATTTCCTGAGAAAATATTTTAAATATACGAATGCATCAAAAGTCCATAGACTTAACATTACGGAGGAGAATTCCGAAGCTGAGTGACCAGTCCCCTTAACATGTTGCAGCATCTGATCCACAAAGGGAAAACAGTTATGCAGGCAATATTTGAAAGCAGCATACTAAAGTTCTTTAAAAGAATATTCGTATTTATACAGGCAGTATTAGGTACATATTTTTCTTTTCCTTTAAATTACATCAGCTTTAAATAAAAGCAATTAAATATTGGCGGATTTATTGTATTCATTTCAATAGGTAATAAATATTATATATAGTTTTGCTTTTTTTTCCTTGTATGCGTGTGAAATTTGACGTCACAACACGAGAAGGGGTATCCTTCGAGTGTGACAGAGCAGGGGGGGGGGGTCATAAAACGACGAAATTTTTTTGGCGAAATATATGGATGACCTCTACTCCAACCTTGCACTCCGTAGTTGTTTTTTATGTTTAGAGCGTTCTTTTTTATAATAATAATAACAGTTGTATATTAGATAGTAGATTATTTACACCATTAAAGAGTATAATGATAATGAGAGTGAATTAAGTGTTTGTGTGTGTATATGTGTGTGTGTGTGTGTGTGTGTGTTAGCTATGCTTTTTGTAATATTTCATTAATGGTCCTTTTTGAATCCAATGAATAAGGTAATATGCATAATTATGACTTTAACATATTGACATTGTATAATTTAAGAGATGGTTTCGTTTCTAATGACTGACCTGTAAACATTGATTCCATGTTTTGTAAAATTAGAAAAAATGTATATTTTTTTAATTAGAATGCACCGCCTACAAATTGTAGAATTGAATCTTCAAAAAGAAAAAAAATGATAAATAAAACATAAATATTACATTTAGAATGTATTGTTAAGGGATATTGAAATTCCTTATAGATGAAAAATGATTATATCTGCATAAATAGTGTTATTTGAGTATAACTTAACTAATTCTTTCTTTTTTCCTTTTTTAGGTAAGTGTTAATTACTATCTCTCTCCTATACATGAATGAGTAGGTAAGCAATCAAGTAAATTAAAAAAAAAATCTCATTTTAATGTTAATTGATTTGTAAATTATAGCATATGTCTTTAAATCAGCCTTAGAAAATTTGCGCCTAGTGCGAATAGGTTTCGCCAGTGCACACTACCCTTGCTGTAGCTCCGACCTTGAAAATGATTTCATTTTTCCTCAGAAAATAAAACGATTCAATAGTCAATCAGCAAAAATAATTTCTCTCTTTCTATGCCCTCTAGCATGCTGCTTTAAATACGCAGGTCGCACACTGAATTGAGGCGACTAAACCAACATAAAGCGCGAGTTAGAAAAAAAAACAGGTTTGAAGCAAGTTTCTTCTTTGTTTCAACCTGTATTTTCTCCTAAGACGTACGACATGTTGCTTGAGTCGCCCCAGTGTGCAGACTGCCTTTACAGCAAGAGGATATTCGCATATTTTTATAGTGACTAAGCTGCAAGTCTAAAAGTTTCGAATCCCAGTTCAAATTCGAGTGATCTTAGTGTGTCGGATATCCTTTAAACAAATATCCCGGTCTGGTTTTCCTTTATTTGCTAAGAGTAACCGTAATCACTATATAATTTAATACTTTACCAATTTATTCCTTAACATTTTACCCGTTCATGTATCAACATTTTACCAGATAATGAGTCAACGTACACAAGTTTATGGTTCAACCTAAAACAGAATTATGGTTCAACTTGTACAATTTTCGGGGATGTAATGGAATGTATACGGTAGTATACGCAGCATACCCTCTTGGGTTTTTTTTAAGAAGCTCCATATACTCTTTGTTTCTCAAGGGTATATTCTCAAGCGTATACCTTCTGCCCATAACGTATACGCTTTGGTTTTTTACGACTAAAGCGCTGAATTTCATGGTCCGTGTAAAGTACAAAATCATAGTACAGCTTTCATAATCTAATGGTTGCAGCTATTTCAACAACACAATTTCAATCAACCTAGCACAAAATTTTTAACATTGTATAAACATGTATGCATGTTTATGTGTTTGAAAATATTACAATTAAATGCAGCAATTGTTACTCTTAATATTTTTCTATATATACACCTGAATTTTGTTTAAAAGCCAATAGCAATAATTTGTTTCATCCGTTCGAAACGAGTGTCAGGTATACGTGACGTATAAGTTGTTCAGAATCTTTTATTAATTCTACCAGTAATTTTTATAAATAAATTTTACCTTATTTAAAAGAACATTTTTGAGATTAAATTAGACAAAATTTTCCAATTGATAATAGATGTTCCAAAAGATTAAAAGCTCAGTAAAGTATGCTGAAGTTAAAAAGTAGCTCCCAAGAAAAAATGCTCTTTTTACAGACAAAATAACGGTCCATGTATTCCGAAAGTGTGGTAAAAACATTTATTAATTATTTATGATGGCATTTTCATATATATTTTTTTTACAATTAATATTATTAATCTGATTTAGTTTATTTTAAATTCGTGAATCAACGAACCAAATTAAGTCGCGTATTTTATAAAATTGTATTTAAAAGAAAGGTACTTCTGCTATTCGTAAAATACTGATATTAAATTGGCTAAAGTTTTCGCGGCAAACCTGTAATCCTTTCACGGCAGACTGGATGAAAACCTTCTCTACTGATTTATGTCTCCCGTTTGAGCCTATCCGCGCGATTTCCTGCGAACAATTAATATATACTTTTTGGTTTAAATGAACGTGAATTTTTTACAGAACATTAGTTTGCTGGAAAACGTCTTGTTCATCTTTGAATTTTTCTGAAAATATTATTAATAATAAGTGTTTTTCTTGAATAAATTACAACCCTAGTAACTAATTACTGTAGTAATATAATTAGATTTTGACTCCAAAGTGAGCAAGTTTTCTAGAATGTTGCGAAATTGTTGAGGTTTTTATATTTACAGAATACATAACGAATTGGCACAAAATATTTACCCGTCACCCGAAGAATATCGACACAACGCTAGCATTATTTCCAACTACACTGCTAAAGATTTCTGCAAAATACAGATAAGGAATGGAGATTTTCGGTAAATTTATATTTGTTCTCAATGAAAAGCTGATCATTAGTTCATACGTGCTTTTTAAATTGATGGGAGAAAATAGTGCTTGCACCGAAAATTTTGTACAAAGGAATATGGGAGGTCCAATTATATCAAGTTTACGACTGTAATATAGCGATTTACTATTTTCATTGTCCAAGAGAACCGCTCAGACAAGAAAACCAAGTTTGTAGAGCATAGTGTCCCTCCCGCTTGCCTTTATTGAGGTCATTAAAAAATGCAACTTTCAGCCGTCAGAATCATGACAGTACAATTTTCTATTTGTTGTTCAAGTTTTTTTTTTCTTTTTTTTTTTTTTGAAAATTCCTCTCATTTATTACAAAACACTTACTCGTTTCAGCTATAATACGCCAGGTCGAAACAGACGCATACGATGTACTATAATTTACTTACAGTATGAAAAACAAAGCCACAAACATCGCTTTTTTTCATGTAAATTACAAAGTACTAGATATTTTTGTAGTTGTAATTACAAAGTTTTTCTGTTTTATAATAGAATTTCGGCTTAAGCTAAATCATTACCAGTAGGTGCTGCGTTGTTTCACAAAAATGTTTAGGTTGGTTGGTTGGTTGATTTTTGACGGCCAATTATCTGCTCGAGGGATATAGGCCCAGGGGGGATGCCCTTCGTGGGGGTCTTTCTAAGGGATCCTAACCCGTATTTACGCATGGAAATCCATGGTTCGAAGAAAACCACGAAAACTCCGAACGATTAGGCCGACGGGCGCGATTGGGTTCGAACCCAGCACCTCCCGTCTACCAGCTTCGAGAGCAGAACCTCTCGGCCACTGGTGGGGCCAAAAATGTTTAGGAGCTTAAGCGTTAATATAATTGGACTATTTGGATTAAATTATTTGGAATAATATATTATGAATTATAAATTGTATTTTATGAATAGTTCCAACAAGTTGCCAGCATTTCCACAGTAATGATAAAGTATTTCAGATATGGGGCATTCTCACAATCTTTCGACTTTTCAGGAATAAAAATCTGGTGAAATTAAACTTACTAAAATAACATTTTAAACTTATAGAAGGATGCCTTAACGATTCAAAATAAAGAAAAAAATGGTCAGCAGCGAAAATTTTTGTTATTTAACTGAGTTTTAAGTTAAACTTGCGAGTTTAATTTTAATTACCATTTTACCGCTATAATTTTTTTATTTTCTTCTAAATTGTTACTTATAATGAATTTGCATAGTACCCACAGGATATTCAAATAAGAAATAACATCAATGTAGTATTTTTAGTACAAAATTTTGGTATAACATTGTCTTAAAGGGGTGTTGAAGAAGGAACGGTAAGCGAAAAAAGGGGAATGGTATAGAAAAAAGCGACGGTAAGGAAAAAAAAAGGGATGGTAAGGATGAGACGGTAACGAAAATTACCACCTATTTTTAGACAAATCATGTTAAGACTAAGTGATAGCCACGATGTTCATTGATTTTTAGAAACAGTTACTTACATAGGATTAAATTAAAAAAAATTAATTTACCTCGAAAAGTACAGGAATAAACCTTGGGGACGGTAAGACTACCAATAAAGCCACGATCCTTGAAATTGAAATTTAAATGCTGATTCAAATTCTGCAGTAAACTTCCTGTAAAAAATTTTTAGCCATTCTTTCTCTAGCATACTTCTGCACGAGAAAAAAGTTGAAACAAATTCTGTGGTTGCATCTGAAGTGATTTTCTGTATAAGTTTAGCAAGAGGGACGATAAGGAATCTAAAACCCAGGGACAGAGTTAAAAAAATAACAACAACCCTAAAAATGCGTGTAGGTTAATTTTTGTTTACATATTTATATAAAACAATAGTCCCAGTTTCGGAAAAAAAATTACATTGAATTACATTTATTGAAACAATTTTATACAGACAGCACCAAACTTGAAAATCAGCATCAGAGACACGGGACGGTATAGGAATTTCGTGGTATATTTGGACTCCCAACATCGTCCAAAACTTATTTATCTCATTAATATTGTTATGCAGTCATGCAATGGAATGTTTTCCAGTATAAGAAATTTAAAAAAAAAAACCAAGAATATGTACTAAAATAAAAATTATTATTCAGGGACAGAAAATATAGAAAAGTCAAAAGATTGTGAGACTGCCCCATATCTTCAATTTAAAAAGCCTGTAAATGCATTACTGGAACAGTATTGGACCAGTATTGGATTTGTTTAGAAATAGAGATTTCTGCAAGAAACAAACATTATCGCTCATCTAAAATTAGCTTAAAGCAAGAATTTTCATGATTGTATATCATACTATTGCACTGGTTTTTGTTTTTGTTGCTCTTTTATTTTTTGTATGTTTGTGAAATAATGGAGAGCCTATTGGCAATCTTTTATATTAAGTCTTATGTAAAAAAGCGCTTAAAGCCTATAGTCTGTTAAAAAGAAATAAACTAATCTGTAAATTTATCGTAGGCAGTAAATTTACATATATAAAAATACACAAGACTCTGTAAATTTACATCTATAAAAATACAGAAGATTCTGTAAAATTATATGTTTAAGAATACTGTAAATTTTCAAACTTTATGTAAAAATAACCCGATAATGATTGTGGCTATCATTGTATCCAATTTTTCATAAATCCTTACTTTAATTTATAAATAGATGTACTGAAGATGGTTTTTGCAATTACCATATACTATACTTTTTCGTTATTATGATGTATTAAATTTATTGAAGAGTTTTTAGAAATTGAAACATGATATTTATTTTTTAAGAATGTACTAATATTTTTGAAAACCATTTCAATTTTTGAGTTATAACTAAAATATTTATAAATATATTTGAAAATGATTAACTTGTTTTAATATAATTTGCTTTAAAAAAAGTTTTCCATTTTGATTTATTTTACTAAATACTTTTATCCATAACTTTGTTCACATTGATAATAAATTATAACTCATTGTATGTGTGCGTTTCGTACCGGTGCATTAACCTTTTATCTACTGCATTATGGTCTACTGCAATTTTTTTCATGTAATTTTTTTTTTCAGTTCCTACAATGAAAATTAAAGGATAAACATAAAAAAAAATACTCACCCGTGAGAAATTTAATTCCTTAGAGGTAATTAATTAAAGTGGTACTTTAAATTACCGTCAGTACACTATGACTAAACTATCTTAACAGAAAACCCACAAGGTATTTTAAATGGCACCAGAATTCTGGTAAAATATTTTCGATTTAATAAGTATGTGAAATCTAGCCTTTTTCTTATTTATAAATAATTTTTTTAGAGAATTCCGGTGCCAATAATTTATTTCAACACTTTAGCATTGAAAATGCTTTGCCCCTGAAAGAGTTTAAAAAAATATATATTCTTTTTAAGGTTTCAATCTTGTTAGCAGTCTTTTAGTTATGCGACGTCTATATTTCAGGGACAACATGTTCTGTCGCAACTGCACATATGCAAAATATGAATTTACGTATGTCATTTCTAGCATAGAAAAAAAGAGCCTGTGCCACAACTTTTTCGATTTCCTATAAAAAATAATAATGAAACAGAAAAGAAATACTAGGGAAATTATTACTACACTGCATTTATTAATTACATTTTAAAGCAGATAAAAACGATTGATAACTACACAGACGAAAAGTAAACAAGAAGTTTTTCTACAACACCCAGTGTACTAACGGTACTTACAAGTACCACCGAGTAATTCAACTGTTAACACTAGAACGTCCGGAAATTTTATTCAATCTTAATAAAAACATCTTAACACCAGAATTTTTATTTAAAACTATTTCACTTATTTATTTAACTGAGTTTTCTCTAGTTAAAATTTGACTGATTTTACGAAAAATAATTGATTCGAATCGACATTTTATGATTTGATCGGTGTCGAATCGGAACTAGCTGGACGTTCTAGTGTTAGATCAAATACATATACACCGTTCACTTAAAATAGCTAGTCAAATTGCATTCTAAGATCATAAATAACACATAAAAAATATCCAACACTTATCTTATATCCTTTACTGTGTTTGCAGCAATAAAAAAAACGAGCGTGACAATCTGTACAAAATGTCGGCACAAAACACATCGACTGTTTCAAAGATAGTCTCCTTCCTCGCTAAAATAACAAACCTAGAACTACTGCTGCCATGTATCATGAAAAAGTGTAGTTCAAAGAGTGTTTTTGCAAGTACCATTAGAATATCATTAATATTCACTATGGGATGAAAGTTTAAAGTGAGTGGTACTTATAAGTACCGTCAGTAGATAAAGGGTGAAAGCAAAAGTGAGCAGTTTTTGGAACACATACAGCTTTGCCAGTGGGCTACTTTTTTTAAATCCAGATATCTTGATTGGCACCACTTTTTTGAAATAGTAAATTCCGCCTTATTTAATGACATATTAATTAAGGCGAAAACAAGAGGAATTTTACCATTTCAGAAAATTGGTGCCAATCAAGAAATCTGAATTTTAAAAAGTAGCCCACTGGTAACACTGAACGCATACGATAAATTATTATAAAAAACTCTCAATAAATCAAAAATTGCTATACTGTAGCTTTAAACTGAACATATATCGGATTACAGCTCCATATTTCTCTGTACAAAATTTCCGGTGCAATTATAAATTTCTTCCGCCAATGGATAAAATATGAGTGAACTAATATTAGAGAATCTTGATAGAATGCTTTTAACTGAGAACTTGTGTAAATTTACCGAGAATCTCCTTTTATTTTCGGTTTTATTATAGAGTTTTTTAATTGTAAAAGGGGAGGGGGCAGAAAACCGAAGTGTCATAATCCGACAAAAGTCTGTTTCAGTACTCCTTGGTGTAAAATGAATTGTTTTTTGTATAAATACCACAGCATCAGGATATAATTGTCTGGAGTTAGGGATTGTTCATTTGTGTTTAGCGTAAAACAAAACAGATTCAATGAGCGTAGCCAACGAAAGAAACAGGCCATGTCCTTCTACTGATCTTGATTGCTTTTCAGCCTACCTTTATCACACATGATTGTTGGACAATAGACGATTTCAGTCGTGAAGTCAGTTATGACGTTTTGGTTGGAAGCTGACTCCAAACAAACGGTTGCTATGTTGTATTTTCTATTTTGTTTGTATATTATAGCTATATCTTATATCTGTATCTCCCATCTACGTCTTTTAATACTTGATATGTAGTGGTAACATTTTCTACTATTTATATTTAAAAAGAAATGACGCATAGCAACTGTTTGTTTGGAGTCAGTTTCCAACCAAAACGTCACGACTGACATCACACGGAAAGGGTCTATTGGGAAAACCAGCCTTTATTGAGCACGTGACAGCCAAGACTGGTGGAAGTATCGTCACCAGTCTGCTTTGTTTGCTGCGCAATGAGTCAACCTCAGAGTAAACATATATGTGATTACTCTGAGGAGTCAGCCCTCTACTCTAGCAATCCTACGGCATTTATCCGGAATGATAATTATTAACTAGAGAATAGACAAGAATCAAGTTTATCCAGTAGCTTGCATATTCTGAATAACTCAACCGTTGAAACTAAAAAAATATTGCGGTGAAAATATTTCAAAATAAAAATATTAATAGCAATTTCTAGATTTCTGTCGCTTCTCTGAAGGGGTAGCTGATGGTCTAGCTAGAACTAAAATAATTCTACATCGATCTAAGAATTTTAATAATATGAATCATCACAAAAATATTTTCTTTTTATTAAACGGTCGTCAATTTTCAGCTGAATTTTTCATTATTATTTAAAATGATCATATCGTTCACCCGAAAAAAATATACATAATACCAAAAGATTCATTGTGCGTATTATTCCACTAAATAATATTCCACTAATAGATCTGACTTAGGTGCATCTTGTAACAGGAAAAGTGTCATAAGTGAAGTTATCTGGAAGACCGCTAGATTATGCTATGCACTTTGCCACCACAAAAAAGGGGGGGATACATTTACTTAGTTCTCCCTAACTCATCTACGTCTTGATTCTTAACAGTTTTACGCTTTTATGTACGTTTTTATATTGCATGCAGAGCTAAGTTCTATGGTTACAGTAAAAAATTGCCAGTTTTCTTTTGCCTCTCCTGTGAAAGGTAGTATTTTTGAGTTGTGCCATTTTTCTTGGAGGTGCGCGATATGTTAGTATTGTAACTGAACTGCAATTATTTGGGGGCATAAATTATCCATATGTTATTGTTAATTAAATTTCTAAGAAATTATCGTCGCTATTGTCCTTTGGTATCTCTTTAATTTGTTTATCTTTTTAATTGGAGAAGGGAACCTTTAAAGTAACGTAATGTATCTTATGACAGATTGTGCATATTTTATTTTTTTATGCTTTTATAGTTTCTAAATTTACTAAGGTTTTATCTATTTAATACTTTTCAAAAAACACTTTTACTACAGGCATTTAATTCATTATATTATTCATATTATTGCGTAGTGATTTCATTTTAAAGCACTGTATCATTACTTATCTATACTAACCTTTAAAAAAATCACTTCTCCTTTTTACACCTTTTCCGCTAATTTGCATAATAACATTAGAAATTCCCTGTCAAACCACCTTTAGCAGATAGTTTTCTTAAAAATATTACCGGATAATTATCCTAGTTAATGAACGCAACTAAACCGTTCTACGCTTTTGCATTTAATGTTTACAGGCATTTTTACTTTAAAGTAAATGTAGATGCGAAGTAAGAACGATTAAAGAAAAAACAAGAAAATTAATTCTGTAAAATTAATTAGTAATTTAGAATCAAATGAGTATGTACGTAAAAGTTCTAAAATTAATACCCAAAACATGCCTTTAAGGGTACAAGAGACGTTCAAATTTTCTCTATTTCTCTTTTATAGTTCCATAAACTATACCAATAATAAAATTAGCTTAGCTTGCTTTGATGTAAAGTATATTAATTTTTATAGAAGAAGCTCTTTTAAAAATTCGATAAATGATGAAACTATATTTCGAAACGTCCCACATGCATTCTGATTTATTCAAAATCAGTTATTACTTTAATAGAAGTCCGGGTTAGATTTAATGGGATGTCTGGGGAAAGTTTTTTAATGAAGCATAAAAATTTTATAGACAAACATGCCTTTAAAAATTAATAAATAATAAAACTATACATAAAATAACCCAAGAGAATTTAAGTCATTTGGAATGTATGATCACGTTGCAATAAATTCGATTTATAGAAATAGAATGTTCAGAGGAACCCACAAAGAAGTTACTTTTTTATCGACTTTGAGCAATAATGCCAGCCGTATCATTTGTGAGGTAAGCCAGAGTCATTAAAAAAAAAAAAAACGAAGATATACGATTCGCAATTTTCTTAACAATAAAAATTTCAAATTTATTATGAATTATTTCAAAAATTTCTTTTACAAGACTCTTTCGATTTCTGTCTTGTACAATTGAAAGTACAGGAATCCTAGTTTTAAATACCAGTATTTCCAAAGGAAATCTTCGTGGCATATTGCTATTGCAACTGTTGCAGAAATCTATTACAAAAATTATTGTTTTAAAAAGTGATATTCAAAAAATGAATGCCCTGATAATACAAATATATGTACAATCCTGGTGAAAAGTTATCATCCCTTATTACCGCTGAGCAAATCATCGTATAAAACTATTACTGGTACTAGTCGATTAGTAATAACCTCTGCTAATTAATGCTGTACTTAAATTTTGCTTAGGGGCCATCTACATATAGATATTGTGCGACACTTGAAAATTTTCAATACTAAATACCTTGAGAACGGAGAGACAGACAGGCGAACCGAATTCGTAAACACTTATCAACTACGTATATGTTAAAAAATTTTAAGTTTAATGTTACAAATAAGTCGCAAAATGAACTGCGCTTGCTTTAACTTAATTCTACATATTTGACATCAGTGCAAGAAACAGGTTTTAACTTTTGAGTACCACTTTTTAGAAATAGTGATATTCACATTGTTTTACCTAACTGTCGATCATTAAGTAACACAAATATCACTTTTCGAAAACAGTGGAAAAAATAAGTTTGCAGGAAGTCCTGCCAGATTAAATGGTTTAATAAGAACTGAACAAATTTCACGTAAATTTACTGATATAAAATGTTGGTGATTTATCTCTATTTATTTATTTACTTATTTTCAAATTTGGCCGACTTTCCTTACTTTCATTATCAACCCCTTATCACTTCTAAAATAAGCTGTTTTGGATCGATTTTTTTTTTCACTTTTAAAAATACCTGAATCATGTAAACGGATTTCCAGGTTCTGCAGTTTTATTTTAAAAATTATGGAAGTGAAAATCCTTTTTTATAATTTCTTAAAATGAGTGATGCTAATTGCCCGAAACTGGGAAGAACTTCCTCGTTTTCAAAGTTTGTTTTTACTCAGATTGTGATCAAAGACTCCCGCCTGTGTGATGTGTTGACTTTTCAGATTCATGTTCTGGGATTGCTGTAAACACTTTTAGATTCGTTATCAAAAAGCGTTTTTTAAAGATCTACTTAAACTCCAGACAAAAATCAACAAAACTGAAAAAAAAAAGCATAATATGATGACCTAATATCGTGAAAAAAATTGTAAATTTGACAGATTTTCTTTTCAGAAATACGATAGCAAATATTACGATAATAACAGCATAGTAAGCAATAGCGATAGTAAACAATTTGTTTAAAAATAATATCTGTTAATTTTACAATTTTTTTTTTTTTACCAATCAAGCGCTGTTTTCGTGGTTAAAAGACAGAATTTTCTTAAAAACACAGTTTTTTACTGTTATTCTTGTTGACAGTTTTTTTTTAAGTGTAGTGTTGTTTTTTTTATGTTGAAAAAGCTGCTAAATTAACTTAACATTTATTTTAAAAGAAACAAAAGTCCCTTTAAATAGGGGAAATTTATTATTAGACTGTGGTTTGCACCAGCAATTCCATTTTGTATTAGTTACTAAATTAATCGAATCAGCTGCTAAATCATGTTTCTATATTACTTAGAATAAATTATTTATTTCATATAAATTCAGCTGATATAAGAGAATATATTTGTGTATTCTTTTACATTGAATTCAATTATTTTTTAAATTACATAAATATTTTCTATAAATTGGACAAGTTATTTTGATTTTGTACCGTAACAAATCCAAAGTTTAATACTAAATTTTTATGATTCTTTTATTGTCATTTGGTAAGATTTTCTTTGTTTTTCGTAATTTACTATTCACTTAAGATATCAAATCACTGAGACTTAAAATAACATCATAAAGTATTTTTCCGTGTATTTGGATCAGACACTGAATTGGATCAAATTTCGGATGTAGAGAAATGTCAATTAAATTAAGTTATTATAGATCATTCTGAAGTTTTATAAAAATTATTGTGTAGTGCATTTTTAAGTAAATGAAGACGAAACCTAACATATACTTCGGCTTATAAAGAAATAAAAGGCATATATGGGTGGTTCACAACCATAGTAGACAAAATCGATTTTGAAGAAAAAATTAGATAGTCCATTTCGAAGGTGCATAAAATCTGTTTTATCCACTCCCACAGTGAACCAAGTCTGTAAGCAGATGCCATATATGATCTGTTTACAGACTCATATATGGTGTGGCATCTGTAAACAGATGCCATATATGATAAAGTATGTGAAAACAGACTTGGTTCACTGTGGGAGTAGATAAAACAGATTTGTGCACCTTCGAAATGGACTATCTAATTTTTCTTCAAAATGGACTTGGCCTATTATGATTGTGAACCTCTCACATTTAACGTTTACTTGCGTCATCCAGACATAAACGGAAACTTTTAATGTTTTTGGCATTAAGAGGTATATATGGAAATACATATAAAATTTAGTTATATCAGGACAGGAAGAATCTGATATCAGTAATGAATTTAAATATATATATCGTAAATCTTTTGCTATTGTGAAAATGGATTTCAAAGCAAAATTTTCACGAAGTCGAATAATTAAGTTATTGTTGATCCTTCTTTACATAGAATTATGGAATTTTACAAACAATGCAATAAAAAAATTTTTGCAGTGGAGAGAGTGTGAACACAACCTATAGATTAGGGTAATATTTTTAATCAGTAAATCGAGAGAGAAAAAAGTGTTCATGGGTGTACGCAGGAAAAAACGGGACAGTTGCCCCGGACACCGAACACCCACTTTAAAAAGGGGTCGTCTACTTTCTTCAAAGCCAAAAAATAGGATTCTTAAAATCAATGAAAATTGCGACCTCAAAATTGTCATGGGGCACCTAAATGAATATTTTCCCCGAGGGCCCTTTTTAGGGTTAGACTGGCTCAGGCCCTGGGAGTACGCATGATCTTCGTTAGGTAGAGCCAGTGGTACCTAGTTGGTACATTTTCTTAGTATTTTAAGTTATATCTTACTATTTTCAAAGACTTGCGGAGGGGGGGGGGGGACAGCCTTCCCTGCACCCTCCTGTGTACACCTATGAGAATATTGTAGGTTTGTAGTGATTAATCACATGAATCATTGGATTGTTTTTGAAAATTTAATGTAATCTGTATTAAAATTTAATTTTTTATCTCTTTTATTACTGATTTAGTAAATACCCCTAATAACTTTAGTTTTAGCCTTTCGAGAGGCGTATTTAGAGATATTTTTTAAAAAGGTATATTTTATGTATGCACTGAATGTGTGATATACAAAATATAACAATTTTTATAATAGTTAGTATTTAATACTTATTAATGTTTTCAAATTTTCATTAAACAACTTGGCTAACCAAGTCAAAAGTTAACAAAATTTATTTACATTTTGATACAAATAAAAACTAATGTTTTCTTACTTATGCTTGAAGAAATGTGAGTTTTGACTTTAAAAATTTTAATTTGTGTGTTATTTATATATCTTTTTTATCCATTATAATTTATTTTGAAAGTTTATTTCTTTTCACGACATACGACTTATACAGACTGGATATTCATTAAAGAATGTAATTTAAATGAAAATATCATGAAAATCTTTTTTGTATGTGTGTGTTTGAAACACGAACTAAAAATTTCTCTATTTATTAGCCTCGAAAACAAATATTCACCGAAAAGCAACATCAACCGGCTAAAATATGAGTTTATGAATTAGTAACTCTTATTTAACTTTGATTAAGGAGACTCAGCACCTTTCATTTCCGGTAACTTGTTTATTTCTATCAAATAATTTTGAAGATTCATAACTGATGTCAAGACTTATTTTAAGCACATGTACGTGTAAATAACTTTTTAAAGGGATTCGATACCTTTCACATAGCGAAAAATAACGAAAATATGCATTTTCCGTCGAAGTTTCGTAAAGATTCGATAATTAAAAATATGCGAAAAAGGCTTATTATTACATCCATTTCCCTATAAATAATTCAGAGTTGCTATCATTACATTAATTTTTCTCAGTTTGTGTTTTTCAGTATATCAATATGATCAAAATGCTGAAATTCAACATATATTTTTCAACTGACTCGATTTTTTTTTTACACAATGTAGGTAATTATGATACATTTCAAAAAATTACAGATCGGGTTTCGGTAATATAAATAGTTTTTTTTTTTTAAATATATAAATGTAAAAATATACATAGTGACTTTTGCTGTAGTTTTACATTTTATTTACAATTTTATTATTTTTTTCTTAAGCAAATTAACTTTTTGGATACTTCTAGTCCATACAGTATAGAGTATACTTGTAAGAAAAATATAAAACAAAGTAATGGAAAACAGTTCAAATTGTAAGAGAAATATGGTTATAAAATTTAAATTTTTATAATTATATCTTGTAACCTTTATTAAAAAATTGTATTTTTCTTGATAAAATCTCATTCTCTTTCATAAAACCGTTTAATAATAATACCAAAAAGGTATAAAGTACTGAAACTAAAAAAAAGTTCAAATGGTACCTAGTCCCCTTGATTGAATAAATTAATCTTATCAATAAACCATCTTGTTATTTTTATAGTGTTTAAGCCGCTGCCTTTGGCAGCGTGTCTACCCGTGTGGGTTACGTCAACACTGTCTCCGTATACTATTCCCTTCCAGGCGGTACTAGTTACGTTCTTTCTAGTTTTAAATCAAACAAACCATGAATTATTGTGATTTTTTTTTTTCTATCCAGAATAAATTAAAATTTTCAGAATCGTCGTTCAGGTTGACTCTAGAAACCGATTTGGAATTCTTCCAACTTCAAAATAATCACACTAGTAGCAAAATGTCTTTTCACTCCAGAGGAAAATTGTCAACAAATCCCCTCGGAAGGTGAAAAAACGGTAAAAATTGCATAAAATATTCGGGGGAAAATTTAAAAAATCGTACAGAAAAAAAAAAATTTATTACAAGATTGGTCTAAAAGATTTAACCCGGTTTTCTTTTACGAATGTGAAAAAATCACCACAGAACGCTAAAAATATCACAACATTTCGATAATTCAAAAATCGTAGAGAACAAATTTTACTATATCGGGCTAAAAGATTGAAACAGGATTCATTTCACCAATGCCAAAAAATCGAAACGGTTCGCGATAAAATGCTACAAATCGCATAAAAATTTCGAGAAAAAATCCAAAAATCACAGAAGACAAAATATACTATGTTGGGCTAAAAAATTAAAACAGAGTTCCTTTTGCGAATGTAGAAAAATCAGCACGGATCGCGAAAAAACGCCAAATATCTGATAAAAAATTTGCGAAAAATTCAAAAATTGCAAACGCTTATTATTCCACAATGGTCTAAAAGATGGAAACCGGATTCCTTTTACAAATGTCAAAAAATTGCCGAGAAACGACTTTAAGACAAAAATAATTGTAAATATAGCGGATATTACATTAAAAAAAAGGTGCGGAAAATTTCCTTCACCCTCCACGGCCAAGCGATCGAGTTTGGCCGTGCCCCAACTTACGCTACGCCTTTGATCTCTCCCTCTCTCTCTCTTGCAAAGTTGCGATTATTTATTGTAAAAATTAAGCTAGTATCAAACGTTTTATTATCGTTCATTTATTAATGAAAAACAGGCATTTTGAAATTGTTTTCAGGGGTCGACGCAAGGATTTTTTTCTTGGCGCCCATTTTGTGAAAAGTAAAAGTTATTTTCCTGATTTCTTTTTTTTTTATTATTTTTGTGAAAAATACATTTTATAACGAAAGTCGAAATTCAGTTACTCAAATTTGAACCAAGTATTAATTAATAATAGCTTCTTTAAATTCTCCTGCTAAAGTTTTGCTTTCTGGTGAACTTATTTTGTTTACAAAATGCAAATTTTAAAATCTAACAAAATAAAAATAATTAATGAAGGAGCATGTTTTTATCAAATGGAATTTTGTGAAGGGGCCTATCTTATTAAATTAAATTTTGTGAAGAGGCCTGTTTTATTAAATTGAATTTTGTGAAGGGGCCCAAAGTAGACCCCAAATTTTGCTTGGATCGACTCCTGGTTTTGCAATCAATTCAGTATAAATATCAGTTTATTGAAAATTTGAATATCACTCTGATCCAGTTTAAAAGCCAAATACAGTCAACTCGCCTAAACATTTTCGACCCTATTCTGGACAGGCAGACAGACAAATATTTTTATGTTATTTTTTACAATCCGCAGTCTAAATAGTCGAATGAGGCCTGTTTTATTAAATTGAATTTTGTGAAGGGGCCCAAAGTAGGCCCCAAATTTTGCTTGGATCGACTCCTGGTTTTGCTATCAATTCAATATAAATATTAGTTTATTGAAAATTTGAATATCACTCTAATCCAGTTTAAAGGCCAAATACAGTCAACTCACCTAAACATTTCCGACCCTATTCCGGACAGACAGACAGTCAATTTTTTAATGTTATTTTTTACAATCCGCCGTCTAAATAGTCGAATAAACTTAGAAATAGTAGGTGTTTTTCTGAGAACCCAATGACAAATACTCTAATTTTATATATTAGTATAGATTGATGCTTTTGTCCTCTTTTTATTTTCTTCTACCGAACGTGCGAGAACTTTAACCTGAACTTAGTTGGCCTTTCTATATCGAAACTACACTACCCTAAGAGTTATTTTGGTTAGTTTACCTGCCGAAAATTTCTTACTACACTCTTCAAGATAGTATTGATCTTAAAATCATCGGGGAATATAAATGAAGATTTATTATGTAACGCACTGCCATCTAGTGTCAGAGATTGAAATAAATTACTCTAGTTCACGTGAGAGTTTAAAATTAGACTGAAGATTTTTCATAAATTTCATGAACTCCTCCAACAAATGGGGAAGGCGTCTACTTAACCTTAACGGGTGCGGCGGGGGGCAAAACACCAATTTTAAAATGTTATTTTCATCTTAATTAATCACAGTGATTAAAAAGACAAAAAAAGCTTTTTAAAATTAATTATAGAAAAATACATATCTGCAGTGAAATCCGCGCCTATGTAAGGGTAGGGACACTGGCAAATTCCCCAATCCTTTTTATGGAAAGTATAGATCAATATACTATATAACAAATTAACACCTTGTAATAATATACTAATTTTAAGAATAGCAGAAAATTTAAGTATTGAAAAAAGGAGCATGTAGCGGATATTAAATATAATAGAAAAACCGTAACCCTAGCAAGATTATATCAAGAAGAAACCACTCAAATAAATTTCAATGAAAGTAAAATAATTTTTCCCTCCAGTCTAAAATCAATGTGTAACGATGCAGCATCATTTAACTTACCAAAACTTTGGCTCAAGATACACACTAGTAACGAAAAATAAACATAAGTAAAATAATAATAAAAAAATAATAACATGCATAGTATGAAAGAGTACGTGGAAATTTGAATGATTACGTTTCATAGACCGTGCAATTTAAGAATAGTTTTATTTATTTGTTTTTCGGGTAGAATTGAAACATGTAAACAATTGAATAAACATATTTTTCTGTTTTTAAAGTTTTAATTTACGCCTTTTAACAATCAAAATTAATATAATGATCACTATGTTTTAAAACGCAGAATTACTGTAGTAAATAACGCGAAAAATTCTATTCGGAAAAAGTTGTGGGAAGTTTGTCTGTACCTACCCCGTGAACAATGCTTATGGGTAAGGGAGGGCCATTGCATCTCTGTATATTTAAATTTAATTAACCATATTTTCTTTATCGCTAATGGTTTTTAAAAAAATTTAATTTATTCATCCCAAGCGATTTAAAATAATTAAACACTAAGTAAAAAGGGATCTAAAAAAATTCTTCAGATATTCCTTCCCCCACGCCTGTTCAAGTGAAAGGCAATTTATAATTCTGCTTTTTTGCATTCATTTCTTTAAAAGTTTTCATAAATAAGGAGTGCTCAGTGGCAGAGCCTCCCTCGCGATAAAAAGAAAAAAAAAACTTTTTTAAATCATTATTTTGATAAAAGCCGTCAGAAGTTTATTTTTGGATTTTTAATATTTTTTATTTACTACATTTCTATATTTATTTTTCTGTTTATAGTAATCGAATTAGTATAGATTTTATTTATTAATTAGTTTAAATGTCTTAAATCCTGGGGAGGGGTTTAATCTCTGGCAAAAGGAAAAAGAAAAAGGTGAGCATTTCTGACTGTTTTTGTTTTCTTATTGTAAATTCTGAAAATGCTAAATCTTTAAAAAAATGTAATTGAAAATTTCTGGATTGATTTTTATGTTAATATGTTTTAAAATTATCTTGAGGAGGGGGGGGGGGGGGGGACTAACAAAAAACTCTCATTTACTGGTTATATTTTCCATTAAAAAAAAAAAAAAATAGGCTGGGGTGATATGCATGCTGGTCCAAAATGTACCACTCCATAAATTCAGTTCTGCCGAGTTGCCGAAAATAATTTTAAACTGGAGCAATTCCTTATAGATGTTGATAGAGATGAAATAAACAGAAAAACTTCCCCCATTTTTGGAAATGGGAATTGCATAGTAAGAGATGTTTCGATTTAAATTATACATTTTTTATCGAACAGTATTTCGAAGTATTTACAAGTGGAAAAATAATAAGATTTTTGTTGTTGTTTTTAATCCGTTGCATGGATTTATCATCTGTGTTTCTTGCTCGATTTTGCGATACAAATATGTCAGTGACATTTTGGTCTAAGGGGCAGTGTTGTCAGATTGGGGACTTTTTAGTCCACAGTTTGTTGATTGTCACCACTTTTTTAAAATAGAAATATTCGACCTATTTAAAAATAGATTAAAAATTCTGAAAAATAAGCGAATTATACTATTTCAAAAAAGTGGTGACAGTCAAATAATCTGAATTAAAAAGTCCCCAATCTGGCAACACTGCTAAGGGGGGTTTGGAATAATTATTATTAATGGATTATTATTGTTGGTTTATATACGAATGTTTTCTTCATCTCGTCTTGCTCTTGTTTTTCTTTCTTATTGTAATTTGGCATATGAGCAACGAAAAGCAAAACACAAGATCAAAATAAATCTGGTTTGTGGCTAGATAATAAGCTTTAACACTAGAAAGACGGGAAATTTTACTAATGTTTTATAAAAAATATTTTACGCCAGAATTTGTATTGAAAACTGCTTAACTTATTTCATTTTTTTCTTTCCGTTTTTTAAACTTATTTTATAAAGAAATTGCAGGTTTGAGCCAAAATACATTCATTTGGCACGAGTCAAAATGATCGCTAACCGTCCTTCTTACTGCTAGCCCTTTCGCGTGTGGTGTCCTTAAAAAACGACACCTAATTTTCATTTTACCTGCACCCAGAATATATAATTAATTTTCTTTTCTTTTACAACGTGCTTGAAAATAAGTAAATTCCTATTTTCTAATAAATCCGTTTATAAATTCTGGTATCAGTCCATCATTTCATCAGTTTATAAACATAATTATTACGCGCCGGAAAGGGTTAAGTTGTATCTCGGCTTTATATATGTGCCCCATCTTATTTAGAGCCAAATGACATTTAAAAAAATGAAAGAGTAGCATGACAGCATGTGTGCTGTTGTTGTTTTTCGTTTTGAATCTTATTTTAATTTTATGTTCAAACGTGTCTGATACGCCACGATAAAATTTCTTCCCTCTCCTCCGATTCTGTTTGGAGATATCAGCACAGTTTTCGAAATTTTAGATTCTAGTATTATTATGAAAATGCATACTTAATACGGGTAACAAGTATCTTTAACACATTTTTTGATAAGTCACTTATTTACTGGCACAGATTCTAGCTATCACCAAGAATGTGTGTTTACTCAATAGAAGGATTTTTTTTTTGTTCGCTTAATTCACTTGGAAGAACCACAAAATGTCAGCTGTTAGACACTATTACGCTTTTCCAAAAAAAAAAAAAAAAAAAAAAAAATGTAAATAAATAAAGGTAAAATAAATGGCTTTTTTTTTTTTTTTTGTCCCGTTTCCACTGATTCATAGACTTTTGACTTGGCTAA
The DNA here is from genome assembly GCA_963932465.1 of Maratus speciosus. Classification (NCBI taxonomy): domain Eukaryota; kingdom Metazoa; phylum Arthropoda; class Arachnida; order Araneae; family Salticidae; genus Maratus; species Maratus speciosus. The sequence goes on from OZ010787.1 coordinate 493,623,466, forward strand.
CCTTTTCGCGTTCTTTAATAACACTGAAATAATGTTGCTTTTTGCGTTTATTTCTATACGCATCTTAACTTCTGTTTATAACTTAAGATTATATCTCATATGTATTAATTAGAGATCGGCCAAAAATTAGGTTTCGTTGTCGTTTTCCACTCAAAATCTTACTTTCGTCGAAAATGCTGTCGAAAATTTAGCCGGACCGAAACTATCTGTATTCCAAGATTCTCGTTTCTTCGGGGATTTTCAACATTACTCATTGATTTGAGCTGTATCCGCTCAAATGAGACACATTTATTTATTGCTATAAACTTCACTGTTTATAATTATCAGTCATGACTGACTCAAGACGTAAGGGCACATTATAAAGCAAGCAATGCATACATGACTACACTTTGAAGACGCTTTTCACGTGCTCATTAAAAGCTGCAGACTTAACAGCAACAGAAAATTTTCAGTTTGAAACCGCAGAAGCGTTTCGAATACTCTTCGAGAAATTTTAAGTATAACAGATGATCATTTACAAAAATCATTGTAAATGATAAATCGAGGTATGTATACCTAAAACATTTTTTAATTAGATGAAATTCGTATAATTAGAAAATCATTCTGTGTCGTGGATGAATTAATTACATTTTATTTCATACGAAAATAAAATGTTTTGGTCAGAGGCACAGAAAGCCAACTTGAGTCACATGTATAATTAATTAATGATTATGTATATTTGATAAACACGTATAATTAATTAATAATTATGTATATTTATGTATGTATTAACTACTTAAAAAAATTGTTGAACATTTTCGTTATCGGCCGAAATTTGGAAGATTTCCTAAATTCGGTTTCGGTCTTAAAAACCTGTTTCGGTCGATTCTTGGTATTAATAAATGTTTTATCGAATTTTTATATTGCAAAAACGGAAGATACAAAGAAGAATAAATTGTTGAAGCCTTACGATATAATTTAGATTAATTTCAGCTTATATAAACGCCCAATCTAACTTACCCTTCACTTGATGGTGAATTATATCTTTGATGAAAATTTCAAAGCAAACTTAAGTTTTAGGTAGATTTCGTAAGAAATACTACCTAAATACTCCCCTATGTTGGAATTTCTGACATTTTTTTTGCAGATCTACGCCGATCATGACCCATAGAACCCAAAACAACCACCAGTTAAAAACTTTATATATATATATAGCCATTATAAAATATTGCAAATTATCATCTATTTTAAATGTATAAATTATAAATTAATATATATATATATATATATCAACTTTTTATGGACACGATAACTTCCATAATTCTGCACAAATCTTTTCCAATCTGATGCATAAAATCAAGGGACAGAAAAACCCGTTCAAGTTCGTTAATCGGCAAAATCGGACCAAAGGGCTAGAAATAGGGAAGGATTTTGTGGAAACAGAAAAAACCCCATAACTTCCTTATTATGATACATATCAAATCAGTTTAACGTTATTATTACTTCTAGAAATAGGCCAAAAATTTATGTATGACAGATTTTTGATAAAATTAAAAATGGGCTCAAGGGGCGAAAAAAAATAGGATTTTAGGGAGAAAAAAAATTCATAACTTCGTTAATTCACAAGATATCAAATCCGCTTGACTTTATTATAAATCTTCATAATACTACCTACAACTTTTATACTGACAAGTTTTTGATAGTCTTACAGTAAAAAAAAAGAAAAAAAAGAAGGCGGTGCAAATGAAAAAATCACATTAACATGATTCTTATAAAAACCAAGTCTTACGAGAAAATGAAATTAAAAACTCGTCAAAAGTAGTCAGATAAAATTGTTAAACTCTGTTTATCTTCCATCATGATTTCGTTTTTGTTGGTGAAATTAGTACTTAACTTCGAAATCTACCTTCGCCTGCAGGCCGAATCCGCAGGGATTTTTTAAAAAAAATCTATCATAACTCCATCATATTTTATCACAATCCTTAGCCAAATATTCCTCCTACATAATTAGATCTATTCTATTATGAAGAAAGATGCTTAGTATGGAAAACAGCTATCTACACCTCTTTTAAAAGGTCACTGATTTATTGGCACAAACTCTAACTATCGTCAAGAGTTTGTGTTTACTCAATGGAAAATCTTTTGTTCGCTGAATACGCTTGGAAGAACGGCAAAATGTCAGCTGTTACACACTATTACGCTGTTCCGGAAAACAAAACTAAGTAAATAAAAAAAAGGCAGAATAAATAACATTTTCTTTTTTTTTTTTTTTTTTCGCCTTCCACTCATTCATAACATTTTGTTGACTTTGCTAACTTTTTCGTGTTCTTAAAAGCACTAAAATAGTGCTGCTTTGGCGCTGAGCAAGTGTTGTAGTGTTAACTCTGACAGTTACTCATTACGTCTTTGAGACGTATAGTGTGGCGTCAAGCACTAAAAGGAGAGAGATGGGGTTTGAACTTTGTTTCAATGATTTAGGTTAATAGAACAGTCAACTTAAAATTTTTAATTGTACTAAACTTGGGTCGTTCTGTAGATAAGCTACCAAAACTAACTTTCAGGAATTAATTTGGGAACTTTTTTATAAGCAGTTTTATGTCTCCAACCACTAGCGATTTCTTTTATCAACGTGCATAAAATCGCAAGATTTTTTTTTTTTTTTTTAGATCCAAAAGTTACATAAAATATGTTAATCTGACTGTGATAATTTTCATTATAAAACTTTCAAGTGTATATCTAAATAATACACAGTAGAAATTCAATTTATTCTTCTGGATTTCGCTTTATTGCATCCAGTGTTTCAATCCAGCGCTCAAAGCGCAATTCCCATATTTATAATGTTAAAAAAAAAAGAAAAAAAAACATATCCCTATTTTTAAATAAAACCATTATCACATATCTATCAGTATGCTTGTAAAGAAGGCTTCCTTAGAATGCCAACATTTATCATGAATATGTATACATGTTGTCTTCCTAAATTAAACCTGTGTGCATAAAAGGAACCTCTTTCTTATAAAGGTACTCTAATTTTCAAAGTATGGATGGAGTCTAGCGAAAAGTGAGTTTTTCAAAACGAATAAATGTATGTAAATGTAAATTCGGCATGTGGCTGTTCCGATAATTATTTAATAAGGAGAAAGCATTGTGTTTGTTGGTATTTTGAGCAGTGAACATCTGCTGTTTTAAGTTTAGTTAGTTGCAGCATTTTTTGGCGCCTGGTAAAGGACAGGTAAAATAGTTCTGAAATAGATAAATAAATATTGTTTTTCGACTGGCGAAGATTATAGTTAGTGATACAATGTCAACCAACGAACAACCAAAAGTAAACCAACAAACACAAAATGCTAATTTTCGATCATAAAAGTTAAGTATGGCTATTTTAAAGAAAATAATATAAATCACATGTGTATCAAATAGGTACTACCCTAGCAGTACAACTACTCAATGTGACGTCTCCTTGACATGAGAATTGATCCCAAGTGATACAGTCACCACGGTGAACCAAAATATGATATCTTTCATTCATCATATTACTCTCAAAGGATCGTCATTTCGAGACACCATTCAGAAGTCAGCGTGACTGTTACTTTGTGACGAGTCACTAAGTAACGTTATTGTGAAATCACTTTGTTATTCTCATCTGATCATTATTCGGAGACTCTACTGGGGGGGTCGTGACTATTATTGGGGGGTCCTGCTCTTTTGGGGGGTCATCATCGTCCAGTTGATGAAGCCAACTGGTGACTCTCAGATGACCGAAATTTGGATACACTACTGTTAAATCACCATGAGCGTTGAATGCGACAAGTTATCAGATAACTTTATTTTGATATCACTTGAGGCCTCGTTACAAAGCTACTATGATGGTGACTTTACAATGCAGTCTACAAATGACGGCTACATGAGTCACAAGGTAACCTGATTGAAAAGTCGCTTGGTGACTGATCAAAAAAGAAGTCACGTTGACTTGTCAGTGGAATCGCTAAAGGATGATTACTTAGAAGTAATATTGAGACGAATGAAAGATATCGCATTTAATTTCACAGCAGTGACTGTGATATTTGTGACATCGAGGATACGTCACGTCGTGTCGGCTGGCTGTGCTGTTAGGGTAGCATCTATTTGCTACGTCTCACCTATCATTTATATCATTCTTTAATACTCACAATTAACTTTTGTGTTCGAGAATTAGCATCTTGTGTTTTTGCTAAAATTTGAATATCACATTACGCATACCAGTGTAAGTACTGTATTTTTACTTAGACAAATAAGTTGTGAATTTAGTGGAAGTTTATTAATGAATTTAATTTAATGAATACATAAAACTGATATTTTGAGATAATCTCTCAGAAGATTAGTGACCTATTAAAAATTATTAACTCACCATTTTTTATTATTATTATTATTTTTCTTTTTTGTTTAGTTTTGTTAACTTGATTTTTTATTTTGTTCGGGAAACATTATATTTGAGTTTATTTTTGTTAATTATCCACTAAAAAAATAGTGATAAAATTTATTTGTTTCTGTTGGGCATAATCTCAAAATGTCACTCCTGAGTTACATAACAAGAATTGTTCAAAAAATAATTATTTTAAATTATATACTTACTTTAAAATGTTTACACTGCACAATAACAACTATTCAACGAGATAATAATTTTTATAATGATTTTAATAGTTTGCCGAATGAATAATTACTACCTTATAAAGATACAGAAAAAACGCCAGTCGAGCACATTGCAAGCAGTATCAACAAAAGATGTTATAACCTCCCCGTGATAACAAATCAGAACAAAAAGAGACTTCACGACCTTAAATCCATGTTTTGTCACGTAAGTAACACATAATAGTTCACCAAAAGGCCAATGGAAAGCCCCAAAGAGAGCAAAAAAAGATTATATGTAACTCCTGGGTAATACTATGCATTCAAGGATTAAGTTTTAGTAAAAGCTTTTTGAGTTTTAAACTAACTTTTTGTGAATTATATAAACTGTAAATATGCAATCACACGACGAGGTTCTGAAATGCTTTCAAAACCTTTTTGTCGAATGAAATATGTATTCCAGAATTAAAAATACCTATAATGTTTTCGTGTTTACTTACATATTTCAAAACTCTTCGCATCTTATTTATTTTGCTTACATTATTTATTTCTTATTTTGTCAATTTCTTTAAATAATTGAGTTGACTTTAGAAAATATTTCGTCTGTCAAAATAATGGATAGTAATACACAAGAGAAAAAATTAGTATAGTCAGTCTGGAATCAACAACCTTTCACTTTATTTTCAGTAAAGTAGAATATTAAATTAGACTAACATATTTATTCTACTTTACTAAAAGTCAAAAAATGCTTTTACTAGAGCTTAGAATAAAAAATAGACAAATATTAGAAATGTTTCCTTAAAAGCTTTTATGCATAATGCATCTTTTTTCGAAGTTTTATTTATTTTCACATATCTTGTAAAGTGATCAAAAATGTACTGTTAGTGTCTAGAAAGATGTTTAACTTAATGATAGCCATCCAAGACAAAATCCTTAGATTTAAAAAACCAAATTAAAATATGAAAGAAAATGATTAATGCATTCGTTTTTACAGATACTGCAGTTTAAAAAAAGTTAGAGGAAAACAATTAAGATGGGAAACAAATACTCTTATTTTAGGTATAATAAAAGAATTTTTAATATCTGTGCAATGCAATGTGTACATGTCACATGAACATATTTCATATGTTCACATTGACGACGAGTTTTTTGTAACAAGGTACATCAAAATTGGATGACTTTTTCTTGTGTATCTCTGTAAAAACGGAGCCCGATTGTCATGTAATAAATGTTTTAAACTATTGGAATTTAAAAGGGTAGCCAGAGAAAGAGACAGGCCGTGATACTTTTACCCAGGGCTGTGGAGTCGGAGCCGGAGTCAAGCCCATTTTTGAGCGAAAGAGTCTGAGTCGGATCTGTTAAAATTCCCGGAGTCGGAGTCTTACATTTTACAAGCAGGGCTGCGCAGTCGGAGTCATGCCCATTTTTGAGCGAAAGAGTCGGAGTCGGATCTGTTAAAATACCCAGAGTCGGAGTCTTCCATTTTCTCCACCGACTCCGCAGTCCTGCTTTTACCCCTCTTGGCTGCCTCGTGATCAAGATAGGCTAATTTCCAGCAACTGATTATGTTCACAACGACGAGTTTTTTATAACAAGGTACATCGAAATTGAATGACTTTTTCTTGTGTATCTCTCTAAAAACAGAGCCCGACTGTTATATAATTAATGTTTTAAACTATTGGAATTTAAAAGGGCAGTTAGCAAAAGAGACAGGCCGCGATACTTTTACCCCTCTTGGCTGCCTCGTGATCAAGATAGGCTAATTTCCAGCAATTGCCGAACTCCCATGTAATAAATACAGGCTGAAAAGCAGCTTAGGTCTGTGGAGTACTGCGACCTGTCTCTTTAGTTGGATGCTTTTAAAAACTACCGGGTGTCCCAAAAAGGACTGACTGATTTTAAAATTCAATAACTTGCAAACGGTGACAGATATTTAAAAAATTCTTGCAGGAGGGTTATGCATAAGGTCAAAAGTTTTATTACAGTGATTTTCGATTTTAGTTCGAATTACAAACAATAGATGGCGCTGTAAGCAATAGTCGCTAAATACAGGCTCGATTTCTGGTCCTTTCTCTTGTTCCATGCTGAAAAAGGAGATGGAAATGTATTATCCGGGCCACGAAGTACCAAAAAAAGAGCCTGAATTCAGCGTCTATGGATCGCAGCGCCATCTATTGTTTGTAATTTGAACTAAAATTGAAAATCACTGTAAAAAAACTTTTGACCTTATGCATAACCCTCCTGCAAGAATTTTTTAAATATCTGTCACCGTTTGCAAGTTATTGAATTTTAAAATCAGTCAGTCCTTTTTGGGACACCCGGTATAAACGTAATTACACTAATACTCTGAAACTGAAACATCATTTAGGCTTGCAGTTTTTTATCCTTTTCTAGAAAACAGCATTAATGGTATTTTAAAACCGACTACAATGACGTCGTTTATAAAGTTTGTGGTAACCGTAAACCAGTGCGTAACCAGTTCGAACATTTGCTATATGTAATTAGTAAATACTTAGCCAATATTACCAACCGTTATCGCAATATTGAAAAACATTGTGATTAAAATGTAAAAACAAATTCAATAACTTATTAATTAATAAACGAACACTGCGACAAAATGTAGAGATGTTCTAGAATAATATGTAGAATGGCTTTTCAGTCCAAACAATTTAGATTCGAATAATTTTTTTGTCCAAAATTTTAATATCTGGTAACTTTGGAGACGTCATATATAGCACCGCAGAAACACTGTTTGGCGCGCGATTCAAAAACTTTTGTTTATGTACCGATTTTCAGTACATTGATAGCGATGTCAGTCGACGCGGCGCAAATGAAACGTTCATACGGCTTGGCGCCTTGTGCTAGAACACCACTCGCTCCATTCCTGCTGCAGCACCAGCCACATGTCCTATACCTTCGGTATTCAGGCGAATAAATATCTCCTTTACTAAAATTAGTTCAATAGTTTGTACTCTAAATTGTAACATTATGTACGCTGGTAACCCACATTGTGCTAAAATACACATTTCCTTATTTTATCTTCGCCCTATTCAGGTATAAACCTAGTATTGGTTTAATATTCCGTTTAATCCTTTCACTCCTAGCATTTCCTAAGCACAACACTTGATATATCGTCGGTACCTTATCAAACTATCCAATATGAAAACAGTGTTGCCAGTGGGCTACTTTTTAAAATTCAGATTTCTTGATTTGCACCACTTTTCTGAAATGGTAAAATTCCCCTTGTTTTCGCCTTAATTAATATGTCATTAAGTAAGGCGAATTTTACTATTTCAAAAAATTGGTGCCAATGAAGAAATCTGAATTTGAAAAAAGTAGCCCACTGGCAACACTGTTTTCTTATTGGATAGTTTGACATGGTACCGACGATATCTTTCCTGTGCCTAGCGATGCTTTTATGCAGCGGTCTCAGAGTTCCGTTATCCGAATCGCGATTAGCCTTTTTCTTACTTATTAGTAACAGAAACCAAATACCAAAGTCAAAATATTTCAGTGAAAACCCAATTTTAATTTGCTTTTCATGCATTAGACTTTATATTTGAAAATTCTTGGGCATAGAACATTGGCGTATCCATAACAGGTGGCTGAGGATACCCTTATTTTTTTTATAGAAATTTTTGCCTTGTTTGATTGCAAAATTCTGCAATTCAATAAACCAAAAATTTCTATACAAAAATAGTGGTTTCCTTAATCGCCTTCCTCCATTTCTAGGTGCGCCAATGGCGTTGAATGCTCCACTTCACCCGGCAGCGCTGTATAACTATTCATTTTATTTGTACGGCGCTAGTGGCGAGCAGGTTAAATTGAAAATTTTTGCAATGAAATGTCATTTTTCTGACAATTTTGGTACTAAATTGTAAATATTTCTAATGTAAATTTTACTGCTTTCATAAAGTTGGCATTCAATATAAATTTCAAAGCCAATAAATGTTAAGTTCAGCAGTATTGAAACACTATTGATAAGTTAGACAAGAACTTGGGCACTATGTTATCGTAATTTTCCTAATCTGAAACATATCCTTGTGTCTAATTCACATTTCTTGACATATGCCAACCAGTCAGTATTTTTACGTAAAATTGCGGGTTAATTTGACACTGGTTAAATACGTTTTGAACCAGAATTTTTTTAGAAATAAAATTTAAAAAGTTCCACATAGAAACATGAAGTTAAATAAATAAATAATAGATTAAATAAATTTTCTGGTCCGAAACGTCTTTAAACTGGGTCAAATTAAACCACATTTTTCGAAAGAATAGTTAGAGGTTGGAAAGTATGATACAAGCATTTTAAACTAATTCATGCGCAATAAAATAAGCAATCTACACGTGTAATATAAAAGTGAACTTTCCTAAATTATGTTTCAGTATTATTTATTCCGGATTTTAATAACGGTGCAACTTTTTTATGCAGATTCTTCTGTTGAAGAAACCAGTCAATAGAAATGATCAAAATTAGATATTAGATAATGATCAAATACAATTTTCAGTCAAAAACTTTGGCATGGCTTTCAGTGGTTAAAAAAAAAAAAAAAAATATGTTAAAAATAATAATTTATGAAACGAAGTATAATTCGTCAAAATAATTTCAGTCTCACAGTTGTAATTGACAGTTTGTTTTAAACTCATGTGCACAGTGTCTATAAAGATAAAAAATAATTTTAGGGTAATTTAAAAATAATTTATGAAAATAAATGCGATCCATTAACGTATTACTTCGTAAAGTATCACATTCCTAAATCCCTAACTGACTCATTAATTAAGAGCTGACGTATACAGTTTATTGTCATTTTCAATTTAACTGTGTGTAGTAGCTTTTTTTTTTTTTCTCGTAAATCCGAAATAAAATGATTTTTATTTAAGCTGCCAATTCTCACGGAGATTTCCCTTGAATAAGGGGCCGAGACCCTCGTATCCTAGGCAACAAAGAACTGTGACGTCACTTCGTTCGATGGCTCCTCCCCCCTCTAGTTGAAACGAACACCTTTTTTATATTCAGCATCTTACGTGATAACCACGCTGTACCGTGAAGCTAAAAATAGTAGCTTTCTTCAACAAACTACCTTAGTAGATATGATCTAAAATCGTAAAACATTGAAGCTAATAGAATATAATTTATCTTTCTAAAACGGTCTATATTTCGAAAGTCATGGTCTGATCGAGAATCGCTACATACGACTGAGCGATAAAAAAAAAAATATTGTGATCGATGTCATGAATAAAAAAAGGACAGGTGGGGATACGTAAGAAAGAACTTTTCTTACGTCTTTCCAAATGTATTAATTTCTGCTTAAAATCGTTGTGTGTAGGTAAATGCTGATTATAACTGCCACTTAGTTTAACTATTACTAATTTTTAGGGTCGGGAATCTAGGCATATTTTCACAACTTCTCAGGACGAAAAATCTAGTGTTACGAAGCCAACGAAAACGGCAGTCAGCGGCACTTCACTGTTTTCGACTGCTTTTCAGCCTACCTTGATTATATGGATCCGCCTATCTTGATCACGTGACAAACTAAAGGACTAGAAGTATCACGGCCTATGTCTTTCCTTGGCTGTGATTGCTATCTCTCGACGTTTTCTGAAAATGACAATAACGTAACAGAACAGCAGGTTTGACGACCTTCCAAAACACTGTTTTGATCCACGATATTTTCTAAATTAGCCTAAGGGTCTGATTCTGAACGTTGTCGTTACACATTTCGATACCGCAGAAATAGTTGCTTCTATAGAAACAATACTCTTTTCTATTGCTGTATTCGACACCAACGATGTCGAAATCTTACTGACAGTGATCAGAATCTGGCCCAATGGCACAGAGACTGATTACAGCATGGGCACGCGGGCAGCTATCCTGGTCTGTGAGTACCACTATTTACGATTAGTAATCGTCACCTTATTTAAACGTCATAAATAAGGCGTAAATTATTATTTGGAAATAGTGGTGATTGTTTTTTCTGGTTTCTAAAAAAGCTTAATCCTGTCCTGATTTAAATATCATAACGAGAGTCGTGTTTATTTTTGCAAGAATTTTGCAAAAATGTCTTCAGATTTATGTAAAAGTACGATTTCTGAGGCACTGCGAAAGTTTTTCACGAACCGGATTTAAAAATTAGTATTCAAGTGATTTCAAATTAAAAAGCAATACAACAGCAAAGAGATAAGTGTAAAGATAATAATTCCGTATTAAGCTGAAGCATCAGCAGACATTCAAACCTTATTAACTAACCTTCCAGCCGCGGGAAACGCTCATATCGCATTTCACATATTCAATACAATTCCTCGGGACACGCTATTTTCGCGTTCCAGTGGGCTACTTTTTTAAAATTCAGATTGCTTGATTCCCACCACTTTTTTAAAAGCATATTCGACTTATTCTCGCATTATTTAATCTGTAATTAAATAAAGTGACTATTTCTACTTCAAAAAAGTGGTGGGAATCAAACAATCTGAATTTTAAAACTTAAAAATATGCAGCGGTTTTATCCAAAAAAATTAAAAAGTCACTGGCTGGAGGGTTAAGAAGATAAAGATTGGAAACCGTTGAAAAAAAACAACGAGCCGTTAATTCCCAAATTGGCTCAGCCGAACTCAGCAATCTGATTGTTCCTTAATATTAATATTTTGGATTACTTTACTGTGATTTTGATCAAATTTAACAAAATAAATCAATTTAAGTCATTATAATTGCATTCTATTTTACATTACACTACTTCATAAGAAAATAAATATAATTTTCTACTATATAAATATCAGTTTTAGCCAATCAGATTGCTGAGCTCGGCTGAGCCAATTTGGGAATTAACGGCTCGTGTTGAAACATGCTGTGCCGGAATGATAATTTGTTAGTCTCCCAATTTCACAACTCGAGAAATCCACTGTTATTCTGCTATTTTATTGCTAAACGACAATAAATGTGCAAAATAGAAAAATAAGTTTGTCAAGTTGTAAAATTTATTAGCACTTTGCACTTCTATTTGGAAGTCGGTATCAGGAGAGAATTTTCACAAGAATGCGACGTCATACGAGCAGTAAAAATTTAATGGTCGTGAAAATTTTGTACATAAGCTTGGCGAGCCTCCATTACCGCCAAGATAATATTTGTTTACTTGTCTATCTAGAATGGATATACACTGTTAAAAATATCGTGAAAAATTACCTCTGTTTATAAAGGCTATCTATTTTCTGACCAATGAGAACGCTACATAAACGCCTATGGATCGTTCTCATTGGTCAGAAAATAGATAGCCTTTAAAAACTTAAGTAATTTTTCACGATATTTTTAACAAGATTGAGGATATACGTACAGGGAACATGATCAGGATGAAGTTTTTTCCAGAACCATGGACAACCAAATTCCAGATACATAGCGCCTAGAATATATAGTGTGGAAATCGGCTATCACAGTACACAGATATGTTATAGGAATAGCCGTCTTCCACACTGTATCTTCTAGGCGCTGTACTGTAGCTAAAGCTACATATTTTTAACAGTGTATTTTCTTATAGATCCACCCCAGGGTGCCTCTATATGAGAATGAGAGTAGCGCCATACGGGAATGAAATTTCCTTGATCGGGACTATTTTGAGCAAAAACGAATCGCCAAGTATCTTGACGAGCTCGCCACTATCGCCAAGCTAATATGCTTTTTAACTTGTCTCACTAGTCTAATCGAACTCGTCCAGGCTCATATAGCCAAGTTACGGCGCCTAGAAGATACAGTGTGGAAAACGGCTATTCCTATAATGCTTTAAAAAGTGCTAAAAACTTGTATCCCATAAATTTCCAACAATGCTCAGCGCAATATGCTGATACGAGAGCCATCTCGTAACTCTTTTCAATATAAACCCTGTGTTTTCAAAAATTATAGAATGTTAAGTATCGGAAACTATAAATATAAGATATTTTAGTCTGTTATAAGCTAATTTAGTTAAGGAATGACGTGAAATAGGTTAAATAGTCTCTTTTAGAATGACTATCGTTTTTAAATCACTATTATGGCGCTACGATCGACATCTTGTTATTCAGCATCGTTGTACATTTATGGGATTCAATTTTTTAGCACAATTTTGTAGCCGTTTTCCACACTGTATCTTCTAGGCGCTGTAGCCAAGTTCTGCAGTGCAGGTTTGCTATAGTTTGGACAAAAATGTCTGTCTAAGCACTGTTTGAGCATGTGCCCGTTGTTACAGCGCCTAGAAGATACAGTGTGGAAAACGGCTGCAAAATTGTGCTAAAAAATTGAATCCCATAAATGCACAACGATGCTGAATAACAAGATGTCGATCGTGGCGCCATCGTAGTGATTTAAAAACGATAGTCATTCTAAAAGAGACTCTTTAACCTATTTCACGTCATTCCTTAACTAAATTATCTTATAACAGACTAAAATATCTTATATTTATAGTTTCCGATATTTAACATTCTATAATTTTCGAAAACACAGGGTTTATATTGAAAAGAGTTACGAGATGGCGCTCGTATCAGCATATTGCCGCTGAGCATTGTTGGAGATTTATGGGATACAAGTTTTTAGCACTTTTTAAAGCATTATAGGAATAGCCGTTTTCCACACTGTATCTTCTAGGCGCTGTAACTGTACACTGTTAAAAATATCATGAAAGATTACCTCTGATTTTAAAGGCTATCTATTTTCTGACCAATAAGAACGCAATTTAAATGCCTATGAAGCGCTCTCATTGATCAGAAAATAGATAGCCTTTAAAAAAAGAGGTAATTTTTCACGATATTTTTAACAGTGTATATTCCAGATGCTGTTACTAAACTTTTGAGAGTTCTACTGGACACGTCATATGAAATTAATCGACTCAAACTTTTGTAGAATCTTCATCAAAATATATATATATTAGCGCGAATACTTCGAAATTTATTTATTGTTTTTATACTCGTTCTCTAAAATCTGTAAAGCCAGTAGATATTTTAATACTGTAAATAGCGAAGTTTTTTTTTCTTTTTTGATTACTTCTAAGAATGGAAGTTAAACAATCAGACGACGGTGCAAGTAGAGGTATGTTACAGATTCATAACAGTTTTTAAGAATTGTCTATCGGCATAAAACATTTAAATCGCTTTTGATTTCATAATTCTGAAAACGAGTTATTATTGCAATGCATCAGTGATTAGTTATTCTTCTGTATAATTATATGTACACTTAATTAAATTACCGTAATTCCAAACGTACATTCCGCGGATCGAACAATCATGTTCGGACCTAGAAATTTTATTTTTTAAATTAATTCAAATATTTACTGTGATCTAATCGCATCATATACAGGGTGTTCCAAAAAATGTATACACAGTTCGAATGATTATAACTTCTCTTTTTATTCACCATTTAATTACTATTTAAATTGCAAAAGAAACTAGGGTAGATGTGCCAGTAATGGACACCCTTCCAGTAATGGACATCCCTTGATGTTTTTGGTTCATAAAAAAAAAACTAATAAATATTTAGCTTTAATTATTTTTTTTATAATTCCCCCTTGCATGTTTTATAAAACTGGGTTATTGTTGACACTTTTAATGAAACCAATCAGGACGCAGAAAATAATGTTTCAAATTCTCGCTGTTTTTCTGTGAAAATCTTCATGAAGAATCTTCGTTTAATTAATTTATATATTATTTATTTTCTTGGAAAATTTGAATGTTTTTGTTTGAGTAGCAATAGAAAACTTAGAATTTTATATACTGCCATTTACAAAATTTCTTTTATTTTTAAGGTTTTAAGAGGGGTTGCCCATTACTGGGATGGTTAATTAGTCATTTTCCAGTAATGGACACCCCATATAGACACTGCTAAAAATGCAGTTTCAGTAATGTTTATAGTGCATAAAATATTTTGACATAACCTAAATAATCAAATTTAATTTTTAAATTACCCTTACCTAAATGCAATAACACCAAAACTTTTATAAATAGCTGCTGCATTTAAGTTATTTTATGCGATTATTAAAATTTCAATATTTTATTCTTTATTTATTTATATGTATATGTACCTTGCATATTTTATAATCTGGCAATCAAACCAGCCATGAAGCAGAAAATATTGTTTAAGAGCAATGGTAGCTCATGGGGATTAATATCCTTCTCCGTTTAAATATAAAACAATTGAGTTACAGAAGCTATTAAAAATCTCGTTTCTGCCTTAAATGTTTCCTTGTTCACCTCTGACAACCGGAAAAAAAGTAATATTAATGAAAGTTATAGGTAATATTCATGAAACAAGTAAATCTGCAGATCAGTGGCCTCAAACATCAGTTTTACTTTGAAATTGTTTTATTTAGTATTTAAAATATTCAACTCACAATATCATTTCTTTCATATTTGTAATATTATTATAAATGATATATCAAGTAGTCTCTGGATTATTAATTTTTAAAAATAGTGAGACAAAACTAAACACTAATATTCCAAAACATTTTTTTTTAATTACCTTTTAAATCCCCCACTGTGTTAATAATTTAATAGCTGTAATTGCCTGATATTTGTATTTTAAACTATCCATCTAAAATAATTAAAACATCGATCTTCTGATAATTACAATAATTGATGCAAACAGTAAATGATTATCACAAATATTTTATTAATTACTGGTATCCTAATTGTCAAATTTATTTGAAAATAACTATTTTGTTTCATTAGTATGTATTCATTAAATTCGGGTTCTAAATACAGTCATAAAAACAATTATATTTAATACTTTTATGGGGTGTCCGTTACTGGAACAGAGGGTGTCCATTACTGGGCTTTTGGGTGTTTTGATATATTTCTGTTATTTAAAATTAAATTTCAATTCATATTGGGAAATGAGAGTATAAGAATGGTCAAATATTGTCGATAGGTTAATATAATATTGAAAAACTGGAATATAATAATTATAACTATTAATAAAAAAATTAATTTAAAAGAAATTCCTTAGCGGTGTCCATTACTGGCACATCTACCCTACATAAAATGCAACTTTTCCTCCTACCGCAAATGTTCAAAATTATTACCGTTCTGGTCAATACATTTTTCCAAGTACTATTAGCAAAATTGTTTTCTTCGGTCCAGATCATGTTCATTGATAGCATGTACACATAGTCACATTTTATTAAATAAAATTTCTAGGTCTAAACATAATTCTTTTATCCGCGAATTATACGCCGGAAATTACGATACATTAATGCATATGAGACGAAGGGTGAGCACAACGTTGTGCAAACCTTTTTTTTCTCCGTTAGTTCGTCAGACATTAGTTATATTAATAGTTAGAAATTATTAGGTATTAAATATTAGTCAGACATTGGATTTTACTGTTGAGTTCACCGGAGGGCAAAAAATTCAAAAGCATTTGCCTTGAAACCAGCATTTGTTGAATAAGTCTTCGCATCCGCAACGCATCATATACAGGGTGTTCCAAAAAATGTATACACAGTTGAAAGATTACAACTTCACTTTTTATTCACCATATAATTATTATTTAAATTGCAAAAGAAACTACATAAAATGTATAACTTTTCCTCCTACCTCAAATGTTCAAAATTATTACCATTCTGGTCAATACATTTTTCCAAGTACCATTCGCAAAATTGTTTTCTTCGGTCCAGATCATCTTCATTGATAGCATGTACCATCGGCATGGTAAATCTTTTGATCGTTAAGTTTTCAGCTTATCCAACAAATTATTTATACTGTAATATAGTAGGGTAGATGTGCCAGTTATGGACACCCTTAAGGAATTTCTTTTTACAATTATTTTTTTATTAATAGTTATAATTATTATATTCCAGTTTTTTCAATATTATATTAGCCTATCGACAATATTTGACCATTCTTATAGTCTCATTTCCCAATATTAATCGAAATTTAATTTTAAATAACAGAAATATATCAAAACACCCAAAAGCCCAGTAATAGACACCCCATAAAAAGTAATATAATTGTTTTTATGACTGTATTTAGAACCAGAATTTATACATACAAATGAAACAAAATAGTCATTTTCAAATAAATTTGAAAATTAGGATACCAGTAATTAATAAAATATTTGTGATAATCATTTACTGTTTGCATCAATTATTGTAACTATCAGAAGATCGATGTTTTAATTATTTAAGAGGGATAGTTCAAAATACTCAATATCAGGCAATTACAGTTATCAGATTAATGAAACAGTGGGGGATTTAAAAGATAATTAAAAAAAAGTTTTGGAATATTAGTGTTTAGTTTTGTCTCACTATTTTTAACAATTAATCTTCCAGAGACTACTTGATATATCATTTATAATAATTAATATGACAAATATGAAAGAAATGATATTATGAGTTGAATATTTTAAATACTAAATAAAATAATTTCAAAATAAAACTGTAAAACTGATGTTTGAGGCCACTGATTTACCGATTTACTAGTTTCATGAATATTACCTATAACTTTCATTAATATTACTTTTTTGTCAGAGGTGAATAAAGAAACATTTAAAACAAAAAATAGATTTTCATATATATATATACTGAAATTGTATTACTCACATAAAATAACTTAAAAGCAGCTATTGAAGCAGTTTTGGTGCTATTACATTTTGGTATGTATAATTTAAAAATTAAATTTTATTTAGGTTATGTCAAAATATTTTATGCACTATAAATATTACTGAAATTGCATTTTTAACAATATCTACATGGGGTGTCCATTACTGGAAAATGACTAATTAACTATCCCAGTAATGAACAGCCCCCTCTTAAAACCTTAAAAATAGATGAAATTTTGTAAATGGGCGTTAGTATATAAAAGTCTAAGTTTTCTATTGCTACTCAAACAAAAACATTCAAATTTTCCAAGAAAATAATTATATAAATTAAATTAAGCCAGCTCTTAGCCTCTTCATTAAGATTTTCTCAGAAAAACAGCGAAACTTTGAAACATTATTTTCTGCTTCCTGATTGGCTTGATTTAAAAGTGTTAACAATAACCCAGTTTTGTAAAACATGCAAGGGGGAATTATAAAAAAAAATAATTAAAGCTAAATATTTATTAGTTATTTTTTTATGAACCAAAAACATCAAGGGGTGCCCATTACTGGCACATCTATCCTATATATCAACAGTAGTTTAATTTAAAACAAACATAATATTAAAGAAACAATGCTTTAAATAAAAACTAATCTTTTAAGGCTGTTCTCTAGTTTACTGCTCAACAAGCACGAAAATTTCTGGCACAATGGCGGACACATTTTTAAATGTAAAGGTGTAAAATTGGCAGACCTGATTGTGGAAGCGATTCGGAATCGAAATGATTTTCCCATTTCTTAATATATAAATTACCTATCGAGTTATAAGCGATTTTGATCACGTGACATGTCATTTTTTCTCCCTTCGCTGACTGGTTTTTCTGCTTTCTACCAGAAATTCGGTTCAAAACGCCAACTTTAGAAGTATTTTCTGAAAGATCTATTAGCGATAAAAAAAAAGGGGGGGGGGGGACGTCTTTCGATTACATAGTTTCCGAATAGCACCTGCCAGTTTCACGCGTTTCCGAACAAAAATGAATTAAAACTTATGTCATAAAGTTGCTCCTTTAAACTTGAGGACAGCCTTCATGATAACTCCAAGAATTTGCAAAATATCTATTTATGTTAATTCGATTTCTTTCAGCCGTTTTTAAGAAATGCATTTTGGGCTTGTTTTTAAACTCTAAAAATTAGTGGCCCGCTACTGGTACGTGGCTCACTATAGGTGCATTTACCTTAATTTTCCAGTACTCTTTCTTGGCTGGTGAAGCTCGTTGATGTTCTTGGTCTTCCGAACCGTTATCTGTCTATGGACATCCTGAACAGACATAGTAACCTTGTTGAACAGTTCCATTCGTTTCAAAGTTTATCTTGTATCCGATAGTCCGTCGCGTAGAGGTGGATCTGCCTGAAAATCCCTGCGATATTGATTGTCTTCGTACTTCTGCTACAATTTCATACTTTCAATAGCATTTAAAATAAACTTTCTTTTTTCAAAAGTTAATCGTTCTCCACTCATTATTTTCAGTTAATTACATCCTGAAAAGAAAGAAAAATCAGAAGGTTTTGACCCTTTAAGGGTGTATTCGAAAAAATATTTTTCCACCCTCAACAGCTCGAAATTTTCTGAGACATTTTCAGACTCATTTTTAAAAGTAAAAACATGAAACTTGCTGGGGTGATTTCTGAAGACATGTTTAACATGCCGTGTGATTTCATTTTCAGCTCAATTAATTAGAATTTGATTTTTAAACAATTATTTTCTCAGTATGACCATTTTTTTTCATTCCCAGATCGCCCGCTTCGGAAAATTCGGTTCAAAATGCCAACTTTGACAGCGTTTTTTACAGTATTTTCTGCATTTATCAAAAAATTAAGAAGCACCACACATTATATAGTTTCTAAATAAGAGAATTTCCAAGTTTGATGCGTTTGAGAGCAAAAATGAATTTTAAAATGAATCGGAAAATTAGCAATTTCGATCGGAATACACCCTTACATAGTGTAGGGTAGAGCGGGGTGGAATGGGACAATAGGTTTTCCTCTTCGTGTATCATCAATCACACATTAGATGAAGTAATGGTACCCCTGTCTTCAGCTGAAAAAAGTTGCTGATCTACGTAAGGTTGCAATTGTATAAAAAAAAAGATTATTTCAAGAATCAAAAGTAAATTTGCTTCATATACTTTTTATGCTTTCTGTCTATTAATGACTTGTTTATGCGTAGATGTAATAGTTTCCTCATTTATGGAACATTATACTGTATATTATACATAATTTAAACTATGCCTAAAAGCAGCATTTTTGTTTATACAAGAAGTTTAACATAAAAGAAGGTAGTGGGAGGAATTGGACATGTCAGCAAAGGGAGGAATTGGACATGTCTAATTCTTTCTTTTTAATAAGAGGAATGTGAATTGCTAATATGCAAATATTTTTAGAGGGTAATATATTAATTATAGCATTATAAATATATTCAATTACTTCAAAATGTAAATAAATTGAACTGATGATTTTTTAATGTCATCTCTCACTGACAATCCTGAATTTTCCTTCCAGTGATGAAGGTACTGGAATTTGATATTGTAGCACAGACATTATCAACCTACAATCTTTGTTAGACTGTATATATAGTCAACACTAGACTATTTGTGCCTTATCATACATTGTTTTATAGCTGTCCTATACCTCACTGTTAGTGGGGAGGTATGGGAGGCTTTTTCAGAAATTTACACTTTCTTTAATTATAAAATTGTTTTTGCAAATTATGTTTCTATATTGTTCAAGAACATTAGAAAGTATTTCATTTTTTATTCTATATATCGATTTTTTTGTTTTTGTGTCAAACAAAGTTGATTTTCTTATTTTTGTTAAAAAGTGTCCCATTCCTCCCCACTCTCCCCTATACATTTTTTTCGGGGGAGAGGGAACCTGTATATATAAGAATTATAGATGATTTCAAGTGACAGCTAACTTTGAAATGTCTTGTTACATAGTTCTCAGCAAATAAATTTTCAAGGCAACGGTGATGAAGATAAAATGCCAATTCTCGTTTAGGAGAAGTGAAATAAAATGAAATGCTACAGAGCTTTGAGTAACAATCGCGCGATGTTGAGAAGAGGACAGACTTTGCATTTTGTGTACATCTGTGAGTTTGTAGATTTTTACATAATAATAATAATAATAATAATAATTAATTATATAAAGACATTTTCCAGCAAATGTATTTTTAATATTGTTTGAAAGAGACTGCACGCACAGTTAGCTATCTAAAACTGTTTTTATCTTCGAACGATTATTGGAAGTGTATTGGTTATGGTTGCTTTTGTTTCAGCTCTCAAACCGGAAGTGTGCATTTAAATAATCCAAATAAAGAAAATATATCTTCTAATATTGAAATTATGGAAGGTAGAACACACAAATCTGAATATTTTTAAGAACTTGATGTAAATATTTCTAACACAGTTTCAGCAATAAAAACATTAAATTCGTTTTCTGAAAAATATGATTTTCATGAACAATCTGTTAAAAAAAACTCTTTACATCCAAAAATTACATTAATGTAAGACAAATCTCTTTCAATTCATGTAATACTGTGAGCGTAGTGAACTATCCGTTTAAATATGATATATTTAATTTTACAGCTATTTTTAAAAATTAGCGTACAGAAAAAATATAAAAAATCACATAAGCGATAATTTCAATAGGTTTATATCAGGGAATTTTTTTTTTCATGTCTTCGATTATAGTTCGTTATATTCTTAGAAACTTAAATTGTATATTTGTGGGACAGAAAATTGGTAATCTATCATTATTCTTGCCATCAGGACATTTTTGGGAAATATAAAATATCGCATTATTACTCCATAAAATTGTAAATACTAACAATAAATTGTATTAAAATAATTTTTTTAACAAATGAAATGGCTTTTACATACTCATTTATCTGAAACCATCAGTATTATACTAAATTTTGCTTCATTTTAAAAAATGGCTGTCAAGCTTAAGGGATACATTAAATCAGTGTTTCTCAAACTTTTTTGTTATATGGCACAGTTGATCCACCGGTGAAATACTGCTCCACACTAACTTTTTTAGACGAATAATTTTTCTCTAAAAGCATTAATTTTATCCAAACATATGAACCCATTTTCATGATTTCCCAACACACACGTATTAGAGCAATTTAATCACTGAAAATAATTTGCAAGGGATGGAAATTTGACCCTAAAGCTTCTTTCATATGAATTTCAAAATTTGGACATTTTGAAGTTATGATAGTTTTGTTAATTCCTAAAGTATTGATTTAAAAATGTATTGATTTAAAAATGTGGAGCAAACATTCAAACCGTGTTTTCTCACAAAAAAATAAAAAATGAGTTATTGTTATTTTTATGAACTCTGTGTTAAATTGCACAGAAATAAATGGTATTTTTTACTAAAAAAAATTTTTCTCCGATTATAAATCAATTTTAAAACTTGACGTTTCAATCAAAGAGTGTTTCTTCCAAAGCCTGCATTCAATCAAGCAGTGATTTCTCCAGTCTGCCAATCAGTTGTCACTTAATGTGTACTTTCGAAACCTACCATACATATCACAATTGAAACGGATTGTTTTAGAAGAAAAATAAGAGAACTGTTAAAGTTAAAGTCTTCCAGAATTATAGATTTCAAGATCTAAATGAAGAATATGATGTAAATCTTCTTAAAAAGGGAATTACTGTTGCCTTGTTCAAAGGGTTGTTTTAGAATATCTTCCTCTTAGGCACGCCATACCAGTTGAAAAGAACAAAGATGTTAAAAAACTTTTGAAGGTAATATATAGTGAACAGTGGCAAAATCAACCTGATGATATATTCAAATACAACCACATTATCCATGATTGATAAGCCTGCAATAAAGAAGAGGGGGATGTGTATAACTGTCTAGATGAAGATATTGGTTTTAAAATTTGAAGTGGATTTCTGGCAAACGAGTATTTATTCAGTAAATATTTAATGAATACTACTACGTACCATAATCTGCCATTTTATTTTAAGAATAATCAACTGAAATTCGGTATTTATTCAAATAAAATAATGCTATTGTATTATTTGTGAGTTAGAACTTATTTCATTCAAAAAGCGTTTTATCCACTTGTCAAATAATCAAAACATGTTTCCTCCTCTGAATTCGGTCAAAACGTGATTTCTCCAAATATTAAATGCATTTTATTAATTTGTTTTATGTTTAATATCTTAGGTGTGCTTGCAATTCTTGCTAATAAACAGTAATAAAAATACACAATAAAAATGAGAATTAAATACAAGTTATTTTCTTATTTATCAGTTTTTTGTGTTTTTTGAAAATTTGTATCTAAAGGAGAAAGCATGGTTTGCATGTTTGCTCCACAAATGTATTGATTTAAAAATGTATTGATTTAAAAATGTACTGATTTAAAAATATTAATATAAAAAATTCGCGACACACTTAACGTTCTCCTATGGTGCACCAATGTGCCGTGGCACACCGGTTGAGAATCGCTGCCTTAAGGCTGTTCTCAACTGTTCTACTCAACAGCGCAAAACGTTTTGACACATTTACAAATTCATTTTTTAACGGAAAATATAAAATTGGAACGCCTGACCATGGAAGCGATTTGGAATCGAATTGTGTTTTCCATTTTTTAATAAATAAATTACCTATTGAGTTATAAGCGATTTTGATCACGTGACAAATACGTTTTTCGCTCTTTCTTGAGTGGTATGCTTTCGCGCGGAAATTTGGCTCTAAACGCCCACTTTTACACTATTTTCTGAAAAATCTATTGCGTTTGCAAAAAAAAAAAAAAAAAAAACTAAAAAAACAGCTAGATTACATAGTTTCTGAACAACACCTGCTAGTTTCATGCATTTCCGAACAAAAATAAATTAAAACTCATGTCATAAAGTTGCCTTCTTAGTTTTGAGAACAGCCTTAAGGTATCTGTATGCCTTTAAAACGTAAATTTCTTTTAAAATTTCGATTCAAGGACCTACTGTTTTAGAAGAAGAAAAAAAAAAGCGGTTCAACTTTATGAACCTGGAGCTTTTTAAACATTTATATTTCTTAGAAACTTAAAAAAACTAAATTGAATGTTGTTCTTTGATTTTTCTCAACTGATTTTTTTTTAATAAAATTGTGTTAGAAATATTGTCATAACTCAATAAATAATAGTTCGATTACCATAAAATTTTGGTAATTGTTTTAAATATATATTCAAAGGAAATAGACTATTCTTATGCTGATTTACTGAAAAGTTTGAGTTACAGTTTGAATTTATGAATTATTAGTTTTTCAGGAATTTTCAGCGTTGTTTGTGCTTTTATACCTATAACTTTTAAAATATTCATATTATTGTCATAAAAATAGTCTAACTCCTGTATAATATCATATTTGTTATTGAATTCATAAAATGTATTTATGCTTAATAGTAATTTTTCGGTTAGTTTTATACTTTTTTAAAAATAAATTTAAAAAAAATTAAATTATTTGCATGTTCATGTCACATTTTTAATAATAATTAGCAATTTTAAACCTTAAATTTATAAAAATTCAACAAATTTGTCTGAAGACAAATTATTAAAATTCTATAAACCTTTAAAATGTAGTTTTGTTGGTTGATAGATATCTGTGTATATTCGTTCAGTCATACTTATTCTGTGTGTACATGGTTCCAGTGATTACTGCGATTAATTGCGATATTACCGCAATAATCGAAATTTCGAAACATATAAAAATTAAACGGTAAAAACTGAAATAGATCCACAGCCAACTTTGTCAAAAACTCAATGTGCACAAATAGATAATGTAATAATGTAGCAGATATTGTTTTCGGTGTATTGTTGTTAGAAAGTACATATTACAGCTTAATTTGAAACTTAAAGAAAAGTTTAATTTTCGTGAACTTCCATTAGCATAAAAATGTAAGCTAATTTAATAAGTAAGAATGGAGACACATTGAAAAGTCAACTTTAATTCTACATTACTATAATTCTTTAGGTTATTTATTTTAATGTGTTTACCATCTTACGTTAATTTCCAAAAGCTTGCATAATTTAAAACTTACTGTAATACAATTTTTTTTACTTCAAACTTATATACATTTTAATTTGTAAACTTATGATTTACCAGTTGGTTTTTTCTAATAAATCTTGCGTTAATACAAAATTTGACTTCCTCGGTTAACTTTCATACTTTCACTAATGTCTAAATCTGTATCTATCAAATATATGCTATCTGAAGAATCCAATTTTTTTTTTTTTTAACAAGTTTTTTTAAATTCTTTTAATGTTCTTTCTTTCCGGCATTTTCAAAAATGTCATTTTTTAAAAATAGCGCTAAGTTTCTGGGAGAAAAAAGATCACCCCATTTCGTACTTTGTGCACTAATGGAAATTTTACTTGCACTAATCGAAGAAAAACCTGTAAACAATTTCCTGTACTAATTGAAAATCGCACTAACTGAAACTGCACTAAGCGATGGATACCCTGTATACTTAAACATCTGCCGCCTTTTTTAGCATATTGCCATAGAAGGAAGCCTTCAGGAAAGGCTATTAAAGTTCGTAATACCATGAAAACCTTACACCATCTTATTGGTCACGCGCAATAAATCCCGAAACTTAGTTATTCATATTTTTGTTTACAAATACTAACGAACGTTTCTGATGATTTTTCGTTTAAATATTTGAAATTGTTTAATCAAAGGACCTACAAACGAATATAAAATTCATTAACAAGGTAAACATTGTGTCGCAGTATTAATTTTGTAACGTAATCTTCACTGAAAGGAAACAAGGAAAACCCTTGTCGAGCGAGCGTAATCACTGATTAATAATATATAGATGTTTATTTTCATCTTAATGAAATAAACTCATTTTAAAACATTAGTCATTCAAATATCGATTTCAGATTTTTTTTTTTTTTTTTTTTTTTTAATCTAGAACAGAGCATGTTATTTTTTAATAAACAATCCAATCACTAGAATGTTTTATAAAAACTCGTAACCACCAGTTTTAAAAGATTGTTTTTGAGTTTGTATTTAAAACGAGAAAAGGATTTTTTTTTTTTAAACCTTTAACTACTGTTAGCGGTCTCACAGACGACTACTTTTCTGAATTTCCACAGTAGGGTCTATTCCAGTTCAAACTGCTTATTTTCTGATTCAGTTTTGAATTCATTTTTGCTTTCAAACGCATCAAACTGGGAACTTCTCTTATTTAGAAACTACATAATGTGCCGTGCTTCTTTATTTTTTGATAAATGCAGAAAACATTCTAGAAAATGCTGTCAAAGTTGGCGTTTTGAACCAAATTTTCCGCTGGGAATGAAAAAAAATGGTCATACTGAGAAAATAATTGTTTAAAAATCAAATTCTAATTAATTGAGCGAAAAATGAAATCACACGGCTTCTTATACATCTCTTCAAAAATCACCTCAGCAAGTTTCATGTTTTTACTTTTAAAAATGAGTCTGAAACTGTCTCAGAAAATTTCGAGCTGTTGAGGGTGGAAAAGTATTTTTTCGAATACGCCTTTAACTAGAGATACAATAAGTGAAATTTTGTTGAGTTTGGACGCCTATTACAGGGTTGCTAGTTTGGCCTCCATTTTTATTTCGAAATTTTAAATTCATGTAGGAAATTTTGAAGGAAGAACCTTTTACAGTATGTAATCACAAAATCTGTCCTTAAATAAAGCAAAAAATACTATTTTTAATTTCTGGTACGAATTAGGATTTTCTGAATAAAAAAGGAGGCCAAACTGGCAACTCTAGCCTATTATAATAGACTTCTGAATAGGTGAATTTTAATTATACAAATCCTGTGCATGAATATTAATACAGAAACAGTATCCTAGGAATTAATTGAGCCTTTTATTCATCTTTCGATCAAGCGGTTTCAGACAGCTGTGACGGCTTGCTGCAGCTATCGACAATTTCTGTGACAGTAGTTAACTGTTAAGTATTAATAATTGCTGATCACTGACAATAAAGTATTTGAATATATTTTTTGAATGTAGCTCTACAAAAGAACTAACTGTTAAGGAGGCGATATTTAATAAAGAATATGTTGTAGTCTGCCTAATTATTTTATTTAAAATGTATAACTCTCTGAGAATTTTACCGAAGTTTGAGCAGAAATAGACGCAGAGCCAGCATAATCATTCGAAGAAAAAAAGGCGGGGAACAAAAAGTTTTGTACCCTGGCTTTCAACGCTCCACCAGTGGCTGAGAGGTTCTGCTCTCGAAGCTGGTAGACGGGAGGTGCTGGGTTCGAACCCAATCGCGCCCGTTGGCCTAATCGTTCGGAGTTTTCGTGGTTTTCTTCGAACCGTGGATTTCCATGCGTTAATACGGATTAGGTTCCCTTAGAAAGACCTCCACGGAAGGCACTTCCCCTAGGGCCTATATCCCTCGTGTAGATAATTGGCCGTCAACAATCAACCCAACTCAACCCTGGCTTTCAACGGGACGCCCCACATTTCTAGGTTTCTCGAGTGGTTTAAAACGATTTTTTTGTTATTTTTTTCTCCTTTTTACATTTTACATTTCAAAGTAATTTAGGGTTCTATATTTCACCTGGGCTCTTTTAAAAAGACCTGCTCCGGATACATGAACAGATAGATAAATTGAAATCATTAATATTCAACAATATCAACCGTTATCGGTCCTATACTATGTCACTTACCACGTGATATCGGGACCAGCATCTATTACACGAATTTTATTCGGTTTGCACCACTTTTGTTGTTGTTAAGTGATTTTACTTGTACTTTGATATGTGCAAGAGAAAATGTACTACAAAATTTATTTTTAAACTATAGTGGTGCGAATAGAATATAAAAATAGAATCATGTATAAAAAGCTAGCGTTCGATAAGGGTTAAAAGCTCTTTTTTTCACATTCTGATTCGTATAGGCGGCTAGAATATAAACAATTAGGGACGTAAATAGCGTGTCATTCTGCTAAAGTCAAGGAATACATTTGAATATTTATTCGAATTCATTTAAATTTCGAATAACACTCCAAAACCTGTTCCTATCTCCGACTATCAATTGCAAATGCTTCAGCAATTACTATGGAGACTAAACGAGATACACATATTTCCATTAGCTCTTTACCCGTCAGAGGTAATTTTATTGACCTTATATCTGCTTTGCTCATGAATACGCTTCTAAATGAAATTGGCCATGGAATTATGAAATAAGAATATAGTTCAGCAAATTCTGTATTTATTTTCAATTGTTTCCAGGTAGAAATCTTGGGTTTCAACGACTTTGCCAGGGCCAATCATAAAGAGGCTCTGGAAGGTGAAATACAATAAGACCCTGCACTTGTAGAGGCCCCAGCGAGACTAAGATATTTCTTAAATATCCCTAAATTAAAAATGGACCCAAAAGCATTTTTGCGCTTGTCTGCTTGTGCCCATATCTACCCCCTCCCTCCCGCACGCTAATAGATGACTCTAACGAGAATAAAATGACTTTTTTAAATTATTTGAAGGTAACTGTGGTTCCCAAAACTCTTGCGCCATTGCCTATTTTAAGAACAGGCCTTGGACATTCATGTAGATTTACAGTTTTTGTTTAGTATTTTAATTGTGGTAAAATTGCAGTAATAGTTCTTAAAGGGTGTTCTCAAATCCAAAAGGGAACTTTCTGACATAAGTTTTAATTTATTTTTGTTCGGAAATGCATGAAACTAGCAGGTGTTGTTGTTCAGAAACTATGTAATCGAGCTATTTTTTCCGGGGTTTCTTTTTTTTTTTTTTTTTTTTTTGCAAACGCAATAGATTTTTCAGAAAATAGTGTCAAAGTTGACGTTTTGAACCGAAGCTCCCGAAGAAAGCAGAAAAACCAGTCCGTGAAGGGCGAAAATCGTGTTTGTCACGTGATCAAAATCGCTTATAACTCAATAGGTAATTTATTGATCAAAAAATGGATAAAACAGTTCAATTCCAAATGACTTCCAGGGCCAGGCATTCCAATTTTGTATCTTTCCGCTAAAAAATGAATTTGTAAATGTGTCAAAACGTTTTGCGCTGGTTGAGCAGAGCAGTTAAGAACAGCCTTAAATGTTTTTAGAAATTTTTTCAAAGAATTTCCCTTTTGTCCAGAAGTATATTTTTAATGTAAAAATCTCTATTTTCTTAACAATTTTATATGAGTAATTCATGAATATCTAAGATTTTTTTTTTGTTTGTTTTCTTCGGTGGATTTTTTTTTTTTTTTTTTTTTTTTTTTTTTATAAATTCTGAATTTTCTTCTCTTTTAGCAGTTTTTACGTAATCTGTTTTATCGCTTTTTATCGTAATGTTTGTCTTTTGGCATTTTTTGCAACGTTACAACATATATATGGCTATGTCATATTAAGTTTCATGTTTAAAATTATGAAATATGAGAATTTGGGCTAAGCTTTCCTTTGGTTCATCATTCTGCGGATTTTTAAAAAAGTGTAACCCCTTCGCGATGAGCTTCCTTTACAGAAATTTCAATCTTTTCTCACCGATAATTCAAAACAGAATTTTTTTCTAAATTCAATCGCAGAAATACCGGGTGTCCCAAAAATGACTGATGGATTTTAAAATTCAGTAGCTTCCAAACGGTGACATATATTTTAAAAAATCTTGCAGGAGGGTTATGTATGATGTCAGGAGTTTTTGTACTATGATTCTTGATTTTAGTTCAATTTCAAACAATAGATGGCGCTGAAAGCAATAAACGTTCAGTCCAGACACGATTTTTGGTACTTCGGGATCCATTCAATACATTTTAATCTCCTTTTTACGCATGGAAGAAGAGAGAGGCCGAAAAATCGAGCCTGGATTTGGCAGTTATTGCTTGCAGCGCCATCTGTCGATGCTATTTGTAACTAAAACTGAGAATAGCAGCATAAAAACACCTGACATCTTGCATAACCCTCCTGCAAGAATTTTTTTAATATCTGTCACCGTTTGCAAGTTATTGAATTTTAAAATCCGTCAGTCATTTTTGGGACACCCGGTACTATAATTAAATAATGCAAAATTTACTCGTAAGAATAATCGAGGATTTCGAGCACCGTGTACGTGACGTACTTTTGTTGTTATTTTTTCTTCAGATAAAAACTTTTTCTTTTTGTTTGCAAGTTATTGAATTTTAAAATCCATCAGTCATTTTTGGGACACCCGGTACTATAATTAAATAATGCAAAATTTACTCGTAAGAATAATCAAGGATTCTGAGCACCGTGTACGTGACGTACTTTTGTTGTTATTTTTTCTTCAGATAAAAACTTTTCTCTTTTTGTGTTCGAAATAAAACTTGCATGAACCTATTTTATTCCTTTAACTGTTACAAATAAAACATAAATTTTAAAACAATGTTGAATTTGATAGGCATTTCTTGACATCTACTTATAGACCGGGAGGCGACTGCACAGACCATCGCTTCATTGAGTTCACGGATAAAATTCTAGGATTAGGTAAAACTCGATTAGCATATTAAAATACATCTGGTCTGCCAAGTCATATGTTAGTGGAAAACACCTGAAAACTCGATTTTAGTGGTTGACTGGTAGGTTTATCCTTGTGTTTTCTTACACCGAAAGATATAAAAACATGGGGGACTGGGAGCAGGAAAACACAATGATAAAATCGGGTGTTCGGGTGTTTTCCACCAAGATAGGACTTGTCAGACCAGTTGCATTTTAATATGCGAATCGAGTTTTAAGTAATCCTAGAATTTCATCAGTGAACTTGATGAGGTGATGGTTTGTACAGCCGCCTCCGGGTCTATTAGAAACACCGACTACCCAAGATTTATTTTTTTTGTTTTGCCTCACTAAGCGAAAATTAGAAACGACACCCTCTTTATATTATTACCACGGCTATTTGATTTATTTTTTTTTTTTTAACCATTTGGAAAAATGGTTATTGTTCTCGTCAGGGTAGGAAATCAAAAGCATATCTGAAGGTTTTTATTGGTTTAATCCGCATTTTATTCGTTTTCTGATTGGTCTATACAGTAATCTGTATTTCCCTTTACTTTCAACAGAGATGGATACCTTCTGTTGCCACTATGATAAAAAAGTAATAAAAACTACAAAAAAAAATTAATAACTCAAACAAATTAAGATACAGCTTTCAAACAAATTGCATTTAAAAGTACATTTTTTTCTCTATAAAACGGTGTAAAAAGTAATATTGTGGGATGTTTAGAAGTTTAAGAATGAAATTTCATTTAAAATTGGTTGTCAGATTTCTTGAAAATCTGACGATGGAAAAGCCTTTTCTCGAACAGCAAATGAAATGCTTGGATAATACGTAAGTTTCAGGTGGATAATACGTAAGAGTCGCAGGCGATTTTTGTCGCTTGGAATTTTTACGTGTAATAACACTTTTAATGTTTAATTCATGGCGTACGTAATGTAGGATCAACTCCGTGTGATTTTTTTATGTCTTAAATTTTAGTCTTTGAAAAAATCTTTTTCGAAATGGTCGTTGTAATTTGTTAAATTGCTTTTTATTTATTTATTTTTGACGACCTCTTGCAATCTTAAAATTTTGCTACTGCAGGCGACCGTCTACACTTGCCTAATGGCGAAAAAGGGCCTTGCTTTTGACCATTATCACAAAAAGAGAGAGCTCTCTGCGTAATAAATAAATAAAGTGTAAAAAATAAGTGTACTAGCACACTTATTTTTATACTCTCCAAGCAATCGCAGTAAATTTTAGGAAATCCTTTTAAATTTTGTAAGCAAAATATTTGGGTTAACACGTTGAGTGCCACGGTGACTGACATTGAAGCTGAAAAATTTGCAATGTTTTAAGTAATTTTTAAGAAAGTATAATCCTGTAATAAATAAAAGGTAAGTAAATTTTAAATAAATTTAAAGTAATTACTTAAAACAATATATATATTTTTAGTTTTATATCAGGATTTAGACCGTCAGCCATCGGTGAATGACGCGTTCTAAACGGAAAGTTCAGTATCAGTCGCCGGTGACTGACGTGGCGCTTAACGTGTTAATACTACTTAGTTATATACTTATAAAAGAATATATACAGAAATATGATTGAGACCTAGCACCTAGCATCATTCTTTCAGTAAAGTTCAAGTGGGTAAAAGAAAAATATATATATATATATATAACCCTTTATTAAAAATTGGTTAAAAATTGACATGGAAATTGCGATCGTATTTTGGGATTTTAAAAGAATAATTTTTATCATCTTAACATGAAAAACATTAAAACGAAGTAATATAACAAAGGTATTCTTGAAGTCAAAGTGAAATAATTTAATCAGTTTTAATAAATTTAAGAAATGGGAAAATTTTAAGGAATTTTTTTATTAATTTCTTTTAGTTATACAAATATATTAACTAAAACTCTGCACAGAGAGGGGGAATTGGAGCCGTTGAAAATTACTAGAGACCCCGGCTCTTTTGAAGGGCCACTCCCCGTAAAATAGCGCAAAATAGATAGGCCCTTTTTCCGTAAATGTTTAAATTTAAACAAACAGGCGAAAAAAGTAAATTGAAACGTGTGTCGTATAAGTTATAATTAAAAACATAATAAAATTTAAATTTAAAAACAATTAAAATAAAAATTACGCTTATCAGTATTCAGATACACGGGATATTTTTCAGTCAAGAAAACATACAAACCATTGCTCATCAATTCTTTTTAAAACATCCCAATAGATGGCAGCACTACGTCAAATTTCTGGATAGCTAGACTGTTTGCGTAACTTTTGTTTATTTTTTTTTTTTTTTTACTCCGTAAAGTTTACCAACAGATGCAACAAAAAATAAACAAGCTACTTAAATAATCAATCGGTTTTTATGGCGGTGTTAACGAAGCCGGCTAATTTTATCTGTTTGTTTTTTACGTTTCTTGTCCCTAATGCATCAGTGCTCCTTTTTAATTTAAAGACAGATGTTTATTAATTCTATGTTTCGGATAATTTTTTCTTACCCTTTAATTAAATTCAACCGCTTTTACATTTTACACTTATTTATATCTGAATGATCTTGCTCTGTTTGTAATTGGAGTCATTAAATAGAAGAAAAAGTACAAAATGAGATAATTTAATTAGTTTTCTTAAACGTATCTGAAACTATTATGTAACAAGGGTAACCATGTTGGCTCCTCTGACGGCGCGAAGTGATGTTTACGAATGTTTAGTTCAACAATTTTTTGTAAATATACGGATGAGATTTCTCTGCTATTTTTCATACAAGTATAATATTAGAGAAAACGTTGTTCTGATTTATCGCAATATTTTCGATTTAAAAAATAATTTTCTTTAAGATTATCTAGTTGTGCAAAAAATGCGGAGAAATCTCATCCCTGTAAATAGCGTATTGCCCTTGTGAAAAAGTTTTGTGGATTAAAAAGGAAGATAATAGGAAAAATATAAGAACAAGTATAAAATTATTGGACGTAGAGTAATAAATAATTTTACATTATAATAAATTTTGATTTACTTGCACCAATAAAATAATGCAAAAAAAAAAAAAAAAAAAAAAAAAAAAAAACACTAAAAACAAAGTATCGTAATTTTTATTTAGTAGCAAAAAAGTTTAAAAGAAAAAACCTTTTTAGTTTAAATAGGAGTTAACTAAAGTGATTTGTTTACAATTGTAAATCTTTAAATGCATTAATTTCTTAACTCTGATTTATTTGATTACTAGTCTGGGTTTGACGCATATTCTAGATAAAATTGTTTTCCTCATACTTAATTGAGAGTATCGTATTTTGTGTACAGATATCAGTAATTTAATTTTGCCAAATATAAATTTTTATCTTATTTTCATCCTTTTATTACTTCCTTTTATTTTAAAAAATCAACTCCAACTTTTTTTTTTTTTTTTTTTATTGTTTTTAGTACAAAAGTATCCTTTATTTGCCCTTAAATTACAAGCTTTTCTTTGAAATTATATTACTAGAACAAAATTCAATTAAAAATTTCTTGGGACGCTAAATAAGATCTTGTAAGGTTTGTTAACACTTTGAGGTCTGAGCAGGGCCGGACTTATGCAGGGGCATGCGGGGCAGCTGCCTCAGGCCCCCCTTTTTAGCCCCCCCCCCCATGAGAGTAATCAAGATTTTCATTAAAAGGTGCCAAATGATTAAAATTAGCCAAAAGTAACAAAAATTCATATATTTTCAAACATTTAGGGAGGGAGTGCAGTCTCCCTTCCATTCTCTGCCTCCAGTACCCCCGCCACCCATGCGAAAACCAAACTATATCATTAGAAAACTAATGATTAAAATTCTATTATGACAACTTAGTATTCTATTGTTTTCAAAAGAAATTCTTTATTAACATATTCCACGTAACATGGAAAGTTAAAACCATTCATTATGACTCATTTGGGGCATTTTCTTTTAGACATCTTATAACGTACATAGATAAGCAAAGTAAAAGTTTGCAAAGAAATACTTGTGTCAACCAATCTATCCCTTTTTCTATTATTCTCCTACTAGCATTTTTTCTTAAAATTGTGACCATTTTTTGTGATACTCTGTATACAGATGTAAGCAGTACCAGCTACAAAATTTATGCATACTTACAATATGTATGAAGTTTAGTACTGGTTACTTGCACATTATTCGCAAAAAAATTCTATAAATAGAAGGGGGGCCCCAAAATGATTCTTGCCCCGGGGGCCCCATAGCCTAAGTCAGCCCTGGGTCTGAGCTATTTCAACCGCATATCCCCCTCTGGACTGAGGGTATTCGGTATTTTTCATGATTTTTTTAAAAAATACTCGGAAGATATGTATTTTAGTATTTTTTTTTTATTCTAAGCTTCAAACTGTTCTTATTCACAAAGAAGGAACTACTTAAATGTAGTAAAAATTAATATTTAATGAGAAATTATTGAAAAAAGCATGTTTTATGTATTTTTAAAAAGTCCCGCATAAGAAAACATTTTTTAACATAAAATTTTACATAGACTTGAACAAAAACTTGCCCAAATCTTGTACAAATATCTAAAGATAGGTTTTATTTGTATGTAAACATTATTTAGTAAAATTTGCTTTTGTGGGGTACATTTCAAAGCACAGTTTTGCACAAAGAGCAACAGCACAATGTTCACAATAAGTTCGAGTTAAGCTCTGATTTTAGATATTTTCATATACTTTCTTCTGTTTAGTGCTGCAATCTACAGGGTGTCCAGTGAATAAGACCCTGATTTCAAAATTAAATATCTCAAAAGCAAAGATCAATAGAATTATGTGGTAAACGGTTTGTTTATTAGTTAAGCTGTAAAAATGTTATACATAAGTTTAAAAATTTAGTTGCAAAAAACGTTAACAGATGGCGCTGCAATCGCAATACTTGTTAACTGCTTCGAAGTCCAGAGTACTAGCGTCTCATTCCTAGATTTGCTCCCTACGGAAAAACGAATATTGGGAAAGTCCATTTTTTCATTGGAGTGATGTGCAGAAGTGGAAACATCTAGTCACAGAATTATTGCATCAGCTTTAATTTTAGAAAATTTCAATTAGTAGAATTATCAATAAAAAGTTTAGAAATCATTATAAGAACTTATTAAATATTTTATTAAATTCAATCTTTAATGCCATATAATTATTTAAATCAAAATGCATATATTTAGAAAAATAATTTTGTACTTTTTATTTATTTTTTATATTTTTAAATCACGGCATAATATTTTGGTATTATTGTTTATACCTGAATTATTAAAAATAAAGTAATTTTTCACTTTTAATTTATTTTTAAATCACGGCATAATACTTTGGTTTTAGCAATTTCTTTTCTTTGTAAACAAAGTTTTAGAGACAGAAATTATGCATTAAATTATTTTTTTTTTAAAGGAATTGATGATAAGTCATCATCAACGCCAAAGCAAAAGTATTTTGGATGCTGCGTTCCTTTCCAACACTTCGAATTCTATCGCTGGAAGCTGCACCATATTTCTGTGCTCAATTAAAAAAAATGAAATTGAGTTTTTAAAATTAAAATTATTTTTTTAACTTAATTAAGTTTTTAAAAATAGAAACTTTGTATTTTTTCATTCAAACTATTCTCTACAATTAAAAAAAAAAAAAAAGATTTGCGAATCATTATTATAAATGGTCAATGATTTTTAAAAAAAGGGGTTTCTTTTAGCTTAATTAAATTTTAAAACCAGGAACTTTGGATTTTTTCATTCAAACTTTTTTCACAGTTTAAATAAATATTAAAAAGTAAAGATTTCCATTTTTTTCAAATCCTCCTCTAACTTGGATTCGATTTCACGATCTACCAATTAGGAGAGAAAAGACATACCACAGAGATACTGGTATCCGGACCGAAGTAGCTTATAACAAAATTTGAAACAAATCTCAATTCCGTCAACACATGGCTCCGCTTCTGCACATTACCCAAATAAAATATTTTAATAAGTTCTTATATAATGATTGCTAAACTTTTTATTGAAAATTCTATTAATTGAAATTCTCTAAAATTGAAGCTGATGCAATAATTCTGTGACCAGATGTCTCCCCTTCTGCGCATCACCCCAACGAAAAAGCGGTTTTTCCCAATTTTCGTTCTTCCATAAGAAGCCATCTAGGAATGAGACGCTAGTGCTCTCGACTTCAAAACACAATGTATAGGAATTGTGATTACAGCGCCATCTGTTAGCGGTTTTTGCAACTAAATTTTGAAACTTCCGTATAACATTTTTACAGCTTAGCTAATAAACAAACCGTTTACCGCATAATTCTATTGATCTTTGTTTTTGAGATATTTAATTTTGAAGTCAGGGTCTTACTCGCTGGACACCCTGTATATATATATTATATATATACATTTTTTTTTTCAAAATAAAAGGGTCGTGGATAATATCTGAAAAGACCGCAAACGTATATAGTCGGTAATTTTATAGCTCGGAGAGTTAAAAGTTGGCCGCGAGAGTCTCTGGGGCTTGGTTCGCTTCACCGAAAACGGCAACCCGAGTGACACTCGGGCTTAGGCTTCAAAGTGTTAATAAAACCCAAGAACATTTTTATTGCCGATATTTCCTAATGTTTTTCAAAGAGGGCTGAAGGTCGGCCCAAATTTCCACTTTCCAGCTAGAAAAACTGTAGGAGACATACAGTGTTTTTTAATTCAGACTTGATACCAATAAATCGTACACGAGTGTCGTGAGTCGAAGCCGACATCTGTGCACACAAATATGCATTTCATACACACTCAGGGGCGGATTTAAGGGGTCGCGATGGTCGCAATCGCGAGGGGCCCCGCATCCCAAGGGGCCCCCAAATCTTCTTTTGAGTTCAAAGGGAAATGTGACGTTTTGATAAAAGGATTTTCTTAGTGTTCTTTTTTTAATTTTTCAGTTAATATTACAATAAAACTTTCATGTAATAAATGTAATTTTTTCTATCATTTGCTACTACCAGAAATGTTTTAGTTTTCCCTCATCTTTTTTTCCTTTATGAATTATCAGGACTATGATCGTTTGTGGACGAATAGGGTGAGATTCAATGGCAACTTGGGTCTGAGCCGAAAGGAGCACTGTTAGAGACATTCTATGACGATTTAATTATACAGATTGAGGGGCTAATTAAATCATGGGCTGTCAACCTGAGGCCCCTGATTTTGGGGGCCCACATTTGGTATGCAGTTTTCGTAAATCTGATATTTTAAGTGAATTTTTACTTTGTACTGATTATCTATACTAATAAAGCAAAGTTTCACTCTGTCTGTGTGCGAATGGCTAGCAAAATCTACCGCACATAGAAGTCTGAAAATTTAGGTGAAGATAGTCCGAGACAGGTCCTAATGCACCTGTGGCTCAGATTTTTATTTTTTAAGGGCCGGGGCTCCTGGGCCCTTTTAAGTTTTTATGCACTAAATTGTTAATAACTTGCCCCCCTTTTTATCCAATCTTCTTCGTTTTGGCGGACCTTTCTCCATTTAGTTATTCTCGCCTTTCTACTCTCCAGATAAGACCCTCACACCTTGTGGCTCGATACAGGGCCCCTTCAAGTTTTTGTGCAAATAAAAGGTTAATAAATTGCTTCCTTTTAATCCGATCTTCATTTTTGATATCCTTTTTCCATTTAGTTAGTTGCACATTTCTACATTCCAATTTAGATCCTGGGGCCCCTAGGCTGCCGTATGATCCGGTCCAGGGCCCCTTGAACTTTTTGTGCGGTAAGAAATTTTCACCCCCTGATTTTCTCACCTTCTCAGTACATAATTTTAAAGTTGAGTCTTAGACTCTTCTTCCTGGATCAACACCCTCATATTTTTATTGGGGCCCTAGTGCCCTTTTTTAAACATTTACTCAATTTTTTGTGCATTTCTTTAAAATATTATTCTATGCTTAATTGTGACTTATTGAAGTTCTAAAGTGCTAAGAACTTAGATCTTTTAACAAGTTTTCATGTTAGGGCTCTGCTCTTTACTATAAGTTGGTCCTTTTGGGTCCCTTTGTTATAGGTCCCTTAAAAACGGTCCGATTCACTAGCTTCTTTTTTAAAACAAATTCTTAAGTCCTCCCGCTACTACATGAATGACAAAAACATTTCCTTGACTTCAACTACCACCAATTTTGAATATTAATCTGCTTTTGGGGGCCTTTGTTGTAGCTTATTTAAAATCTGATTCTATTACAAATTTTTTAACATAGTTTTAGCGTCCTCCAGCTACTTTAAAACTACTAAAATAATTTCTTATACCCAACTACATTCCAGTTAAGACACTGGTCCCCAGGGCCCGGTCTTTTTTTATACCTCAGCTACCACTTTTTTCAAACATTAATCTCCTTTTTCAGCATCTTACTTACCTTTACAAACTACAGCCGTAAATTAAAAATCGCGTTACTTTAAAAGTAACTTTAGATAGGGGATTTCATCCGTTTATTAAATATCGTGTTAATGTTAAACGTAATTCGTGAAATTTACAAGGGGAAGGGGCATTTTCCACCGCTTGGGGTCGCATTCTTTCCTCGGATTCTAAGGACCCAATTTCAACGGAATTTGGTTCATTCAACTTAGATTATAATTCGGCTACTTTCTGTATTATGAAATTTTACCTTAGACTTCAGGTACCAACATTTTCTAACATTAATGATGCATTATTTTTTTGGATTCTTTGGGCTTAATTATTACCAGGTTTGGCTCCATCAACTTGGTTTTTGATTGTCTCCGGCACATGCGGAGCACTTCCGGTACATGTTGCCTTGGATAACGGGGACCTAGGTTATAGGTTCGTTCGGAAAGAAGTTTGTTGGGAACCTTCTAGACGAAGGCAATGGGGGCCTCCGAAATTAGGTTTATTTAAAAGAATTTCAAAAGATATAAAATCATACAAACTTCAGTTTTGTTTAAGGGTATTATTTACGGACACCGGCAACGCCGGGCGGGTCTACTAGTCTATACTAATAAAAGAAAGTTTTGCTGTGTGTGCCTGTGTGCGATGGCTCTCAAAATCTACTCACATAGAAGACTGAACATTTCGGTGAGGATAGTCTAAGCCAGTTCCTGATGTACCTGAGGGTCAGATTTTTAATATTTTAAGACCCGGTCACAGGTTCGTTCAGAGAGAGGCAGTGGGATAACCAGGGAGGGGTTCCAAATGCTCTAGATACCAGTAATATTTTAAAGTTTTCTTCGTCTTGATTAATAGCAGAAAATTCTCCAATTAGATAAGGCGAACTGAACTTTACAAAATCACTGCTATCCAGAGCATTTGGACACCCACCCTGGCTACGCCAATGGAAAGAGGTTTGTTGGGAACACACTCGACGCTGCCGAAGCCATTGGGGCACCGGAAAATTTAAGTTCATTTGAAAAACTGTATGATGCAGAAGGCATTGGGCACCGATTTTCCGAAGATATAAAATCATACAAACTTGAATTTTGTTTAAGGTTATTATAACGAGCCCGGTCAACGCCGGACGGGTCAGCAAGTAATCAATATTTTATTATTGCAGAAGTTTATTATTGCATCGTAAGTGTTCATACTTTTTCCCTCTCATAAAATTCTCCACATCCAGCTCAAAAATGAGGCACGACAATAAAATATATCATGACTGTCAAAGAC
Source organism: Maratus speciosus (assembly GCA_963932465.1). Classification (NCBI taxonomy): domain Eukaryota; kingdom Metazoa; phylum Arthropoda; class Arachnida; order Araneae; family Salticidae; genus Maratus; species Maratus speciosus. Next base: position 493,662,649 of record OZ010787.1, read on the forward strand.
AATGTCCCCCATAGTTTTCCCCAGTATGAATTTTTTTTCCATTTTAGCAGATGTTTTGCTAATCGCAGTTGTGAAAGTGGCACTTTCACATTTTTGGGACCATTTTTTATGGCATTCGCTATTATGGCACACACAATTACAAACTTATATGCAGATCAGTTAATTAAATTGTTGTTTAAAAAATATCTATCATATATATATATATAATCCCAATGAAACGAATTTATGAAACCATTTTATGAAACGACTGATTGTATTTCACAGCTATTATTTCTAAAATATGAAATCCTTAGCGATGAAATTAGCACCAATTGTCCGTATTGATCCGCGTATGTCAAAAATGGTATTAGACTTTTTAAATTTGATTTAGTTTCCGAGGTATATTATTTTTTTTTTCTAATTGTTGCAATATTTTTTTAATGATGGCAACTAAATGACTCCATTTTTGTGGGAGGAAAGGAAAATATAAGGATTATTAGATTTATTTTCTTTTTAGTCATATTCAAATTGGAATTATCTTTTATTTCAATCGAAAGTGAAGATAATATTGTGATAATATTTTTAATATGTGTGCAATATTTTTCAGGAAAATTTGAAAAAAATAATTCATTAAATAATAATAATAATAGTATGATTAAATAAATAATATTTTTTTATTTATTTTAATTAAATTTTTCTCATTTCAAGATATATTTTTTCATATTTTAGAAAAGGTTACTATTTTATATTGTTGCCAATTTTAAAAACAGCGCAAAGAACAATATTTCATTTCAATTAAAAAAATTATTTACACGTGACTATTATACGTTTGCAGGGGCAGAGCCCCTAGTATTTATATAAAAATGCAGTGCACATAGCTATAAAACAACTAGTGGAGCATCGAGTCCTTTTTATATCCATAAAGCATTTGCCATTCTTTGAGCCCAGCTGTGTAACGAAAAGGAGAAAAATATAATTTAATTTGGTTATAGTTGATGAATTTATTTGATTTCTAAAATTGTTTTATTAAAACATGAAATTAAAACTGCAAGCAAGATAATGTCATACAGTGCAGACCGCTGCAGCTCCATGCATCAAAATCCCATACATTTATATCTTATTTCGTGAAATAAATGAGCCAAAAACGAAAAGCAGCGAAAAGAGGTTTTGAGTTAAGGCTCAGCAGATGCTAAACTATTGTCTCCTTAGTTTCTGATTACTTTTGGTTGGAATTATCATTTTATGTTCTTAAAAAATTTAAAGGAAAATAAGATACACAATTTTAGCACATTTATCCATCACAGTATCTAAGTTCGTGTAAAATAATCTGATGTAATTTGAATATGAAATGAATTTCGTATAATTAATCGTTAACGTTTGAATACATTTTAATTTATTTGTTAGTAATTATTGTAATTAAGTTTTGAATAGCTATTATTTTTAAACTAGCTGACCCCCCCCCCCCCCCCGGCATTGCCCAAACCCGTGATGAATGACTCTTAAATTAACCTCAAATTTGTATGACTTTATATCTTTAACTCCATTTTGTCTGAATTTATATTTTTGAATGAAAAAATATTGAATTAAAAGTACATGCTATTTGGTATTTTATTTTCTGCGTAATTAGATTTTTTGGAGTCTATGCTTATCAAAAGCGCCGAGCGAAACCGTGACGAAACACTCGGGTTTTTACTGATTTCGTCGAACTTTTCACACATTTTATTTTTACCGATTACATTACCGATTAGAAGAAGGTTTCAGCTTTAAGAACATATTTTTGCTTCATCGGTACTTCTAAAATTGCACCCTGGAAGGGCGAAACCACGACGAAACACTAAAGTTTCTACAGATTTCGCCAAAATTTTCACACCATTTTATTTTGTAAAAAATATTTCTACCCCGTCCGAACGTTTCATAATTTTTGTAGGTGATCTAAATCTAGTCCATTGAGATTCTCTAAAAAGACTCTGTTAAAATACTAGTTACTTTTAGCATACAAAAAATATCGTCTCCGTGAGGCGCGAAGTGACTCGAATTCGCCGGTTAGTTGAAAGGCTTAAAATTCATATTTTTAAAAACCGATTGCACCTTCGATTAGAAGAAGATTTTATCTTTAAGAACATATTTTTGGTTTGAAGCTTTTTTTTTTTTTTTTTTTTTTTTTTTTTGTAAAAAACAACAGTCTTTGAATTTTCTTTTTCAAAAAGTTAACCGCGATATATATTTTTTAATTGATTACGGGATTTGAGACATAAGGGTACGATCTTTTAGAATATGTGTTCAGTTTTTAATTTTAGTAAGTGGTTTGGCCGATGTAAGTTAATATGACAAAATCCCCCCCCCCCCCGGAATTCCTTCTTTTCGATGTTCATTTTCTCATTATGCGTAAATAAGGCTTTCTTTTTCCCTCTCGTTGAACAAGATGAGTTTTTAATGAAAGTGCGTTGCGATTGTTAATGATTAACTCAGCTTATAAGTAGATATTTTAGAATTCTGAGTCTCAGATATATCAGGAGAGGCCTTGGACAACCCTCACAAAATTTTTCCGCTTTGTACATGCGGTAGATTTTGCTTGTCATCGCGAATACACAAACACAGAGCGAAATTGTCTTTTATTAGTATATATTATAAATATACGCAATTTTTCGAGATGGAAGGGCCCCCAAAAAGTTCCAGTGAGAGGGGCCCCTCACTTAATAAATCCGCCCCTGTAACACACTGTACGTCTTGGTATGTCGGCCAATGAAAAGCCCCCTTGTACAGTCTGTCTGGGAGATGCAGGAATCGAACCTGCGAATTTAGCCGTTTAAGTCCCACAAAGAACGACCGCGCTGTATTTATTTCATACATTTGGCATCGATGTGTAAATATGGATTTAGTTGGATTCTGCCGAGCCGAAGTGAGCACCCTCAGCTTTACAGGTTTTTGTTCATGGCTTGCTTTTTGTTTAATGTAAACCAATTACTACATTTTATTTGTAGTACATTTTATTTGTAGTTACCATCATCTTCAAATAGTCAACAAAAATAAACGACACTCGACGAAAAATAAGACTAGCTGTATGGCGCCACTTTTAGACAAAAATTTTCTAGTACCCTTTGGTACTAGTAATTTTATGTTTGGCTGAATTGGTGTTTGAAAAAACTAGATTCTAATAAGCTCTATTCTCAAGTACGGCTAATATTTAAATGCATTTTTATTGACTGATTGAAGATGATGGTAACTACAAACGAAATGTACTGTTTGGTTTATATTAAACAAAAATAAACGGAAGTTGTTCAATATTTACTTTTCCACCTCCGTACACTCCATTAGAGAGGAATGAATAACGACATGTCTAAATACGAAGAGCAATATGAAAATAATACATATATATCGCTCACCCGCAAGAAAAGTGACACATCTTGACAAAAGTAAATTTCACAGGAGAGGCAAAAGGAGGAGGGGGGGGGGGGGGATGTGCATGATTTTACTGTAAGATGAAATTATAGCACTTAGCTCTGCATGCAGGAATGAAAATTTGCCTAAAAGCATAAAACCCTTAAAAATGAAGACGTAGGATGAAGTATGGAGGGTTAGAAAATTTTACCTCCATACACAATCCACCTCTCTTATGTGGTCACAAATGGACATATAGCGTAACAAAGTGGCTTTTCGCATAGCTACACTTGTGAAACTGTTTGTGTAGCAAGACGCACTTATGGTAGACCTATTAGTGGAATAAAACGCAAAATGAATTTTTGCGAGATGTGTCACTTTTCTTGCGGGGGTGAGCGATATATGAACAGATCGTCGTTTGTATACGCAAGATTGTATTTTACAAGAAAGAAACTGATTAGATATAGGAAACAAATCCATTCAGTAAGATCTGATTACAGAATAAAGAATCTAGCTAACAGCTGATATCTAGAATGATTTTCTTTGAACCCTTCTCTAATTTTTAATGATAAATGTCTTGAAATTGATTTCTGAAACTTGGGAGATAGAGCTAACGAGCTTTTCCTACCTATTATCTCTTGTTCAGATGGTAGAATCCTCGCTATCTTGTCTTGAGTATTTCCCAGGGGCCGGATGTTAATGCATATGGATATCTTTACATAACAGCATATTTCGTGTACAAACTTCTACCGTCCTGAAGATTCTCTCTGGTACTTTTATAAATTTTATATTTACTGGTGGCACAAATCTTTCGTGATCTGTGTGAAACATGGAGATTAGGATCTTTTTACAAAATATTTTTGTCTTTCGTATAGTTTTGTGCCTTCAGTGAAATTTTCTTTTGAATATGAATTTTTCATATTTTTATTACATTAAGGGGGTCCGGGACACATTTTCAAAAAAATTTTATTTGAGTTAAAATTTCGAAATTTTTTCTGATGGTTAATCATATCATTTGTAAATAAAATGACATGAAAAACTTCTCATAATTTTTATTAAAAAATTTAAAATTTTAATTTTATTTTAAAAATGGGGTAGTTTTAAATAGTTAAAACTCGAAATATTATTCGTATAATTTCATTTTTTTTTTTTTTTTTTTTTTTTTTTGCATTTAAATAAACAGAAATATGTAAGTTTTAATTTAGATTCAGCATTTAAAAATATATTAATTTAAATAAAAATTAAAAATATTTAAATTAAAAATTAAAAAAAAATGACGGAACTTTTTTTTTAAATCATATTTTCAAAAGTAAATATTTTTTTCTTCAAAATATGCTGAATCAAAATTAAAGTAAAACAATTGAAAATACATGTTCCAAGTTTGAACCATTTAACTTTAACGGTTCTTGACTTATAACAATTTAAATGCTAGAAATGGTGAAAAAACCCATCATGAAGAAAAACGCATTTTCGCAAAAAGTCGTTTTCATGACAACCATTGCTTGAAAGCTAGATTTTGAAACAAACCTAAACTTAAAAATGAATATTTCCTGTTCCAATTAAGACAGAAACATGATTTAAACTTCATTTTAAGCAGAAAAAACTGAGAAATTTTTCATAATTAAAAATTTTAAGAAAATTTTATGATTTTTGTGTCCCGGACCCCCTTAAGTTATATCGCTTTTATTCTTTTACAAAGGACATAAAATTAGTCAACACACTTGACTGTACATGCAAAGAGTAAAATAATAAATGAAAAATAAAAACGCAAAATATGCAAGGTGAAAATAATATATCCGTAGTGGCATTAATAAATTCCTAAACTGCTAGTTTTAGAGGTTTAGTTCTAATTACGAAAATATTTAAAACGTTGCACTCCTTATTATCAAAGCAATTTGCAACAAAATAGTTATTTTTTAAAAAGGTACGAAATGTCATTTTTTCTACGGTCCCGGGTCCTATAAGTTATATTTAGAAAAACTTTAAATTAAATCATAATATCGTTTTAGTGATGATTGCATCCAAATAATCAACCCTTTTTTTTCTTATCTTAATAGATATTTTTAAAATGCGTATATCAGAGTGAAAGTTCTGATTTGACATTCGACATTTCCTTTTATCTACATGTACTCTAAAAGTGTACACCCAAAATGTTAAATGAAAATGACGTATAAACGAATACACATTGCTTCGAAAAAACACTTCCCAAGAATATAACTTCTCTCATTATTCTGTTTAGCACATAAATATGTTGATAAAAAAAAAAAAATCTTTATGTATTTCATTGCTGATAACTTCCATTTTATTTTCAAAGTTAAATAAACTTACATTAAACTGGAAATTTTGCTTAACAAATGAAATTAAATCAGTACTACACAGAAGCAAGACATACCTTTTTATGAAATAAATTTTCTGGTTTAAAATACATGTATATGATTTGGGAGGGGGGGGGGGGATATCTGGAGTTGGCAGCTACGAAATTTAGAAACTAAATAATTTTATGTTTCGTCGTCTGGAAAATAATTAACACGAATAAACTGAATTTTGTGTGTGTGTGTGTGGGGGGGGGGGGGGTGGAGCAGCAAATACAACAACGATATCGAAAAACAATTTAATCTATTTTGGTTATCTCTAAATACTATTTATCAAGACAACAGGTGAAGTAAGATACTCTTATCTCGCTAAATTGAAATGGGTTTTTCTTTTTAGTGTCTCTGAAAATGTGCTTTTAAAGAGAACTGCTGTAACTATATCTACCAAATAAGTAACCAGGATTATTAAAATAATTAAAACAAGCATAACTAATCCACCATTTTACTACTTAGTATTTAATTAAATGCATGAGTAGAAGAGGATGTTAGGGATCATCCATTAATCACATTTCAAGAGGGAGGGGGTTCCATAAAGTGTAGCATAGTGTGACGAGGGGAGGGGGGAGATGTTAAGATACTACGACATCACGGCTAAAATATGAAAATATTTAGCTAGGTGTTTTTTTCTTTTTTCAAGTAGCACAGTAAAGTTCATTTAGAAAAACTTTATTCGGGTAGTTATGGTGTTATTCCTCCCTTTTTAAATTTCAATAGCTTGAACTAAAAGTACGTAAGATCTCGATGGTTTTGTGGTATTTATATAAGGAGGGAATAGATCAGATGCAATTTGTTTTTGCACAAATTTAGTTAATTATTGATAGTTGCAGAAATATAACATCAAAACAGGGGTAAGGGTCATTCGACTGTAACCTAGGGTGAGCAAGAGATCAAGAAGCGGAATTTGCATGACGCAATTAATGGATAACTCCTAATGCAGCAAAATAAAAATTTCGGAAAAATTTAAATGAAGCTTTTTGTTGTATTTTTTTCCATTCTTAGTAATATATCTTCAAAATGTCAACAGGTGATACTAAACCCTCTCAGATAAACTTACTTTAATGTTTAATATTTAAATTAATATGGTAAGGAATGGTTGAAACCTTAGTATATTAGCTCTACCAAGTGATTACCACATCACCTTCATCTTTAAAATAATTTTTTTTCAGAAAAATGTAAAAAATACCTTCTTCCACTACCGTTTTCAATTCATTGATAAAATTCCTTAAACAGACGAATTAAAACTCATAAGGGTTCATTTTCCTAAAAACTAAACTTTACCTGAAAAAAAAAATCTATTTAAACAATTCTCGTCAATATAAAAAGGCAAACGATTTGCATCCGTTATGTATATTTTAGTTAATTATCTTTGAAAACATGGCTATCAGAGCAGCAGGTAAAAATAAGTTCATCTTATCGCACAAAGGTGAGATAGAACGACCTCTTTCTTCTGTTTATGAAAGTGGCTTTTTAAAAAAAGGTTCTCTTTCGTTTATGAAGAACAAATAAAAAAAAGCAAACCACATATGACCTAAACATGATTAGGCAATGAAAATGCTAGCGTGGTATCTTTCGCCAAATATTGAACTTTGACCTGTAACAAGAGAGCGGAAGCCAAGAAATCTTATCGTTAAGCCTTATTCGCGAGTATTACCTTGCTTTCTAACAGGAACAAAAACATTTATGTAAAAGGCGTCAAAATGAGTTCTGAAAATGCCGGTAAAAAGGAAAAACCTGCATCTACTTCTTGGTGGAAAATTACCAGTAGGATTAGGTCATCTTCTAACTCGTCAAAAAAGAAATCCGGTAAGTGTATAATGATCTTTCTAATAGTGTTTGTCTGTTCCTTTTTTTAAAAGAAAATCTCCCTTTAGCTTAGTCTAATATGAAACATATCACGTTATTCGAAGTGAAAGATTTTCCGCCAAACATGGCAACCCGTGTTTTATCTGAATTGCAGTAAACACCTTTTAATTGAATCGCAATTATGTCACCTGAATTTGCTTTGATAAAGCGACTGATTTCATAAGATAGTTACGTCAGCCTGCTAGTTTCTCATGTGTGTTGACAAATATCTATAAAATTTTTAGTCTGGTGTACACTCTATGCATATATGCACGTATATAATGTGTATGTACATTTCTGTGACAAATTAACTTGCATTAAATAATTTGAGAGCATAGATGATATCTCAAAAGTGTGAATGAAGCAGATTTAACATGTTTAAAACCATGTAGTTTAAAGTATTTACTTTCTCATTTAAAATCGATGTAGTTTATATATAATACATCAAATATTTGCTATATACATCAGGGGCGTAGCTACCGTGGAGCAGTTGGAGCAAACTTCTCCAGGCGCACGATTCCGAAGGGCGCAAAATTAGAAAGAGCGAAATAAAAATTTGTAAAAGTATTTGCATATTTTTTTCATTATTAATCAGGTATTATAGATGAATCTTGTTACAATCAACATATTCCTATGTCATTTTACCTTGTGTACCTCAACATTGAGATTTTAAACATGTTTTTATAAACGGTTGAAAAAAATTAATTCTATTCGCGAAGTTTTAATTTTAATTCATAGCATACTGCAGCCTCAAGTAACTTCTCCAACACCATTTCAGCATGACAATTTTTTTCCTGTAAAGGACAGTTGAAAAATTTTAAATCTTGAAATTATCAAAACTTATTTGCAGGGCTCTCGTGTGTCACTTTATTGGCTACTACTGTTTCCAAACAATAATCTTCTTGGTACGTTTTGTTGAAAATGTCAAATATATCATGATGATTACTGTACAAAAATAATGGTAGCCAAAGAAGTCACCGCTGAGAAACCTATATTTACGATGTAACAGAAAGGCCTATTTAGTTATTTTTCGATTAAAAGAATAGTTTGATAAATTGAAGGAAATTGATAATTTTATAAGCAAAAAACCTAGAGAACGAAAGTTTTTGTGTTTTGTGGAAACTAAACATTCATCAGTATAGATTGCAAAACAATAAAAAGAGTCGGATTTAAGCATATTCTACATCAATCCGTGGCAATAAAATTTAGAGGCAGGAGGGGAGTAAATTTTGTCTTTATCATTTTTGAAATTTTGAGAACGTGGCAAGTCTCAAATACAGAATCGATAAGCATTTTCCTTCAAAAAGATAGAAAAATTAAATATCAAATTTAGTGTTCCTTAGGAACTGATTATCGCCTATTCAAATTTGCACCACTTTTTTCTATAAGTATTTTTCCCATTAAACCTTATTTAGTAGCAGAATTTTAGAATTAAATAAAGCAAAACATATTTTTCGAAAATAGTAATGTTAGTTAGCTTAGGCCGTAATCAGGCTCCCCCCCCCCTCCCACACACACACACCACCCCCATCCGATATCACATGTTGGTAGTCAATGAATTTTTGAATTATACAAAAAAAATCAATCACTAGTTACTCCAATCCACTTTGTTTACCCAAAAAAAAAAAAAAAAAAAAAAAAATGTGTGTTGTGTTCAGTACTGTATAACAATTAGGGTTAAATTGCACTGTATCCCAGCTCCGGTACTCCTCTGTTTTTAGTAAATATTTAAATATTGGTCGGAATTCACCGAAGCTTGCAATAGCGCTTCCGAAAAACTAAAGCCTGAATTATCTTGCCCTTTCCTTCCCATCTCCAAGTTTTTGCATTCTTTTTTATCAAAACACTTGTGTGACATAATGTGCCGCACACATAGAAGATGAAGATAAAACGGACTCAATTTTTATATAAGCTTTTGGGCTTGGACTGACCCAAGCTCAATCTGTCTTATATTCAAAATTTTATATATTCAAAATTTTATATATTCATGTACAAAAGAAAAACTTCCTTCTTCAAAATTACGTATTATATTCTATTTCAAATCTTTTTAATGCTATTTTGATCAGAATGAAGGGAAAACAGAAATCGTGTTTTTCTAGTCTAGTGATAGTAGCAAATTTATGTCGGCGACCCATTGATACGGCGCCAATCAAGAGACAGAGCAATGAATTTGCTTTCAATACGATTTTCTTTTGTGACAGTAGGACAATTTTTTTAATTGCTTGGTTTTTTATTTATTATTTAGATATCTAACCTGAAAGGAATATTTTCTGTTTTTAGCCAACTAGCATCAGCTTGAGGTTTTGTTTGTTTGAGGTTTTTTGTTTTCTATTGCGTACGAGTATAAAAATCACGTTAGAGATTTTTCTATTTATTCTGTACCATGAACGCTGGTCATGCTAAGGCTCTGTTCTACACATTTACGAAGTCACTTTCATTTGTAAGTAGATATAATTGCCATGTATTGTTATTTTGATAGAAAGCTTTCCGATTTTTCTATCAAAGCATCGAATATTTCCGATAATGTTGTCAAATATTTAATTTAATCTGATTTTCAAGGACTCGTAACAAAAAATTGTTATGCGGAAGTAATCGATTATAGTTTAAGTTATGCACCTTTTATAGAAAATTGAAAAACATTGTTCCATTCTGCAGGATATAAATATTAATTTCTGTAAATTTCATTCATTTTTTCATAAAAATGCATAGCTGCGAACTATCCGTTTTTTATGTTAACACTGTTTCCGAATCATAATCCTTACATTTAATCGTATAATTAACAAAAAATCGCAATAAACATTATAATTAGGCAAAGATTACTATTCGGAAGGAGTGATAACTAAAAAGTGGAATAGTTGACAGCTAAGTATATGCTGATAGATATAATTAAAATTTTTATTTTGCTAAAGAAAAAAAAAAATGCTTTAAATTTTGCACAAAATAATGTACAAAATATAAGTATGCAGATTCGAGTGGCAGGGGAGAGGAGGGGGAACGGTTCAGTTGTTAGTACCGGTACAGCACAATATCAGGGCTCCGGAAATTGTTTTCTTAGAAATTAAGCTCTGATAACAATGAATAAAAACTTAGATCCTAAATTTTATGCAAAGGTGAAATATTTCCATTAGTGTTTTAATGAAAACGTGCACTTTCATTGATAAAGTTTAAATATTTTTTTTAATAACATAATTTTCCACAAATTTTCATTCCAGTTCCGAAATTGAAAACATCTCCAGAAAGAAAAACTGGAAATGGTAATGGATATTATTGGTTTCTACTAGCAAGGTGGTAGAATGAGTTTCTAAAATGTTGCGCCCTCCAAAAATCCAAGGTCTGCGTGTTTGACAACGACCCTGCGTGCAGTAGTAGCAGCTCTTCAGAGGTTAACAATTACATTTCTACCAGAATATTAGTATATAAAATTTGATCTGTTTTAATCGTTGAATTTTCTACTATTAAACAAGGATAAATTACTTTATGAAATTACTGGTAGTAAAGTGATTGTGAACTCTTTGTCGATCTGCTACTGTCTGCATTTTGAATCATTGTTGTATAGATATATGATGAACTTGAACAATAAAAATAATTTATATGTAAGAGAAAATGTTCATCAGTTATCATCAAAGAATGGTTGAAGAATAGTTTAGATACCAAACCCGTCGGCCAATTTCTTCAAAAATTAATGCAATTCTTGTGACAGATTTAATAACATACCTGCCAACATCATTAAAAACATACCAAATCGTGCTATGGGAATCTGAAAACGTGAGGAAATTTTAACATACGCCCATACATACGCACATAAATATTGAATCATTGTAAAAATAGTGAGGACGGAATCCGAGTTTGTTAAAATTGTTAAATATATTATTTCCATTATATTCATTTATTTTTAATGTGATTAGAATGATTTCCTATTTTCTTCCTTACACTGTATGTGTTTGGAAAGTAAAAATTGGAATTTTAAGTAATATATAAAGGTGTTAAACAGGTTTCTCGCTGCTGATCGCCACTGCGCAAAAATGTTTCACTTGGCGAGAAAACTAAGGAATGAAATCGCCAAATTAAAAGAGATGTTTAATTTTCCTTCGGCAATACTCTCAATGGTGTTATTGTGCGATTAAACCTTTTCTGTGTCTTATTACTTGTGCTTTGATATTCTTAGTGTTTCACGACGAATCTATTGAAACCATCCTTTGAACTTGACTAGATTTTCTTTAGCGATTAGCCAAATTGCTCAGATTAGTCATTTGCTCAGATTCGCAGGTGAGAACCTCGGTGTCAACTTTTATATTTGTAAATTGGTTAATTTTTTAAACCATTAGCTTTAGAAATAATTCCAATAAACAAGTTTCTATGTTATTCTTCATCCTGTTAAAAGTAATTTCTGTCAAAATAGTTATTTTTTAAACGGTCCCTGGGTTCTGTAGGTTATATTTAGAAAATAAAAATTTCTTTACGATCAAAACGTACCGAGTTATGATACTTTGAATTTTTTGGAATTTTAGTATTTTCTGGCACTAAAAACAGAAAACTGCTTTCTCCTTACTCGAAAAGTTTGAAAAAAATCTTAACAATAGTGTTTTTTTATTAATAATCTACAATGCTTCGAAACCCTTGAAAAGAAAAACAGATAGTAAGGGTGCCAGATTGTACTGGCCCATTGGCGCATTTACAACGAAAATCAAGTCCAGTTCACAGAAAATATTGATACTCCGTACTTAAAGAAGTATATTCCATTATTCATTATTTATTTTTTATTTATATTTAATACGTTAAAACACTTTGACTTTCAAATAAAAGTAAGGTTTTAAATCGAATTAAGAATAGAATATAAATTTTAAACTTCTAAAGAAAACTGCGCTGGACTTTTTCGAGTAACAATAACAAGAGGGCGCACAAACTTTATTTGCTCCAGGGCGCTGAATGTCTAGCTACGCCACTGATATACATAATTTTATTTGGTGTGACTGTTTAATTTTTACTTGCCTCTTTTTTAATATTTTGTTCGATACATTTTTCTAAAAAAGTGTTTCAGATAATTTTACATGCATTTAAAAAACATATGTAATATTTTTTATATATTTTTCGAAAAGTGCATTAAAAAAAATCAGAAAATCATAGAAGAAAAATTAATATTTTCCTATAATAGCTATTTTTTGAAACATTACATATACATTCATAAGCTATATGTATAAACCTCGGTTTTGAACCCTCTAGCTTTAAAACATTTTTTTATTTTTTTTAAATGCTTAACTATAAAGGCTCACAATCATAGTAGACCAAGTCCATTTTGAAAAAAAAATTATACAGTCCATTTAGAAGTTGGATAAAATCTGTTTTATTCACTCCCACAGTGAACCAAGTCTGTAAACAGATGCCATAGGGGAGACCGGGGAATGGCGACACTTTAAGGGAATTTAATTTTTTTCACCTGAAAAAAATATTTATTTTTTAATAGTAAAAATTCTAAAGCTAAATCCTGATCTTTAGTATCTGTATAAATTTAACCGTAATCATAATTGTAAAGTAAGCACACATAAAAAAAAAACTTTCTTTCAACCTCTGTACAGTCGTGGGATTACCCAGGATGGTGGGGGTAATTCCGCCACTGTATCGGGGTAATGACCCCACTCTTTAATGACCTAGTAAATAGGGGAGACCGGGGGAATGGCGACACCTTAAGGGAATTTTAATTTTTTCACCTCGAAAAAGTGTTTATTTTTGAATAGTAAAAATTCTAAAGCTGAATCATGATCTTTAGTATCTGTATAAATTTAACTGTAATCATAACTGTAAAGTAAGCATACATAAAAAAAATATTTTTTAAACCTCTGCACAGTGGCGGAATTACCCAGGACACCGGGGTAATGCCGCCACTCTTTAATGACCTAGTACATGCATCAAATGGATACTAGGAAACACACAACCTACTGAAAATAGTTAGAAAGCAATGTAATTGAGCAGAATAATGGTTAAGCTTACAATTTACTTCATATTGCAAAAGTCACACTGCTGAATCGGCTCCACAACATTAAAATGAGGCCATTTCTCACCCGATTTGCATGGTGGCGGCATTACCCCGAGAGGACAATATGGCGGAAATCCTCAAGCAAAGCCGAAACAAGAACCGAACTTGTTCAACACATTACATCAAAATATCGGCGAATGCATATAGTTTACGGGTCATGTTATCTTAAATACCTAATGTTACAATAAAAGGTGCTTATCTCTACTCATTTGAAGCTCCAAAATAACAAGCAACTAGATGAAAACTACATTTTTCACTAGAACAAAAGAACGACATACAGCAAAGTCACTCTCACTTTAGGCACTGTTTATATTGTTGGCCGCTATAGTGCAGGCACATTCACTATCTCAAACTGTCCTTAGTTTTTAAACTAGGTGGGGTGGCGGCATAACCCGGGTTGGCGGCATTCCCCCGGTCTCCCCTACATAAAATGGATACTAGGAAACACATAACCTACTGAAAATATTTAGAAAGCAATAATTTATCGAAATAATGAATAATTACAATGTTCCTTAAGGTAGACTATTACTGTGTTAAACTTTCAATTTAACTCAAATTGGAAAAGTCATCCTTTGCCATGATGGCGGCATTACCCCGAGAGGATAATATAGCGGAAATCCCCCAGTAAAGCCGAAAGAAGAACCCAACTTGTTCAACAAATTGCATCAAAATGTCGGCGAATGCATGTAGATTACGGGTAATATTATCTTAAGTACCTAATGTTATAATAAAAGGTGTTTGCCTCTACTCATTTGAAGCTCTAAAATAAGAAGCAACTAGACCTAAATGGAAACTAAAATTTTCACTACAACAAGCGAACGACGTACAACAAAATCATTCGCACTCTAGGCACTGTTTCTATTGTTGGCCGCTATAGTGCAGGCGCATTCACTATATCGAACAACAGTTAGTTTTTAAACTAGGCGGAGTGGCGGCATAACCGCGAGTGGCGCCATTCCCCTGGTCTCCCCTATATGAGAAAGTATGTGAAAACAGGCTTGGTTAACTGTGGGATTAGATAAAACAGATTTTATGCACCTTCTATATGGACTATCTCATTTTTCTTTCAAAACAGATTTGGTCTACTATGGTTGTGAACTCCTCATATATATAAAGTGTACCTAAAATGTGTTCCGAGAAAAGTTGAAAAGTAAATATTTATACATGTATGCATGGTGTTGCATCTTTACGGACTGGGAGGTTAATTTTTGGGATTTATATATTGTAAACGATATAAAATATTTTCGGACTTGTATGTGTCGTACGTTTTTTACTTTAAAGCAGAAAATCTAACTAAAAAAAATCGAAGCATTTTTGGGTCATTCCATGAAAAGTGAAACCAAGGTACTAATTTTTTTTTTTTTTTTTTTTTATTTTATAAAACAAATAATATTTAATTTATAAAGTCATGTAATACATTTTTTTATAGCTTAGAGTGTGAATTTTCTGAAAACATGCAGTTTAAGTATAAAAAGTAAATTAAGTAAAAGTATTAGCACTCAAAAGGTGAGAGTGATGAGATAGAGAACATTTCGCTTAAATTATGGTAAAATTTAACAAGTTATTGTCATTTCAAAAATTATTTGTAAAAGTTGTAATTAGGCTAGTTTTTGTATTTGAATATTCTATTTTTGAAATTTATAAAAGAAATTAGGAAATATATTATAAATGAATTAGAATTCATAAATAAATTTTGATGCATTGAATTGTTACGTCCGTAACAGGCAAATGTTACGTCTGTAACAATTTAATTATCCCATGTATTAATTAATAATTATTTTAATGTTTTCAGAATTGCAGTTTCCAACAGCTAATACCTTAATAATGAATTATTAAAGAAAAAGTTAAATGTTCTTCCTTAAAATTCACAGGATTATGATAATAACTGCAACTATATGGAATTTTGACTGTTTTGTGAATTACGTCCGTAACACCTAGATTTTTTTTCAAAAATTATGGGACCATTTTTCAGATTTCAAAATTTAATATTCTATTTACAATTCTTGGACCGACCTTAAATATAAAATAATCCATGTAATAAGTATTTTTTTTACATTACTTATGAAGCTTTAAAATCTGTTTGTTGCGTCCGTAACCATGGACTGACCCTTTTGTGCCCTTTTATTTTTGAATTCGAGCGTAAAATTACCTTAATTGCTCAAATCAATGTGGAAATAATAATTACAGAATCTGTGAAAGTCGTTATTCGGGTTTTTCTTAACATTTTTAATTAATCTATTGATTACCATGTATCTATCTATCAGACCGCTATTTACGTATAATTAATTACCAAATCTTAAAATCAAAAATTTGTAGTATTTGAAACTGAATTTTTCACCCTGTGTATTGTAATAGATATTTTATATATTTAGAAGTAACAGCAATGAAGCGGGTAATAAAGTTTTATCCTTTAACACATTCGCTGCCAAAGCTGAGATAGTACATCTGTTCATACACGCCAAGATCATATCTGCAATTTAATTCGTTTAATTTATTTTCTCTTTTATTATTTAAATACTATATATATGACGAATTACTTTTAGCAACAAATAAATTCACACGAGTTTGCTCGTTGTTGGTACATGAAACATTGCAGGTATTTTCTATGGCAGCGCTCGTAATCGGTAATTTAGATAAGATCAGTAACGAGTTATCTCGTAGCTGGTAAGGAAACCCAGTTTGCCAACTACGAGTATTCTCGTAGATGGCAGCGAACGTGTTAAGGAGTAGTAGGACTATGAAAACCCATATTCATTCATTACAATCTGCTTATATTTTGTCGAAGTTTAAAGAATTTTTCTGCACAAGTTCTTAAAATCTTTTAGTGGATATTTTTAGTTTCAATTTCAATAGTTTCCCCTTTCAACTTCTAATTATCTTTCGATTTTACATTTGCTATACGCAATCCTATAACCTTCTAAGAAATAGATCTGAATAATAACATACATGTAGCTTCTAAATGAAAACCCATATTCATTCATTACAAACCGCTTGTATTTTGACGAAGTTTAAAGAATTTAATTAGAATTCAGTATTAGAATTTAATCAATATCTCTTAATAGAATTCAATATTGAAGTTTTCAGTATCAAGGTTTACAATATTTTACACTATATTATCGTGTAGTACATATTCAAAAAATACAATCTGTATACTCAATTCAAAATAGTATGACCATTTAATAGGGGAGACCGGGGGAATGGCGACACCTTAAGGAAATTAAAAAAATTTTTACCTCAAAAAAATGTTTATTTTTTAATAGTAAAAATTCTAAAGCTGAACACGGTCTTTAGTATCTGTATAAATTTAACCGTAATCATAACTGTAAATTAAGTATATATAAAAAAATATCTTTCAACCTCTGTTCAGTGGCGGGATTGCCCAGGATACTGGGGTAATTCCGCCACTATATCGGGGTAATGACGCCACTCTTTAATGACCTAGTAAATACATAAAATGGATACTAGGAAACACATAACCTACTGAAAATATTTAGAAAGCAATAATTTATCAAAATAATGAATAATTACAATGTTCCTTAAGATAGATTTTTTAATGTACTAAGCTTACAATTTAACTCAAATTGGAAAAGTCACCCTTTGCCATGGTGGCGGTATTACCTTGAGAGGACAATATAGCGGAAATCCCCCAGTAAAGCGAAAGAAGAACCGAACTTGTTCAACAAATTACATCAAAATGTCGGCGAATGCATTTAGATTACGGGTAATATTACCTTGAGTACCTAATGTTACAATGAAAGGCGTTTACCTCTACTCATTTGAAGCTCCAAAATAAGAAGCAACTAGATGAAAACTAAATTTTTCACTAGACTAAGCGAAAGACGTAGAACAAAATCATTCTCACTCTAGGCACTGTTTCTATTGTTGGCCACTATAGTGCAGGCGCATTCACTATCTCAAACTGCCATTAGTTTTTAAACTAGGCGGAGTGGCGCCATTCTCCTGGTCTCCCCTAATACTCAAAACTGTTTATATGCTAATAACCCGATTATTGTTATATGCGGAAGTACCATTTCGCCGTTTACGATTCTTTTCTTGGAGTTGCATAATTTTTTAATTTAGAAAGAATAGATTCCTCTTAAATACCAATCTGTTCTTTTAGAATGCAATTAAACATTCTCGATGTAATCTCTTTTATATTCCGTGGGTTTTCAAATCACGAAGAATTTTTAACATTCATAGTTTTATTAATTATTCTTCAGTTTAAATTGTTCGATGAGTTCCTTATTTTGCATAATTTTTCAATTTAGAAAGATTTCTCCTTTAATCATTTCAACTAACATGCATTTTTTTTTATTTACATCCTTATTAATGTATATTAAAACGGTTTGATGAAATTTTATCAGGAAGTTGCATAACTGTGCGCGAACATTTAATTCAAACGATTACCAGAAACGATTAAATAAGATGCAACATAAAATCAAAGCCAAAAATATTTTAACTCCTTCCTTCGCGATTTAAATGGCGAAGATATATGTGCCATTGTCGATTAGAAAATTGAGCTAGCCTAGCTGCTTGTAGCATTTAATTTATGAGCTGGTTTTGGTACTTATCCGGAGCGCGTTAGCAGAAATGTCTTCAAAATAGTAAGAAATACAGAATTTGATTTATTTGCTTAAATGTGTTTTATTATTTCACATTTTTTTAAAAACTTATTTATTAAGGGAGTGACAGCGGTTGCGAAATCGAATTTTCTCGGGAAGTTCTGGTGGGATTTCAATAATCTTTTTTGATAGATTTGGCAGAAGTTAAACTATAAATTGATCGTTTGTAAAGAATAGTTAAAGAATTAACCCTTTATCCACTGATGGTACTTACAAGTATCATTTAAAATAACCCGTTGTAAAATTCATTTAATACATCGATTAATTGTAATACAGTTTAGAATGAGTTATATATACATTACTTTATCTTGTTCCAAAAGCATTATTGGTTACACAACAAATATTTTTAAAAGGATGATTTCTCTTTTGCCTTTGAATCTTTTCAACTTTCTTGGCGTTGTGTGTGTAGGGGGGGGGGGGGGGGGGGATTTTTCAATTCAGAAATATTTCTATATTTCTGTTGTAAGAACATTATATTTGTACATTTCCTAATTCTGCAAAATACTGAGAAAAATATTTAAAATAAAAGATTTGAGAGGGGTTATATTGCACAAAATCCCTACAGATTCAAATTTCATTAATCCTTCTAAATCCTTCAATCCTTCTAAAATCCTTCTACAATTTATTAAATGATTATGCAAATCTTTTAATGTAGTTTCAAAAATTACGAAAAATGCTTTAGAAGATAAAATTTTCATGAATTCATAATTCAGTACATAAAGGGTCAAGGTTTTGTTTTTGTGAAAATCCTTATTGTTATCCACATTAGTCCTGTACGGATCGGGTTATACCGACCAGACTTCTATTTGAAGTCAGAAACCCGAACCGGACGCAGTTTAACTCCATATTTTAATGGCATTATGGAAAAACATTCTGTAACTTCTAATATCAATTTCATGTTGAAAAATAACTTAGTTTTTTCCTCTTGAACAATGTTGTGAACGTTCTTAAAAAGAAACTGGATACCAAACCCAACCCATAAGAGTAAAAACTCGACCAGCAACGAAAAAGTATTGCTAATCCGACCCGGTTTGCGTAACATCGTGTTACCTGACATGATGCAGTACAGTCACGTTCATTTTATTTTTTATTGTTGTCAATATTTATTTTGACGCGTATTACATGATATATTTATTTTCTTTGGGTGCCGCTGTCAAAACTATACACGATAAAAGTATTTTTAAAAACATAAATTAATATTGTGTACCTTAACACCATATTAAAATTTCGTGACGATTGGTCAATTTTTAGGAACGTTGAAGCCCAAAAAATCAAAAATATATGAAAACACGTACAAATATACCATTTTTAGATCCTAATGATATTGAAACGAGATCATCAGACCGAAAACATTCCAAAGGGGAATAAAAAGTACCGAAAAGTGGACCATCCGTTCAAGATTTATGTGTGGACATACTGGTTGGCCAAAAATCGCCGGACACTTGATTTCAGACATTCTACAAAAATGCACGAATTATTCTGTAAATTCAGGAATATACAGAACATGTTTGATGTCAATATTTTTCAGCGAAAGTTTTGTCATGAGGGCAATTAGGGGACTAACAGCAAATTTATTTAAAATATTTGCGATCATCCCTGTACAATAAAATGCTCGAAATAGTCTGTAGTTGTAGAACATGGCTATGTGGATCTTGTACAACATTTGTGTTTCTTTGGGTAAGAATAGCACGTATATTCACGGAGATGTAAAAGTTTCTATAAAACATTAAATAAATTTTCGCATGTATTTTGTTTATAGCATGCAGTATTTTCAAATTTGATTCCACTTTCATGAAACTTAAGTAGAAACAAAATACTGTAATTAGAATGTAAATATTTGATGAAACAAACATTTGTATGAAATACATTAGATTGTACGTGCGCTAACGATACCATTTTTTTTCTTTCATAATTTAGTAATCAACTATATAGGGCAACTCATGTAAAATGGGGCAATCGTGAAAATCCATAAAAAATCGGAGATACAGGTAGTTAAATTTTAAGTTGCTTTCTGAAAGTAGCTTGATAAGGGATTTTCCAAGAATTCTCAATTTTTATTAATTTTTTATTGATGCTTCAGTTCTTGGACGAATCATCAGAACGAGCCCATTCAACAAAAAAAAAAATATATTTATCAAAATCAAAGCACCCATTCCAAAGCTACGCATGGACATATACACTGCTCAAAACAATTAAAGGATATTGCAGTTTTAGGTGGATTTTGTATCTGGTAAACTGTTTAGCTGATTGATACATGGTCGACAGACATAGTAGGTTATATGAGAATAAATTACACATGTTTGGCAGAAAAAAATGCATTTTATTGCGCATTTGTGTACTAAAGGAAAAAAACACAATTTGTGCATATGAGAAAAAAAGAATAAGAAAAGGTGTTTTCTTCAAAGAAAATCATTTTCAGTAGGGGGTATGGTTTCCACGAGCGGCCAGCAACGTTGAACACCTTTGAGGCATGGACTCAATGAGGCTATTAATGACGAGTTGGGGTATTCTGCCCCACTCTTCCAGAAGAGCTCTTTCCAGTTCTTGGGGAGTTTGTGGGGGTTGTTGGCGGCCAGAAACTCGTCTTCCTAGAGCGTCCCAAACGTGCTCGATTGGATTCATGTCTGGAGAACACGCTGGCCATTCCATTCGAACGATTCCTTCCTCGAAAAGGAAATCCTCCACCAGGTTTGCACGATGTGGCCTGCAGTTATTGTCCATTAAAATGAAGTTATCTCCGATTGCTGCAGCGTAAGGGACTACAATAGGTCTGAGGATCTCATCCCTATATCGGCGACCAGTCAGAGCTCCATCTCGAATGATGTAGAGGTCAGTGCGCCCGTCAATGGAGATGCCACCATACACCAACACTCCTCCACCGCCAAATCTGACACTTTCGTGCACGAACGCAGGATTATTCCTACTGCCACGGTCCCTCCAGATGAAAATACGCCTATTATCCGGATGCACAGAAAAACGGGACTCGTCAGAAAACAGAATATTGCTCCATTCATTTCTCCTCCAGTTGACATGCTCGGTTGCCCACTCCCTGCGGTCGCGAAGATGCCTTGATGTTAATCTAACACATACCATCGGTCGGCAAGCATACAGACCTACTGCCGGTTTCGGACAGTCTGAGTTGAAATCGTGGTGCCTGTAGCCGAGCGAAGGTGTTGTTGGAGAAGAGTAGCGTTCATGGTTCGGTGTCTCCGAGCTGTTAACGCTAAATACCGATCTTCATTGGGCGTTGTTGCCCGTCTACGACCTTGCCCTGGTCTTCGGCCTGCACATCCACTCTCCAAAAAACGGTTCCAGATCCTGGAAATGACACTTTGTGACACTTCAATGGCTTGCGCTACTTCGGCTTGAGTTTGGCCCCCCTTCTAACCTACCAACAATTCTCAAAGCTTTTGAATCTGTCAAATGACTTCGCTGAGACATCGTACTCATCGAAACAAAGCAATCACTGAATGCCGATCATCCTTGTCTTCATTCTCTTTTATCCAGTTGAAAGTCAAATTTCATTCGCTGCCGCTGAAGCGACGTTTTTGCCGTCGAACTCAAAATTTGCATACTCCACAGTTTGAAAACCAGAAAAATTTGCATTTGTGATTCTCTTCTTCTATTTTCGGCAAAAAAATTTCGTTTATATCTTTATTTTATATAAAACTTCAAATATCCTTTAATTGTTTTGAGCAGTGTACAAATAAATCCTTTGTTAGATGTCGATTAGTAAAAGATGATGATAATTTGTGGAATCATTCAGCTACTTTTAGGAAGCATTTGAAAATCAGCTCATTCTAACGCCGATATCTTCTGAATTGTCTTGATATTCGACTGAACTTTATCGGATTTGAATCGGATATTTCAGTTTGACTCAATCTGATGAGCAACCCTCTAGCTAGCGACTTGTGGTTGAAATATTTAGATCAGGCCAGAAGATGCAGTCGTTACATTAACTTCATAAAAAAAGAAAT
Source organism: Maratus speciosus (assembly GCA_963932465.1). NCBI lineage: Eukaryota > Metazoa > Arthropoda > Arachnida > Araneae > Salticidae > Maratus > Maratus speciosus. The sequence goes on from OZ010787.1 coordinate 493,684,850, forward strand.
ATTTGGCATTACGTACTTATTTATATAATAAGTGCATGAGACATTCCAACTCAAGTTATTAAAACAACTGGATCGAAAATTTGAACAATATAAAATTTGTAAACCACGTTTAATAATGGCTTCCAAGAATAATAAACTTCAGTTAAGATTAATAAATATTTCGAATTATCGAAGGTCATATAAGGGAGAGTATAATATAATTAAACAGTAAAAAAAAATTAAACTGAAAAAGTTGGAAGTTTTAAGAAGTTCAGGGATAACATCAATTTCCAAATTCATCAATTTTGAATTTTAGCTTTTTTGTATCTCTATATATAGTTACTACATAGACTCTCCAAGAGTTTCCCTATATAGTTGACTACGAAAGTATGCAAAAACATGTTTGTTATTGTTAAGGCATGCGCAGTTAAAAATTATATCCTGCTCTTGCTCATATTTCATAAATATTTAATATATTTATTCTAATTGTATGTTGTTTCAATTGTACTGTGTAAAGTTTTTTGATAGTGCCGTTAAATTTGGTTGAAAACCTTGCATATATTATAAAGAAACACGTGACAATTTCTTGAATTTTTAAAGAAATTTTTATATCGTCATGATATTGTTATACAAATGGGACACGCATTTTGTACAAAATCACATAGTTATGTGTTGCACTTGCAGATCATTTCGAGCATTTTATTGTGCAGTGTGATCGCACATATTTTTTTTTACTCAATTTGTTGTTTCTCGTATCAAAATATTGAAAAAAATACTTATTTTTTCATTTTAGTTCATATTGGAAGTAAAGATAAAAACCATCTCTCAATTTTCAATCATCAGAAGTTCTATATCTCTTGATGTATCAGCTAATACCTATATAAGCTAATGCTAGGCTCTCAGTGAATTACGTCGCCTTTTACAATTTACGTCTTTTGTTCTATACAGAAACTAATACTAATATACAATATTTTACAGTAGTATTAACACAATTCTACATTAAATCAAATCAACGACGCATGCGAGGTTAATGATCGGATTATAAATGAAAATTTCGCTTATGACAAAGACAGCAAGGAAATATATCTATGATCACGGAAAAATCTTTTTTTTATCCTATTTATTGCTGATTTGTTATATCCTCTTTATATTTCTATTGTAACGGAGGCGTCCATTGTTTTGTCTTATTTCCTTTCTTTGAACTTAAGTCTTGAAAGAATCGAGTGGTAACTCATATTTTGACTCTAGTTCTATTGCTTAATTTATAGATTACATAAATTCCAAACATCCCGTTTATTTTATTTCTCATAAAAAGCATTCGCCACTGCTTCCCCTTCACTTGGAAATAAAAAGAACACGGTCATTTTATAATTATAAATGTGTTGAGTTTCACATTTCAATCTGCTCACTGCAACATTAGAATAAAGCCAGTGTTTCAGAACAGTTTCTCCTCGTTGATGTAAAAAATAACCTGTATTTGCATTGTTGATATTAACAGTGTGATTTAAATGACGACGATGTATGCTACAGTTGCATAAATGTTCCCTTTGTGACATCAGGATGTAGTGGAAAGTGGAGTATATACGATGGTATACACAGAGTATTTTCTGGATTTTAAACGAAAATCCGTATATCATTTGTATCTATAGCGTGAACTCTCTAGCATATACCTTCTACCTATAAAAGTATACTAGAGCTCCTATAATACAGTCTGAACCATCCCCGCCGTTTATTAGCCCAATGGTACGTAACCCAGGCTAAAACCAGTTAGTGTTAGCGCAATGGCGGACAGCGAGTGGCTGTGACACATTGACAGGCTTTTTAAATACGGCCAACCCCAGCTCTGGCAGTATGCTAATACTGAGCCGGGCTACAACATGGCGATTCTTTTGAGCAACAAGATAAATATGCGTTAGTTCCTTAGAGTATATTCTCTTTTTTTTTACGATTATACCACTGCTCATGATTTAAAGCAATACAACCATACGTACACTTTACGTATAATTGCAATTTCATGTTAGTTAAATAATAGTATTTAAAATTACAAGGAACATGCAATTAATTACTTGACTGAAGATGTTTCTATTGTTCGATACATGACTTAATTCTAATATTGTATATACTAAACACATTGAGTAAAGCTCAAAGTACTCATCTTACTCGTGGTTCCTCAGGCCTTCAAAAGTAATCACCTGTATGGTACGATGTCTTTAATTTGGTGCCGGGAAATTAGCCACCCATCTAATATGTCCATATGATTTTGTACCCATTACACATGTCTCTCACTCCTTCTCATAGTGCAAGGAATGTAAATTCTTCCAGGCTCAATTTATCTCTGGATTTGAGAGAGTAAAAAAATCATTTTTTAATGTCTATTTTTAAAGTTTTTTTTTTTTTTTTTTTGCATATAATAGCACCACTGGTATGCAATCCTTTCTAAAAAATATATAAATAAATAAATAAAAAGTGATTTAAAATAAAGAATTTACATTTTTAAAGTTATTTTTTTTTCAATATGTTTCGCTGCTCGTGCCCAGATCGCAGAGAGTCTAAATGTGGTTAATAGAAAAAATATTTGATAACTTCGTATAATAGTGCAGAATTATTCTGAGGTGTTCAGCCCGTTGAAATAATTTATTTAAAAGTTTCTATCGAGAAGTTTGCAGTTATCGCTGAAATAGTATTTAATGAAACACTGAAAAGAGTTACAAGATATTAAAACTTTGGCTACCATTATTTCCGAATACTAATTTTCGCCCTATTCACTATAAAAAAAAGACTAAAATACAGAAATTGTACTGGCAATCGAGACACCAGTACTATTTCGGTATTTTAACGGAAGTTTTCCCCGCCGTAAATTAAAACAAAAAAACAAAAAAACAAAAAAACAAAAAAACAAAAAAAAAAGGGAAAATTTTCTCTAATTTACCTGGAAAAAGTTCCGTTAAAATACGTAAATAGTACTGGCGTTTCGATTGCCAGTAGTATTTCCGTATTTTAGTCAGTTTTATTTTACAGTGTTCTTCTGCAATTAAATAACGCAAATATTGCAATTTGGAAATAGTGAACTTCAGTAAAGGGCTTTGTACTCTTTTAAAACAAGGAACTTTGACTTGGAAAAATAAAGCTATCTCGTCGGCATGGAACACTCTGCTTGAATCTTCAAATAATCGAGCGAAGGTCCTTTTTTGACAGTTATGGACTTCCTTGAACCATTTCATCAAATTTTCTTAATTGATACAGCTACTATTGCTATTAAATTGAGCTATTTTTGATGAAATTGTCGAATTCCTTCGCAAAAATGCATTAAACCGTTTGCGCCCTGGTCAGTAATCCACAAAATAGGTTCTCTCAATCCATTTCCTTCCTTTGATATCGCACGCTGTTCGCAATGTCGCCCCTTGTCACTAGGATGTCAGCTTTTGACGTGATCTGCTATCTGTTATGCGGATATGTCGCAGTACCAGCAGCGTACACACTGTAACGTAAAATAAAGTCAAACGAAGAACTATATTTAAAATTAAATGAAGAGAACTTGCGTTCCTTTCTTTTACATTTTATTTCACGTTAGCACAGCACAGCACACGACACAAAACAGTCACAGGAACATTAAAAACTTCAACAGTCAAGCGGAGGCTTGCTCGCCCCCTTCTCTTTTCGACGGCCAAGAAAAGAGACCGCACTCGATGGATCTAAAAAGGCATCGCCTCTCCGGGGACCCCACGACTTCTTTTAGTCTGTCTTAAGTGGGTTGACTATGTCAGAGACTTATTCATCGCAGCACAAGTTTTTATTTGTTTCTAATCGTGTTAGTCAGCCACTTTTCACCGAGAATTTGTATCTCATTAAAAGAGTTTATAACTTCACATCTGGAGTTTATGAATGCATTGACATGCGACGTAGACTGAGGCATCTGGAGGCCTAATTAAAAGTGTTGACTAAAGATAAGTGGCCATCTGTTTTTTTGCATGAACTCGGATGGAACGTCACAACACGTAAGAATTGCATCAAGTTCATTCAAAATATTCAAAAATAAACACAATGAATGACTTCTACAGACCCATTTTAGTATATAAAATCCAAAGGTACAAAACAATTGCTAAACGTAAGCAGAAACAAAAAAAAACTAAACGTGACTTATGTTTTTCCAAACTGCAAGAAATTACGTTAAGGCGGTTCTCAGAAAAAAAAATTCCTTTCTACAACGCGCAACTTCGACACTTTTCTGGTTCATTTTAAACATAAAAGCATTCTATTTGTAGGCATGATTATTGAAGTGATTTGTAATCGAGCATTTTTCATTTTCCGATAAATGAATTACATCTTGAATTATAAGCGATTGTAATACGACAGTTTTTTTTTTTTTTTTCATTCCTTGAGTTGCCGTGTCCGGAAATTCCGTTTACAGGACGGAACGTTTAAATTACGGACAGCAAATTCTGATTTTTTTGCCTTTTCTACAAAACAACAACAAAAAAATAGTTCGATTACATAATTTCTGAATAAGAGCATCTGCTAATTTGATACGTTTGTGAATAAAAATGAATTTAAAATGTGCCAGAAAGTAGCAAGTTTGGATTTGAGATCAGCCTTAAGATGACAACGATCGTACTGTTCGATTTGAAACAATCTCGCTCTGAAATTGATGGCTTGGAATTTCTGATGAGCAACCCCACAAAGGGTGCGAATCTCTGTACGACTTTCAAAGACTATTTTTTTAAAATAAAAATGGATTACTGGTACAGTGGCCAACACTGGCACCGTTATCTTATACCGCAGTACTTATTGTCAAAGACACCTCTAATAAAGACTCAATTTTTAAAGTCCCAGTCCGTTAATATAGGAAACCCAATATATTTTCCTTCCATTAACGGACACCGCTAGCTTGAAAAGTTTCGAAAAAAGTCACAACATATCTCTGAAGTCAGTTTGTCAGGAGGAGAAGTCTGTGAATAAGGAACTGGTAAGTGAATGGCTTGAAAAAAATCGGTGGATTTCTAAAGGTTTTGAGCCAAAAAACATCTTCAACGCAGATGAGACAGGACTTTTGTAGGGTTTCGTTCATCTGACGAAACCCTATTCGTCTCACTCCTTTGTCTGTCTGTCTGTCCGTCACAGAGCCCGTTCTAAGAAACTATACATGTTAGAGACTTGAAATTTCGGGTACTTATAGCTGAACACCTCACATCAAACAACAAATCATAAAATTTTGAAAAAGTCGGTAATTAACCGAATTATGGGCTAATTAACTTCTAAAATAAACCAATCAACCTTTTGAACGCAGCTACGAATGCACCTTCTCTAAATCAGCGGAGTTTCTCCTAAGGGTTGCCAGTAAAATCAGCGGATGCACGGTTACCACGGAGGAAATTAAGCAATAAATGAAGTGGATATTTAAAAAGCGAAATCGCATCTCCCAAAGTATTGGTCCTACAAATTCGTAAAAGTTATAGAAAGACGCGGAAAAATTCTGCTTTATTTTGGTATAAATTTCAAATTTCTGCGTTGGGTATAACGCAAAAAATCCACTAAAAATCGATCGATAAAAATTTAATTTCTGTATTTGAAAAGACAATGAAAAGAGATTTCATTTCAGCGGAAAGCAGGTGTTGTCATCTTTCAGACATATCGGCGCTGGGGAAATTTAAGCAGAGGATATTTTAATACGAAATTTAAACTTTTTAAATATTAAATTTTTAGATTAATTTTTTTTTACATCCCGACGTAAAAATTTTCGCTGATTTCATACACACCCAGTTCAAACTCCTAGCTTAATTACAAACTAGCTTAATTATAAACAAATTAATTATTATTTCATTAATTGGATCATTGCTTTAAAACTTTCCTTTCAACGGGTTTTTTATCTCAGACATGACAATGCACTTGCGGTTTTTATTTTAATACGAAATTTAAACTTTTTAAATATTAAATTTTTTGATAAAATTTTTTGACATCCGGACGGGAAATCTCTCGCAGATTTCATACATACCCAGTTCAAAGAGCTAGCTTAATTAGAAGCTGAGATACTTTTATTTAATTAATCTGTTTCATTTCTATATAATGCATAGATTAAAATGGAGGTACGTGCTTTTTTAACCATGTTTGAAAGGAATATTAAACGAAACCCTTTTTGCGATCTATGATCACACTTACCCACTTGTTTTTTCATGTTTTGCCGAACAAAACTTTGTGTTTCAAAGGTGCAAATGCAGTTGTGATAAAGCCCGAAAAGAGAGATTAACTGTTTCACCGTGTTCTGACGTATAAGGTTATTTTGAGTTGCCTTTAATTACTGGCAAGGCTAAGCTTAACTAAGGTGTTTCAAAAGCAATTTTTTCTGAAACACTATAATGGAAAAATTACTACAGTAAATTAAATCATCTAAGGTCATTCCATGGTAACTTACGTTACATTTAGAACACTTTTCTTCAATAATTTTAGTAATATGGCACCGAAAAAAATATTCAAAATGTAAAGTTGACATGATTTATCTAGTAAACCTTTTCAAAGATCAATTTAGATGAAAATTACCTAATTTTAGTGTTATTTCTTGATCTCTGGCAGTTACTTTTATTATGATAACTGACATTACTGAAAAAGGAACATAAGTTACCATAAAAAATATAATTTTCATTCTCACTTTTTAAGTAATTTTCATCCAAATTGACCTTTGCATAGGTTTAATTAACAAATCATGTCAACTTTACAGTTGAATATTTTTTTGGTGTTATATTACTAAAATTAATGTAGTAAATTGTTCTAAATGTAAAGTAAGATACCATGGAATGACCCCCTGTGTTTTCATAAATTTGCCTCTCAATGAATGGCACCTCCAATAAGGGTCACCTCTATTGAAGGGACAAAACTTCTCCTCCGAGGAGACGGCCCTTAGAAGAGGCTAGTATAATGCTGCATAATTCTAAACAAAACAAGAATGATTAAAAGAATAGTTTCAATTGTTTTGAATATAAACGTTTCTTCTGAGTGAAAATTGAGCTGTTTCTTAAAAATAGGAGAGATCGGGGGAATGGCAATACCTTAAGGGAATTTAATTTTTTTCACCTCAAAAAAATGTTCATTTTTTAATAGTAAAAATTCTAAAGCTGAATCATTATCTTTAGTATCTGTATAAATTTAACCGTAATCATAACTGTAAAGTAAGCACACATAAAAAAAAATCTCTTTCAACCTCTGTACAGTGACGGGATGACCCAGGATACTGGGGTCATTCCGCCACTGTATCGGGGTAATGACGCCATTCTTTAATGACCTAGTAAATACATAAAATGGATACTAGGAAACACATAACCTACTAAAAATGTTTAGAAAGCAAGAATTTATCAAAATAATGAATAATTACAATATTCCTTAAGCAGGATTTATTAATGTGCTAAGCTTACAATTTAATTCAAATTGGAAAAGTCACCCTTTTCCCTGGTGGCGGCATTACCCCGAGAGGACAATATAGTGGAAAACTCCCAGCACAGCCGAAAGTAGAACCGAACTTGTTCAACAAATTGCATCAAAATGTCGGCGAATGCATGTAGATTACGGGTAATATTATCTTAAGTACCTAATGTTTCAGTAAAAGCTATTTACCTCTACTCATTTGAAGCTCCAAAATAAGAAGCAAGTAGATGAAAACTAAATTTTTCACTAGAACAAGCGAACGACGCACAACAAAACCATTCTCACTCTAGGCACTGTTTCTATTGTAGGCCGCTACAGTGCAGGCGCAATTACTATCTCAAACTGCCATTAGTTTTTAAACTAGACATGGTGGCGGTATAACCCCGAGTGGTGCCCCCCCCCCCCCCCCCCCGGTCTCCCCAACACTGAAAAAAATAAAGTACTCAAAAAATGAGTAAATCGATGTACTCATATCGGATTGAGTATGTTTGGATCATAAATGAACCTACCCTTTCTCAATTTTGAAACATCACATGTTATCAAACCCACACGGAAAAAACTGTTTTGTTGAAATTACTAAATTTTGGTTCATATAGCTCCATCCAAATATTTTGGTTGGAATGATTAAATTTTGGTTAGATTAACCAAATTATTTTGTTAATTCAACAAATCGTTTGGTTAGTCCACCCAAAATTCGGTCATTCCAACAAAAATATTTGGATGGAGCTATATGAACCAAAATTTAGTAATTTCAACAAAACAGTTTTTTCCGTGCAAACAAAACGATGATTTTTTGCACCCTTTAATGGTTTACTTCATTTATGGCGGCATAAAAGATGTTTATTAATGGAAATATCAAATTATGCACAGTATTTTAAAACAATTTAAAAGTGCTCGCAAATCCCCCCGGGATTGCACTTATACTCTAAAGCGAAAGCTGAGTTCCCGGGCCGGTCATCCCTGTCATAAAAATATGTTCGATTTCGGTATCTTGCTAATAATTTTATTTTTCTTAATAAATAATTAAACATTTCTTGTTAATAATTGTGGACGGCAAATAAATGTCAGTAAATTTTTACTTTAATTTGTAGGTTCAGAGGGCAGTGCATAACGATTCATATTTGAACACAACCATGGAATCAAAAATGAGTACACGTGTTTCTCACTTTTGAGTACATTTGGATCGGAGCTGTTTTGAGCATGTGACGTATTTAAAATTGAGTACTTTTTACTCAATTTTGAGTACCCATTTTTTTCAGTGTAGGCTATTTAAAATACAGTATTAAAGGCGAATGACAGATGAAACGAAATACAAAAAATTATGTAATAAATCTAATTATAATTCCCTTGTTTATCTATTTTCGTTCAAATTTCTGAAATATATTAGTGTCACACTGAGAAAGAACAATTGTTTCCAGGAAATTACATGGCCACAAATAATTAATATCCGAAATATGAATGGCGTATTTTTCTGTTGTGACAAATCGGAAATCGGTATCAGATCAATCAATGTTTCAAAACGGAAACATTATGAAAATACAAATGCCATCATTAATCATTCTATGAAAATATCATTTTAGCTTATTATCCTTTGAATCTAACAAGTAAATAATAAAAAATATATTAATCGCGTGATGCCGTGATGTAAATTGAATAATAAAAAAAAAATGACCAGAAAAGACTTTAGCAGGCAAAAGACAAATCATTTCTTTTAATCAAACTAACTCTAAACGGAAATGTTAAATTTTGGCATAAGGAGGAAATTTTATTACAATGGGATCTAAAGATTGTCTTAATAAAGAATGTTTTCATCTAATATCTAAACCAATGATATCGTAAAGGATTTAATTTGAATTAATAATTCTTTCTAAATGTAACAAAAATGTATTTTATTACTACTTACATGGCAATATTTAGTCACTTTTTTGGCATTTTAGAGAGCCGTTCAATCTTGCACAGCATTTTTTTTCCGAACACATATAATGTAAGGAAAATATTGTAATAATTTGTGTGTCAGTGAACTGAAGAACTCCCAAACGGTAGCTTCCGATTGAGCTCCCATTTGACAAATACGTTAATAGACCACTATTGCAAAAACTCATACCTGCCAACCACCCAGTATTCTTCCGTAAAATGTGGGTTAACTTGACCCAGGTTAAACACGTTTCGAACCTGAAGTTTTTTTTTTAGAAATAAAATCAAATAAGTTCAACGTAGAAATATGAAATCAAATAATATATAAAATTTTCGAATTCAAAAGTGTTTAAACCACATTTTACGGAAGGACAGTTGGAGGTTGGCAAGTACGAGAACTATACTGATTTTCGTAAGAATTGGCCGACAGATTATATTTTTAATCCATTTTTAAACCTATTTCAAACTATTTTAAAATGGATTCTATAGGGGAAAATAAAGAGAATGTGACAAAATAAGTGATAAATATTGAGGCGATTTAATCAAGCATTATTAGCGCAGAAGTAACGTCTCCAGTTTCAAAACGGGTGGACCAATATTCGAATACAGCCTAATGTGTGAAATTTAAGAAAATCTTCCCCCATCCTCCTCCTCTTTAAGAAAAAAATCTATCTGGACTGTTCGGGAAGTGGAGTCAGTCTATCAAGATATTTTCCTAAGGCATTATATGTGAAGAGTATTTTTATAAACACATGTTATATTTCAGAAAACACAATAGACAATATCGCTCACCTGCAAGAAAAGTGACACATCTCGACAAAAGTAAATTTCACAGGAGAGGCTAAAGAAAATTTGCATCATTTTACTATAAGGTGGAATTGCAGCACTTAGCATTCCATGCAGGAATAAAAACGTGCATAAAACCCTTAAGAATGAAGACGTAGGATGAAGTTTGAACGATTGGGTGCTTTTACCCTCCCCACACAATCCACCCCTCTCCTGTGGTCCCAAATGGACATATAGCGTAATAAATGGATTTTCCGTATAACGACACTTATGAAACTGTTTGTGTAGCAAGACACACCTATGACACACCTAGACAGACCTATTAGTGGAATAAAACGCAAAATGAATTTTTGCGAGATGTGTCACTTTTGAGTGATAGGTTCTCATACAATTGTTCAATAAATAGAATTCTATAATTCAATAAAATTTTTAATCGAGATTTTAGAAAAAGACTTTCACCTAAGGTTTGGACAAATGTTTGGGAAGTACTACTATTGTTGTCAACAAAACTGTGCACTAGTTCACACAGCAAAAGTAGTCAGGGTGATGTAGTGATAATTTAGCTGATTTTTAAAACAAAGCTGAATGGCTGCTTCAGTCCCCCGATTAACCCTCCTCCCTAAGATAACCAATCTGCAAAATATCTATTTTGTATAACATGGCTTTAAAAAGAAATATTCCTTATGCCCTTATACATCGAGATCTTGGGTTTCTTTTACCAACTTTTGCTGTAATACAAAATTTTGAATGTGGTTTTGATTAAAATATTGCAAATCAAATTTTTAACAGCTTCCCTTATTATCCTGAGTTATCTCGGGTTCGTGTATATGAAAATTATTTTCCCGCGAAAACTCGGGCGTGGCATAATTTGTCGCTACGATTTGTTTTATCACTTTTTTAGTCGACCTGAAGCTTAAAAAGAAAGAAAATATTCTTATATAATAAATTATATATAATTAAATTATATTAAGTTATTATATTTTATTGACAGTTTTCCAAGTTTTGTGTTGCAAGTTTTTAAAATGCAAATGATGAAACGCAGTGATATGTGATTGCAAAAAATGTGAGGATTTTTTGCCGTTTTCTTTTTTCAAAAAAATTGGTAAGTGAAGCGGTTAATGAGTGAATAAAATAGTTTTCTATTTTCTAATCCGTTTTAAGATACATGGCTCCTTAAGATTGAATTAAATGTGAATGTAACCTGGCTTAAAATATATATATATATATTAAAAAAGAAATTTATTTTGAATCTTTTTGGATATTTCTTAACATTTGAAGAATTTAAAGTTTACCGCTTTTTTACACCACTTTGAAAAAAAAAAATGGTAAATCAAGTTAGTTTTCAAGCAAAACGTATTTTAAAGTACTTTTTTGTTACATTTCAGTAATGTAAACATTTAAATTACACTATATTTTGATGAAGAAAAGCTGAAGATGTGCTTAAAGCGACAGCGTAATGTCATGACATCTAGTTTGAGCTTTTGTTTACTTGTGATCGTTAATGAATGACAACATTGTGCGTTATAATGTAGATTATTTTAATGGTAAAAAAATTAAAACAGTAAAAGAGAAAATAAAAACTTTTAGTACAATGAAGAGGGAATTTATTGAAACATGTTAACTTCTTTTAACTAATTTAACGGACATCTTATATGTATTTTAAAGTACTTTTTTGTTACATTTGAGTAATGTAAAACATTTAAATTACACTATATTTTGATGACGAAAAGCTGAAGATGTGCTTAAAGCGACAGCGTAATGTCATGACATCTAGTTTAATTTGAGCTTTTGTTTACTTGTGATCGTTAATGAATGACAACACTGTGCATTATAATGTAGATTATTTTAATGGTAAAAAAATTAAAACAGCAAAAGAGAAAATAAAAACTTTATTAGTACAATGAAGAGGGAAGCAGAAAAACACAAATTCTTACTACTTCTTTGTTTAATTACAGATCAGTACAGAAAGGGATACTTCTCATGACTCCAGAAGCATACATAGGAAACACCCAAAAGCATATTTTGAATGTATTTTTACGTATTTTCTTGTATTTTTACGCATTTTCTTGTATTTTTTTGCAATTTTTCTTTCTAAACATTTTACTATGTTTAAAGCCAAAAAAATTCTTTTTGAATCTTTAAACTGTGAGCAAGTAGTACCTTTTTTTTTAAAAAAAAGAACTATCCAGAAAGGTTATTTTCTAATACAATAAGTTTCTATTGTATTAGCCTACCTATAATGGAATCCTGCTTTAAACGGAAAATTTTCATGATCCCGTCAGAAATAATGCCGTGCAATTATATCTCCCAAAAGCGAAACAACCTGGCTAAAACAGAATTTTTTTCCGATCCCTCGCGTTTTTATCTTATCAGGTTTTACCATATTGTCTTATTGTTTGGAGGGGAAAGAGCATTCCAATTACTACCGGGGACCACGGCCTCTCTCTACGGCTGTGATGATTGTGTCTTTATTAAGTTACATTACCAAATTTCACGAGACTTCGGTTGTTAGATTAAGTTGCAAAGCACTTTTATAAGGGAAGAGGGAATCATAGCCACCCTATATGTATCCTTTCCTATACCTTTATCTTAATTAAAACAAACGCAGTCGAGTTGTTTGATTAACTAGATCGATTTCAACTATACTCATCTGAATTTTATAGAAGAAAAAAAATATATAATCCGCTTACTGGGCTATTTTAAACGCAAGTCTGTAAAATAAGGGAGAAACTAGAGGCTTAGGACAGATTACATTCTTGAATAATTCTTGAAAAAGTATTGAAATAAAATAGAAGAGCTCAATATACAAATATATTCTTTCCCAATAAAATATATTTGAATATCTTTGTATTTTATTAAGAAATTTATTCTTGAGCTTATCAGTTTAAGACAATTTATATTTTATGATCCTAAACTATTTCTGATTACGTCTACTATCTAGACACCTTAACATATATTAATGCATGAATGAAGCTGTGGAATTCAAATCTTATCTTGCACTCAAATTGCGTTTTTGCTTAATAACATTCAATAGGTATTTATGCATTTCGAGTTTGATAACCCTGAAATCCTGCCCATTGTAGATAGCGCAAACATAAAATAGTGTTTAAGGAGGTAAATCCCTTCATTCTTTGTGTAAAAGTTATTACAGCGTTCATGGGTTTTTTTCTACTCGAACAAAACTGTATTGTATGCTAATTTTAATTCAGCTTATATACATGTATGCTTACATGTATATACAGATTATCCTCTTTAAGTCGAACATCTATGATTAGAAATTTCAATTTCTCGAAACGTTTTCTTTGCCATTAACGTTCGAGATATCTGAGATATCTGTTCGAGATATCTTGAACGTGCCAGCATGCGCACATATACACATAGACGCATGAAAATTTGAATGCATTCAAAATTTGAACTAATGGAAGTTTACATGTTGAAGAAAATCAAGAAAGTGCGATATTATGAAAATAAAAAATATATTTTTTTTAAGAATAATGTTTTATATGTTCAAAAAAAATAAAAGTTTCTAAAGCAAAGCTCTCGTACTCATTTTCAAAAACATACAAACTTAGTTTTAGTTTGTTTTGTATAGTTATGAAAATAATTTATTTTCACGAATAAACCACATTATTTTTTATTTTCTACTAACCAACTAAGCAACAACAAGCAAAATTCTCTACTTATTCGTGGTTAGGATAGAAATTGGTTTGTCACAGGGGGGAAAAAAAGGCGAAATTAGTGCAAAACTTTTAAATGTTTAATAAAAATGTTTAGTATTCTATTTTATTTATTTTAAGCTTGTGTGTAGTAGAAATATCAATCATATAAATAATCATGTAATATTCCTAGTAAACTTCACTTTTATAAGTCCTCGTGTAAACAGGGTTACAAAATACCCGGGTTTTTTATATAAAAAAACCCAACCCGGTTGGGTTTTTTAGGGTTTTATTGATTTTTTTTTTTTTTTAAGAAGTGAGGGCAGGGGGAGTCCCTTATTTTTTAAAGTATATGTATTAAATTAAGAAATTTTATTATATTTTTATTGATTAACTTAATATACAAGTAATTTGAATGGAAATAACATAAATAAATCAGTGTAAAAGTCTGAAAAAAGCTTTTACTTCTGACATCATATAATATTATGTAATAACCACGTATCACATATTTAAAAGTTACCTTAATAGATTACTTTTTATCTGTATTCTTCACTAAGAACACATTTTTAAAACAAATCTTTGATCTTTTATTATTTATTAATCAAATAATGCTTCATAATATTTTCAAGATATCTATGGTTCATTGTATAGAACAGTTTATTCTTTGAACATAATACATAGCTGTTGCTAAAAATATTTAAATTGCTAATGATTTCAATTACCTACATAACGATTGTAATTATTTAATTTGAATAATTTGAAATGAAGTTATAATATTTAGATAATATCCAACACTGTTTATCTTTATCCACAAACATGCATCTATATATAATAGGAAATGATATTTAACCCCCCCCCCCCCCGCGAAAAAAAAACAGGTTTAAACAAACAAACAAAAACTGGTTTATTTGGGTTTTTTGAAAGCAGCCCCCTTCCCCTGTTTGCCAACCCTGGCCAAAAGTGAATAAGTGAAATTTGTATCCAGTTGGGAACTTATGAGGTTTTATATTATTAAATCTTGATAAAAGACCTTGTCATTTTTTTTATCTAATGCGAAAATGTTATGATTAGCTCTGTATATTGATTTTGGCTTCTTTTTTTTTTTTTCATAATATTAACAGGCTTTTTTTAAAAGACTTAAAAGCACATTATTTTATTTTGACTTTGTCACATTTGGATTTTGCAGTACCACCCACACATGAAGTTTTAATAGGATAGTGTAACTCTTTAAACACAAAGGTTAAAAAAGTAATATAAAAGTTACTGAATATTAAATAATCAAGGTTGTGTGATTTAAATCATGATGTAAATCAAATGATTTTTTTAAAACTTTGATTTAAATCAGTTTTTTTTTTTTTTAACATTGATATTTACAGGCTAAATAAAAATCAAATTCATCATTTATGTTATAAAAAATGTCACCATTCATTTCAGATTAAAAATTACCTTTTAATAACATTAAATAAAACTTTTATAACTTCAAAATACTATTATTTTATGAAAATAAATGCAACTGTATTAAAAATATTATCAATCCATAGTGCATTCCCAAAAAATACTGATAAATGCTCTCTCATTTTTAAATTTTCTTTTTAAATAATCACTTCATTTTTGCAAGTTAAATACTTTAAGCTATAGTTAAATCCATTTAAAATAATGTATTTAATATAATAGTACTTTCAGTGGAGAGTTACTTTCTCTGAAGCATGATTACACACAATTCACGAGTTTGTTTTATGCTTAGTTGCGTACACCTGTAAATTACTGTATTTCATATGTTGGTGATTCATATATTGATTAAATAATATGATCAATACTTGGACTATATGACATAATAAATATTTCGACTATTTGCCGAACACAGTATTATAGAATCCCAATTTCATCTTTCTTCTATAACTGAAAATACTTTAATAGCTGTGACTAATACCTTTTCCTTTCTTTTCTTAGAAGTCATTGCTTACTGCAATTGAAAATATAAGGAATATTACTGCACCTTATTCATGGGTCTGTTCAGGATTTATGTGTCCTGTTTTTGTGAAGTTTTTTTAATTGAAAAATCTAATCACAATCTTGTGAATTTGAATATATCATTATATATAGGTTCTTGTTTATGTTTTTAACAAGATCGCTTATTTATTTAAAAAAAAAAAGTATGTAATAGGTACTTCGTTGACTTCAACTGTTTTGTGACAGGTTAAATTTTATTTTAAAATAATTAGTGAAAGTTTAAGTTTGGCGACAGAAAAGTTTAGGGAAAGGTCTATTTTGAAGACAAAGAATTTTGTGAAGGGCCCTTTTTACCTGTTTTAAGTACCCTTTTACCTGTTTTAAGATGAATATTTACATGACGAGTCGCGTCTAAATAGTTAAAAAAATGTGAAAGGCCCTTTAAATAACACAATTTTTTCCTAAACAAATCCCTGTTATTTCTAAGCTAAGCAGTGATTCCCGCTGTCCAGTAAGCATGATTGATTATTGAAATTGTCAATGTCTGAAGGCAAGATAACAATCTCAATTGATAGTTTTAGGCTTTCAGATATGTGATTATTTTTCATCTGATAATTGCTTTGTCAATCATTAGATTAGTATAGTATAGTGTGAATCACAAATTGAAACAATGATGTCATTTACTAATACTTAGGTACAGTTACAGAGAGCTTTTGGATTTGTTTATACATAAGAAAAATGGTTTGCAGAAAGAAAGATCCAATGTTACTTTATTTTACAGAAAAAAATACTATTTTTGGAAAAGATGTAATAGCAATATGCAAATAGTGTAGTAATAAAATGATGGGGATTATGGCAAGAATATAAAAACACAAACTTGCAGTCTGTGATAAAGATAACATTGGTGAATCTGAATCAGCAATGGAATACACATATACATTTAAAATTCTTTGTTGCATTTATTATGTATAACAATTTAAATTTAATAGTAGAATAATAAAAGTTTAAATTTTAAGTGAATCTTTTAAATTTGTTTGCAACAATTTTTAATTTTTATTTAAAATATCTTTAATTCTTATCTAGGAAAAGTAATGAAATTAATAGAAATGAGTAAATCTATACAGAAAAAATAAATAAATACATGCACATACATAAATAAGTTCACTAATAATATTAATTTAAAAAATCTGATTTTAAATTTTAAAAAAATCCGATTTAAATCAAATAAATCGGATTTTTTTTATTTTTTAAAAAAAAATCGTAATTTTTAACAACCCTGTAAATAATAATGCCATGGATTGTAAAAAATCCAATAAAACCTGCTTTGACGTGGGTTTTACCTACGTGTAAATAAACTTTTAGGTTGTGACTTTTCATGCTTAAAAAATTTCTGTATATATTTTTAGCGCTTTTGCCCGTACGCTACCTCGCGTTAATAACGGCAAAAACTTAACTTAATATAGATTATAATAAAAGTAATCAGAATTTTTATATAAAATACTTTACACGGTTAAATGTTCTTCTTATTTAAACTTGTTCTTTCATCCTGTAACATTTTTATTTGTAAATGACTTTTCAATCCCCACGCTCTTTGTTGGACTGAAAATCAGTGGGTTGTTTCTTTGGACTTTTTGGGGTAGTATTCCGATTTTATTTCCAACTAGCTGTTACCTGTGACTTCGTTTACATAATATTAAAAGAAAGATAAATTGTATTAAGAAAAATATTTCACCCCCAATAAATAAAAACATATATATCATCTTTATATCATTCATTATCATCTTTATATCATTCATTATCATCTTTATATCTTTATATCATCAAATCTTTATATCATTTTATAGGAGACAATACGGAATTTCTTATTTGTAGGGGCCTCAACATAAGTCATAAAAAAAATTTGAAATTTTGTGCCGAATAATATAAACAATTGCGAAAATGGTATTGAAACCAATGAAAATAGGAAGGCCAAGTAAAAACGTGGAATTCGACGAATCTTTCTTCAAAAAAGAAGAAAACAACACTGGGAGAAGGCTAATACAGCAATATATTTTAGGGGATATTTGTTGTGAAATCTGTATATGTATTCGTTTCATCCTATAAGACTTTACAAAAATTCTCTATAACAAAAATAATTTAAAAATCTCTGCCGGCTCGGCCTACAGGCGGAGGTAGATTTCGAAGTTAAGTGATAATTTCAACAACAAAAAATAAATCATGATTAGATATAAACCCAATTTAACAATTTTATCTGACCGCTTTTGACGAGTTTTTATTTCATTTTTATATAAGAGATGGTTTTATCAGAATCACGTTAAGGCGGTATTAAAAAATATATACTTTTCCATGCTCAACAAAATTCTTTTCTGGCACATTTTCAGATTCATTTTTAAAAGAAAAAATATGAAATTTGCTGACGTGATTTTAAGAGATTTATCTGAAGAGCAGATTAGCTGAAGAGATTTATAAGCGACCTGTGCTTTTTTTTTTCTGTTCAATTAATTAAAACTTGATTTATAAACAATTATTTTCTCAGTAGGACAATATTTTTCTATTCCAACACATTCACTTCGGGAAATTCGGTTCAAAATGCCCATTTTGACATCTTTTTTGAAATATATTCATGAAATATATATTTTGAAATATACATCATTTTTTGAAATATATTTCTTATATATTATCAAAAAATCGACCATTATTGTACATTTATATAGTTTCTGAATAAGGGAATCTACCAATTGGATGCGTTTGAGAGCAAAAATGAATTTAAAAATGAGCCAGAAAATAAGCAGTTTCTATTTGAATGCACCCTTAATACGATGATTTTTTTCCTCCAACCGCTATGTGTTTTTAATGTTTTTGCTGTAAGAATTGGTCCTATCAAAAACTTGTCAATATAAATGCTGTATATAATATTAAAAAGATATATAATTAATTCATGCGAAATTTATATCTTGTGAATCGACGAAGTTATGGATATTTTTTCTTCTTCCACCCCCCCCCCCTTTTTTTTTCTTTCGTTTTTTTTTCTTTCTTGCGGTACGAATTGATCCTATCAAAAACTTGTCAGTATAAAAGTTGTTGATAATATTAAGAAGATTTACAATAAATTTAATTTGATTTCTTGAGAATTGACGAGGTTATGAATTTTTTCTCCCTAAAACACTATTTTGCGCCCCTTGAGCTCATTTTTAATTTGATCAAAAATATGGGATACATAAATTTTTGGCCCCATTTTTAGAAGTAATAAAAACTTTAAACTGATTTGATAGGGACAAAAATTAAGTTATGGGTTTTTTCGGTTCTCATAAAACCCTTCCCTATTTCCATCCCCTTGGTCCAGATCTACCAAGTCAGTCTCCGGATTTTTGGATACCAGTATTTTAATACAGAAAATGTTGTTTTACTGAATTGGAACAATTGATCAATTTAAAAGAACAACATTTTCTCTAAGATAATAGTGGTGTGCAAAAAGCAGGAGACTTGGCAACTCTGCCTTGGTCCGATTTTGCCCATTAACGAACTTGACCGAGATTTTATGGCCCTTGATTTTATGTATCTGTTTGGAAGAGATTTGTGCAGAATTACGGAAGTTATCGTATCCATAAAAAAGTGATATATATACATATGTTTTTTTTTACTGAGGGTGGTTTTGGGTTATAGGGGTCATGATCGGTGTAGATTTACAAAAAAATTTCAGAAATTCCAACATAGGGTAGAATGCAATAGGTAGTATTTCATACGAAATCTAATTAAAAGCTAAATATTTTAATGACAAAATATTTTTAGAATTTTAAAGCTAAAAGAAATGTCGAATTAAAATTCGGTTGCAAACTGCGATTTACAAACGTTTCGCCAATATACTTCAAGCTCACGCGCTTTAATTTCGATACTGGTCGAGAGAAAATGATTTTTCTCTGCTGTAATCCTATTCAACCTTTTGTTTTACGAACTAAAATGCAACTTTCTTTTTTTCTGAAATAAAGGGCTATAAGAATTAACTCTTTTTTTTGTGTGCAATCGAGTTAATTTTACATTTTTTAAGAATAACTATTTCCCGCTAGTCATGACGTCAATTCTGACATGGATAATTATTGACATTTACTATCCATTTTCCTTTAATTTTTTTTTAACTTATTTCAATTTTAAATTCAAAATTAACCCTTTATCTACTGACAGTACTTCTAAGTACCATTAAAATAACTTGTTCTAAAATCCATTTAATGTATCGATTAGTTGCAATACAGTTTAGAATGAGTTATAGATACATTACTTTATCTTGTTCCAAAAGCATTATTGGTTACACAAAACAAAAATATTTTTAAAAGGGTGGTTTCTTTTGCCTTTGCATCTTTTCAGCTTTCTTGGCGTTGGGAGGGGGGGGGGGGGGGGTTTCAATTCGGAAATATTTCTATATTTCTATTGTAAGAACGTTATATTTGTACATTTCCGAACTCTACAAAATACTAAGAAAAATATTTAAAATAAAAGACTTGAGTGGAATTATAAATATTGCACAAAATCCCTAAAAATTCAAAATTAATAAATCCTTCTGAATCCTTCAATCCTTCTAAAGTCCTTCTACAATTTATTAAATGATTATGTAAATCTTTTAATGTAGTTTAAACGATTCACGAAGATTTCTTTAGAAGATAAAATTTTCATGAATTCATAATTCCGTAGATAAAGGTTTAAATCTTTATGTTGACCTTCCGCAGACTATAAACCGTAAAATGTTGATAATTTTTTTATATATAACAATTGATACCATAACTAAAGACCATTTTATTTCAACATAAAAGCATATCCGCTTTATTTTCCATATATATGACGTCATATTCGCATGCTTTCCGTACTTACTCAATTTAATGCACCTTATAATATTCAGAAATACTTAAAATTTTCAATTTTATTTTCAGTATGATCTCATATCATATATTTTTTTTAATTCTGAATTTTTTATTTTATTTTAATTTCCTTTTTCACGTGAAAATCTTTCAGTTGAAAATTAATTATTGAGAAGAAATGTTACTCCGGGTTTTCATTTTTTTTTTTTTTTTTTCGGCAATGAGATAAAAAAAAAAGATGGTTACATTTTATTGGAAGAATGTCCATTGATTGTCTATGAAAGATAAGGAAATTTTGAATTAAGAAAAATATTTGAATAAAATAAGTAAAACACAACCTATGTTCATTTCTGAGTTATAATCCATCTATATGCAAAGATACAAAAGATTCATCCGTTTTGAGGTTGACTTCTTTCAAACTTTCACACACACTTTCGCATTTATAATATTATAAGGATTTGCAATTTTCAACATTACATTCGTTGACTGTTGTTATATAAGCTTTGTATTCATTCATTATGCCCTATCTCCAGATAATGAAATGTTATTAAGAACCTCAACAATTTTTCACGTTGATAGTGTTCAAATATTTGTATTGCTTCAGACGAAAAGTTCTACAAACTGCAATGCTGATAGGTAAATCTTCTGTTGTCATTCTGATATAAGTAATTGTAAATCGTTTCCTAGCGTGATGGAAGAAATTTTTCAGTCTTTGTATGCTTAGGGTTTTTATTCTTGTATTTATGTGAGCTAAATCATTATTTTTCAACTACAATTAATAGTTTAATTTTGAAAGATGAATATTTTTCAACTTCTTTTAAATTTCCGTTTAGTTTTTCCTTTTAACGTTCCTTAGATGTTTGCTATTGTTACAATTTATCGAAAAAGTTAATATATCCATGCATATAGTAAACTTCAAATCAGCTGTTCGATCTCGATTGGACAGAAACAAGCAGTAAGAGTTTTTTGTCTGTTTCTTGATATACACTATAATCGATTTAAGTTATTTCTACCAGCCGTATCCAACTTTTAAATTACAGGAAACCAATATAGTTCAGAAAATGTCCGAAATGTACCTCTCTAAAAAGACTATGCAAAAAGAAAGTCTTATTTAATGTCCCTATTAGCAACAGTTGTTTGGTTAACACGTTGAGTGCCGCGATGATTGACACTGAAGCGCTGGAAATTTACAATGTTTAGAGTAATTTTTAAGAAAGTATAATCCTGTAATAAATAAAAGGTAGGTAAATTTTAAATATTTGTTCAGTAATTATTTAAAACAGTGTATATTTTTTCAGTTTTGTATCATATTTTAGACGTCAGCCATCGGTGAATGACGCGTTTTAAACGGAAAGTTCGCTGTCAGCCACCGGTGGCTGACTTAGCGCTTAACGTGTTAAAGGAATTCATTTCATTGGCAACCAATGATAACACTGTTCACCAAGATATATTTTCATGAAGTAAGTCGTATTTCTATGTCTTAGGGACGATGAAAAAGAATACAGTGTTAAATAGTTTCCATCGCCCAAAGTTTTTTAAGAAAAGAAAAAGTGAAATGCAATGCTAATTTTAATAAATTTATGCATTTTGCAGTATTTATGAACTTTTATTTGAATTTCGTAATAAAATAACTGATTAAATGAATACTTAAATAGTTGGGAAATACGATTAAAATAGTATTTAAATGTTAGTGTTAATAACAATTAATATTTAGAAAAATTAAAGATAAACATTAATGAAATTTAACATGAAAATTCATGAAGGTCTTGAAAACATTATGAAATTAAAAGTTGTTTCTGCTCCTTTGTAACATATTCTATTGAGGAAATATGTCAAAATGTGTGTTTTTACATTACCATTTTAAATTACCTTTATTTAACAATGTTATCATAAATGCTATACACCTATATAGTATAAAAATTAAAAGTAAAATTTCTTAAAATTGGATGGTGATGAAAATCCTTTAAAAAGTTTCTTTTTTAGTGTACTTAAATTCTATAGAAAACATGTAAAATAAATATCGCGAAACACAGTTCAAACATTCTGTTGATTGAACAAAGGCCGGTGAAAGCAAACTTACCTCTTAAAATTAATTTTCATCAAAAACTCATCGGATATGTCTCATCATACCCTCGATAGATGATCGACAAGCAATAAAATCTGTATGATAATGTCGGCTTAGTCCATCTTATCGGTTGAAACTAGAATCCTTGAAGTTTCATCGGGAAATGAGATAGTTTCGATTTGATTTTGTTGTGAAATTTTCATCTGGCAGCGCATGATATGAATATGTAAGCACTTGGTGAGTTTTTGATGGCATCAATGACTGGCCAATAAAACATGGGTGAGTTGATGCTGCTAGGGGTGGGTACTAGAACAGATTCCAACAATAAATTTGCTATTACTGATGCTGTGTAAATGAATTAGTATATTCTTAAAATGGCGGTATCTGATTAATGCTCCTATATTTATTATATAAATTTTAAATTCTTTTAGACAGGTATTATTATATACTATTTCGACTTCAAAGCATTACCCACCTATTAGCCCCCGGTACGGTATGCTATTTCTTTATCCCAGCTTATTTTGTCTCCAAAAAATAACGTTACCTTACAGAAGCCAGCAATAAACAAAGCATATGTATCATTATACGATTAAAAATGCTCTATAGCAATTTTTTTAATTTCTAAGCATCGCACATTTTCAATTTTTATACCGTCGTATTGGGAAAAAAAGTACTTTTAAATGCAATTTGTTTTGAAAACTGTATCTATTTATTTTTGAAATATTAATTTTTTTGTAGTTTTTAGCACCATTTGTTTAATTTTGGCAACTTAAGTACTCCATTTATATAGAAAGCAAAGGGAAAATAGTTGAAAAATAGCAATTATATCGTTTTGTTGCCATTTTCTCATAACAACCGAAAGAAAATGTAATTAAAATACGTGCTTTTTTGGGAAAATATAAACGATTAATTTCTGTTAAAACATGGAGCTATTATAAACTATAGTATTTAATTTTAAGTATCTGTAGACGCTTTCAGTGTGACCTCGGTCATGACGTTTTGTTTGGAAACTGACTCCAAACAAACGGTTGCTATGTGTCATTTCTTTTTAAATATAAATCGTGGAAAATGTTACCAATACATATCAAGTATTAAAACACTTAGATGTGAGATATAGATATAAAATATAGCTGTAACACACAAACAAAATAGAAAATACAACATAACAACCGTTTGTTTGGAGTCAGTTTCCAACCAAAACGTCATGACTGACGTCGCAACTGAAATTGTCTATATTAATGTTACAAACAAATGAGTTCCTATGAATCATTAGATAGCCGTTTTTTGTCGAGTTTCTTGAATGACGGCATCTTTTTTGCTGCATTTGTGTATTATTTTGCGATAGTGACATCCTATGCATGGTTTACCGTAGATGTTTAAGAGTGGATCGTAAATGTGGAATTCTTAAGCGGATGCGAATGACGTCATTTTACATAAAATAAAAGTGTGTGCTTTAAGTCTTAAAATTGAAATATGTATTGTATTATTTATATGTACATATATTTGTTTTCATCGGGGGCGGCACTCAATTCTGAAAAAGCAGAATTCCTGTTTTCTAGTATTTTTTTGGTTAATTTTCTTGAAAAATCACCGAAAATATTATCCGTAAAACAAAATCAGTTTTCTTGTAGGAAAAAACTCGTCCTTTTAATTATAAGTGGGCGGCAACAGTTTCGAAATCGCATGTAAAACAGTTGACATTGCCTACTTTTTCTCGAGAACTACTGAAGGGGTTTCAAAAAAGAAAAGTATATAGTCTTGTCGGTAATTAAACTATAAAATGGTCGTTCGTCAAAGAATAATATTACAATAGTTACATGATTTTGCAAACAGCAACAAAACAATCCAATGTTAAACAGCTGAGATTTATGTAGCTTTTTCTCTAGAATCGTTGAAGGGATTTTAATACATTTTTTTAATAGTTTAGTATCTGGTCTAAAAATTGATTGTTCGAGAAGAAATAATAATAGAAAATACAATAGTTAGAGGAAAGAATGGTGTAACCGTAAAGTCGGGTGAAAATAGGATATCTCAGTTTGACTTAATTTGAGCAACCCTCTAACGGCTAGTGGTAGAAATAGATCAGGCCAGAAGATGCAGTCGTTACATTATTTCTATAAAAAAATATTTGGCATTACCTACTTATTTATATAATAAGCGCATGAGACATTCGAACTCAAGTTATTAAAACAACTGGATCGAAAATTTGAACAATATAAAATTTGTAAACCACGTTTAATAATGGCTTCCAAGAAGAATAAACTTCAGTTAAGATTAATAAATATTTCGAATTATCGAAGGTCCAATCGAGGAGAGTCTACTATATAAACAAACAGTAAAAAAAATTAAACTGAAAATAGTTCGAAGTTTTAAGAGTTTCAGGGATAACATCAATTTCCTTTGAATTTTAGCTTTGCATCCACTCTCCAAGAGTTTAAAAATACGCGCATTTTTTTTTTATGACGAATTTAAAAAGAAAATATTCTTCACAAAACTTCGCTCTCATTATCATAAGTCTATTTAAATACAGATAGCCCTTAACGATTGCTAGCAAAGTTGCTTGTTTAATCTACGGAGTTTTTAAGGCCTCAAATATAATGTATTATAAGTTAAAAAAAACATCATTTTTTTTTCTCTAGAATTACGTCTGTGACAGAACTTGAAATTTAAAATGTAATGTTATCATAAGTTAATAAAACCTCAATGTACATTTTATTGACCGCTAGTGTATTGGCCGAAATATTTTATAGCTTCTTGCTTTATTCTACAAATTGTACTCATTTTTTAAATTAGCAAAAGTAAAAAAGCTTGGGTACCGTATTTTATGGAAGAAACGCCGCGGCGTTTACGAGTTTAAAAGTTAATTTTTTTCCAAGTGCGGCGTTTACGATTTTTTTTAAATGCCAACTCAGTTTCCTTAATTTAAAAATTAATAAATATTTAAAATCGGATTTAAATATTTTAAATAAAACTTCAGACATCTTAAGATATTAAAAACGAGGCATCCTACACTGCTCAGAAAACTTTGATTAAAGTTAGGTCAATGTGACGCTGTCGACAAAAGTAACGTTTCGATGGATGCGGCGTTTACAACGGGTGCGGCGATTACGATATTTTTAAGCTTATTCAGGCCAATTTGAAGAGTGCTACGTTTACGACGGGTGCGGCGTTTCTTCCATAAAATATACATGTTTTAGAAACTCTCTTCAATTTTATTTTTTAAGTCCTAGAGGAGACAATGTAAAGGATTGGGAGTGTTGAGGTGGTGGTAAAGGTGATATAGCTTATTGAAAATAGGTGGCTGTGCGTGTGTTAATATTTAAAGATACTTTTTTAAATAAGTGAAATTATGCTGCTTTTCTAAATGATTCGAAACAATTGTCATTGCCATGCAGTTGTCTTCAGAAGAAAAAAAAAAACAAGTAACAATTTTATTAAATGACCATCATAGTTGTCTGATTGGTCTCCTGTCTAATTGTTTTGGATGAACTAAAAGCGAGAGGGAGAAATTGAGCACTTTCAAGTTTTACACATTTGTGATAGTTTGAATGGAAATATCTGGTTGGGGTATACTTTCAAACATTAGTATATCATGTGAAAATATCAATAGCAAAATAAGATAGTTCAATATGTTTAATCTTATATTGTATACTAGTAATTATGAAAAAAAAAAGCGTGGTCGCGCTGACTAAAGTTTAATACTGAAATGTTAATTTGGCATATTAAAGGCTGCTTTTAGCTGAAAATCATACATTTTTTTCCTATAAATTTTATCTATAATAGCATTTTATTAAAAACTCCCAGATTACAAATTTCTCCCTTTATGGGCTGATTTCAGTGAATTCACACATCTGATCTATCCAAAGTAGATCCCCTGTTCCCAAAATTTTTGGACGGTAGTTTGTATATGAAAAGCTATTATTCATTTTCTATTAAATGCAATAACCTAATTATAGTGTTTCTTATAAAGAAATGAAAGTTTGTCATTTGTCTCAGAACTGTGGTTAAAGCGTTTGGAACTTGGTCATTCCAAGCAGAGTTGGGCAAAATACATCGAAAAAACATTTTCGATACAAAATACATTTAGAACCTAAAATACTTTCAAATTAAAATTCCAAATACAAAATACACGTATTTTCAAAATACATTTAAAATAAAAAAATACATTTTGAGAATTCATTAAAAAAAATTATTTACATTTAAAACGCAAAATGCTTTTGCAAAAGTTATTAGTCTTTTGAAATTATAAGTTTCTAAAATAAAGAATCAAAACCAATAAAGAAAAGAAGTCTGCGAAAGAACCATTTTATATAGTAAACAATGAATATTATTTATAAATATAAACATTATTTAGATATTTATAAATGCATATGGGGTTATATGAAAATTTTCTTGGATAAAATTCCGCATCATTTAAAGCATACAAATAAGGTATTATAAAAATAACAAAAACTTTCAATGTAAAATCATGAATGGAAATTATGATTGACTTTCAAAAGAACCAATTTTTCAAATTGAAAATCCTTCAATAAATTCCTTTTTAATGCTCACAAAAGAAAATATTCTTTCAACGGAGTTCACGACGGGAGACTCGTAATAAGCTTATAGAAGATTTCTTTCACTGTGGGGAATAAGTTCAACATTTTCAGCTCAGTTGATTTATCAACTAAAAATTGCAATATTTCAAGATCTGTAGCATTTTGAGAGCTTGACGAAATTTATATGCTGTCGTTATGTATGAATTCATGTGTTGCTGCAGTTTTACTTTAATCAGATTCATCTACCTGATTATTCAAAGGCAATTTCGAATTTATTGGAAGATTTTAACCCTTCACTGCACGATTTTTTCTATTTTTATGAAAAAAAATATTTGAAATCTATATATCGGTCTAATAATGGGAAAAATAGTAAAAAAAAAATAAATAAATTTCAAATTTTCAGCTAAAATTTGCTATTTTATGGCGTGTACCCTATGTACACAATTAGGGTTTTAAAATATTGTATTGCTATATTTTACAACTAAATGAGCTTAAATTAATCAATTTTATCTGCTTAACACTCTTCAACTAATTTTATATTAATATTTTAAGTATTCAATAAAAATAATGAAAGTAAATTTTTCCTTAATAGCTTGATAGATTTTTTTTTATTTCCGAAGAACAAATTCTAATTTTTTGTCAAATGCAGCCATCTGACATGGGCAAAATAAGTGTCATTCCATTCTTTGGACTGTTCTTGATCAGAAATAAAGATCATATTGGCCAAATTCATGACACATATTAAGAATTACAGTGTTTTTAGGTATGTACCAGATGTGGCACGTGGCGCAGTAAAGGGTTAATACGTTTGGTGTTTTCTTTGAAATAGATAGACGGCATCCAGGACATTTGAAACACTGGGTGACTGCAATTATAACTTCATCATCTAAATTCAAATAAATGATCCATCGTTTTCCAAGTTTTCGATAAAAGCTGAAATTAAAAAGCAAGACATCACAATGTTTCAGCTGTAAATCTGCGATATATTTTTGTTGATTATGGATGGTAAAAATTAAATCCCTGTTGCTAATCTCTGATCTGAGATTTAAAGAGGGAAGTCTGAAATCGGGAGAAATGTATTTTGAAAGTAAACAATACCTGGAAAAAACATTACAAAAAACATTGCTAAAACACTTTAGTTTTATCAGTATGAAATACAAGCTGGAAATTTATTTTTTAAATGTATTTTCGATACTTCTCAAGTCTGATTCCAAGGCAACGACGTATTAGAATCAACCGGTTATTGAATCAAGTTTTGTCGTACAAATATTATTCATTTAACAACTGTTATTTTATACGCATTTATATGTTTATATGTATGTATGATATCGCTCAGAAAAAGGTCAAGAGCTTTTTGTTTTTCGTTTCTGCCAATGAACTAACGGGAAGCGGTTTTTAAATTCATCGACTTTGAAGAGGAGAAAGATAAGGAAAGTAAAAGACGTTTTCTGTCTAGCGCAAAATGAGGAAAACAATCCCTTAGTGTATTTTATCTGAGGGTACTTATTTTTCCTGCCTCTTAAGATTGTTTAAAACGAATGATTATGAGAATTAAATAACGATATGATCATATCTTCTTATGATACATTGCGGCCAAGAAGCAAAAATGGTTTAAAGCACGAAAAGAGTAAAAGTTAAGTCTAAGTAAGATTTCAGTTTTATATAGAAAGAAAACTACGTTGAATGCCAAGTCTATTTTGTCTGTCTTTCCGTTTGGGCCACGAAATAATATTCCCGTTACACAATCTATTATTGTCAGTCACCGATGACTGACGCCGCCTAAACGGAAAGTTCAGTGTCGGTCACCGGTGATTAACGTGGCACTCAACGTGTTAAGGGTTCAGATGACATCTCGGCAATGCGAATGAAGCAGATTTAACCTTTCGTTTATAAGAAACCATGTAATTTATTTATATCTTGATAAACAAGAACGATTTTTTCTCACTTTAAATAAATGTATAATAACGCCAAAAAAATATTTGTTATATATTGGGTATATGCAAAAGTAAGTTCCGTTTTTGGTTAAAATTACATGTTTATTTAACAAGTATATAAAAGTGGTACATTAACATAGTGGCATTGTATTACTGTAGTAATAATGGATTCTTGTTGCGTTTGTGTGTTGTCTTCATCCAACATTGCTTTCAATTTTTCCTCTTCAAACTTATTTGGTCTACCTTCACGTTCTAAGTCTTCAACATCGAATAAACCTCCTTTAAATTGCCTGAACTACATTCTACACATGCTAATAGAAAAAACATGTTCACCGTAAGATTTCTACAAGTAAACGATGACTTTCAGCAGCGCTCTTCTTTAAATTATAAAAGTATAAACAGTACTTCCCGTGAATGATGATTATTTGGCAAAAAACTATCCATTTTAAATCGAATAAAAAACTATGTTGTTCACACTTTAATCAAATGTCATATAGAGGAGACCGGGGGAATGGCGACACCTTAAGGGGATTTAAATTTTTTCACCTCAAAAAAAAAAAAAAAAATGTTTATTTTTTAATAGTAAAAATTCTAAAGCTGAATCATGATCTTTAGTATCTGTATAAATTTAACCGTAATCATAACTGTAAAGTAAGCACATATAAAAAAAAATTTCTTTCAACCTCTGTACAGGGGTGGGATTACCCAGGATACTAGGGTAATTCCGCCGCTGTATCGGGGTAATGACGCCACACTTTAATGACTTAGTAAATGCATAAAATGGATACTAGGAGACACATAACCTACTGAAAATATTTAGAAAGCAATAATTTAGCAGAATAATGAATAATTACAATGTTCCTTAAGCTAGATTTATTAATGTGCTAAGCTTACAATTTAAATCAAATTGGAAAAATCACCCCGAGAGGACAATATAGAGGAAATCGCCCAGCAAAGTCAAAAGAAGAACCGAACTTGTTCAATAAATTGCATCAAAATGTCGGCGAATGCATGTAGATTACGGGTAATATTATCTTAAGTACCTAATTTTACAATAAAATGTGTTTACCCCTACTCATTTGAAGCTCCAAAATAAGAAGCAATTAGATGAAAACTAAATTTTTCACTAGAACAAACGAACGACGTACAACAAAATCATTCTCACTCTAGGCACTGTTTCTATTGTTGGCCGCTATAGTGCAGGCGCATTCACTATCTCTAACTGCTTTTAGTTTTTAAATTAGGCGGGGTGGCGCCATTCCCCCGGTCTCTAACTAGCAGGAAACTAGCAAGTGTTGTTGTTGTTCAGAAACTATGTAATCAAGCTGTTTTTTCCGTTTTTTTTGCAAACGCAATAGATTTTTCAGTAAATAGTGTAAAAGTTTACGTTTTGAACCGTAGTTCCCTAAGAAAGCAGAAAAACCAGTCAGCGAAGGAAAAAACCGTCTTTGTCACGAGATTGAAATCGATTATAACTCAATAGGTAATTTATTTATCAAAAAATGGATAACACAGTTCGATTCCAAATCGCTTCCCTCAGGCCTTCCAATTTTATATCTTTCTGTTAAAAAATGAATTTGTAAATCTGTCAAAACGTTTTGCGCTTGTTGAGCAGAGCAGTTGACAGCCTTAAGGGTTATATTTAAGTCGTCATATTTAAGATGGAGTCCTATTTTTTCTGTATTAATGAATTTAATATATGTGATCGGAATAAATTTCGTATTCAAACATTTTGGCATAAGACTGCAACAGCTATTTCCACCAAGATCTGAATATTTATAAAACTAGTTATAAGTACGAATCATTTGTCACGTTTGACGTACAATTTCCGACTTGTTTATTATTAATTCAGTAAAGTCTGGGCCTGTAATCAAACAAATCAAATCAATGTCGTTATAAATAAATATTACTCTTTTATACTGACTAATACGGGAAATGGAATTGTTGTGAAAACTAAACATTTTAAAGCGTTTGCATTTAAATCACATCTTCTGAAGAATTAATTTGACAGTTCCAATAAATATGACGTTTAATATTTCATATGATTTTGAATCTTACACAATACATTTAAACTTCCGATTAAATCAACTGCGATAAGTGTTTTCCACATCGAAAATTTGCAGTTTTGAAAGGACTTCGTACATCTGCGGCTTAACCGTAAATAAAATAATTTGATTTAACTGAGTAATAAATTTAATCATAAAATATGGACCTTTTTATAAGGAAAAGTCCAAGTTGACATAATCATTTTTCAGTTTATTTGTATTTTTATTGATAAAACTATATCATCGCGAAAAAAAAAAATTTCTTAAAATTTAAAAATCTAAATGGGTTTAGTGGGTACATTATCGTAATATATTTTAACGAATATTGTTTCTGCTTTTCGAATTATTTTATAAGGTAGTATAACTACTAACAAATTTACGTAATTATTTTTGCTTAGTCACATACAAATATAAAAAAAAAAAAAACTTTAAAAAAGTCTTTGAAAGAAATTATTCAAAAATATTAGAAAAGTTTAGAAACACATTTTTATGAAATTTGAAGTGTTTTTTAATTGGAACTATAGGTACAAGTCGGAAATTGTACGTCAAACTTGGCAAATGAGGGGCGTTCGTACTAACTAATTTTATAAATATTCAGATCTCGGTGCAATACAGCTGTTGCACTCTTATGCAAAAATGCATGAATAGAAAATTTATTACGATTCAGTAATGCGGAAATAATGACTCCATCTTAAATAGGAAGTAATCACCATGGCAACCTAGAATCATTACCTATTTTGGAATATCATTGAATTAATTACATATGATAGGATTTAATATGATGAAGAAAACTTTTTAATATTTTAAGTTTTCATTCGATTTTTATAAAATTTGAAATGATTCGACAAAATTCTGCAACGATTATATATATATTAAATTTCAAACCAATCGGTTGGATAGTTTTTGCGCTGTTATATGCAGACAGACGGGCGAAACAGACGACGACTATAGGTGCTACGTATTTATATAATTACGCACGCACCTAAAAATCAATCTATCGTTTAGCTGCAGTTTAAGAAATTCAATCTAGAGCATACAACCATTAACCGTATCATAAACACGTTGTTCTCGATATAGTCCATTTAGCATGTTTTCCTGGATAACATGCCATAAATTAGAACATTTTTTAGCTTCAAATTCCCTACCTCCTGTTTTTTAATATACATCCATACATCATATTTCTTGCTTAAAAAAAATAGTTCTTAATTAAATTTAAATCAAGCTTTAAAAAAATCTCCTTTTTAAACGTTACTTATAAAATTTTAAATTCTTGGTGAAAACAATCTATCAAGTGCTTATCAGATGCGTTTAATAACATGAGATGTAAATTTCCAACTCGCAAGAAATGTCCGGACCAGGATTCGAACTTGGGATCTCTTGGCTGAAGTCGCCAATGCTCTACAATCTGAGCTATCCCAGACGAATCTGGTGGATCTAATTCACCAAGGTAACCTTATGGAGTTTAGCATCTGGTCTGATATCTGAATCGGCTCAACAGAATAAATCACAGGTAATGGAACTTCAGAAAACGCTGGATACGTAATTATACTAGATTAATTATAACACAATTATTTTATGCATTGTCGGCTTCAGCCAAGAGATTCCTGGTTCGAATCCTGATCCGGACCTTTTTCGACCAGTTGGAAATTTACATCTCATATGATTTATTTACCAATAATTGTGTTAAAATTAATCTAGTGTAATTACGTATCCAGCGTTTTCTGGAGTTCCATTACCTGCGATTTATTCCGTTGAGCCGATTCCGATATCAGACCAGATGCTAAAATCCATAAGGTTACCTGGGTGAATTAGATATACCAGATTCGTCCCGGATAGCTCAGATAATAGAGCATTGGCGACTTCAGCCAAGAGATCCCAGGTTCGAATCCTGGACCGGACATTTCTCGCCCCGTTGGAAACTTACATCTCGTATGGTTTATTTACCAATTAGAATAACTGTGGTAAAATTAATCTTGTGTAATTACGTATCCAGCGTTTTCTGGAGTTCCATTACGTGCGATTTATTCTGTTGAGCTGATTCAGGTATCAGACCAGATGTTATAATCAATAAGGTTACCTGGGTGAATTAGATCCACCTTATTCGTCCTGGAAAGCTCAGATGGTAGAACATTGGCGGCTTTAGCCAAAATATCCTTGGTTCAAATCCTGGTCCGGACATTTTTCGCCCAGCTGGAAATTTACATCTACTCCAAGAGCTGTTAAACATTTTAGGGAAGGTATTTGAGGCACCCTGAAAATTTGTGCAACACTTCTTTTGTAATGCCTGAATACAAAATCGAATGTCTGGCTGAAGGATCGTGGCCGAAAACCTGTGCCAAACAAAAAATGGCACTTGACACGTGTCTGGCACAGTGTTTGTGCCGACTAAAGTGTCTGTCATTTTCAAAATATTTTTTTCTAAGCATAAATATTATTGTGCCTCAATCTCAGCGTGCCTCAAGTACCTTTTTTGGGTAGTCAAAAAATGGCACTTGACACGTGTCTGGCACAGTTTTTGGGCCGACTAAAGTGTCTGTCATTTTCAAAATATTTTTTTCTAAGTATAAATATTATTCTGTTTCAATCTCAGCGTGCCTCAAATACTTTTTTTGGGTAGTGTCAAAAAATGGCACTTGACACGTGTCTGGCACAGGTTTTGGGCCACGATCCTTCAGCCAGACATTCGATTTTGTATTCAGGCATTACAAAAGAAGTGCTGCACAAATTTTCAGGGTGCCCCAAATACCTACTCAAAAATGTTCAACAGCTCTCCTACTAATCTCACATCGCTCACCCGCAAGAAAAGTGACACATCTCGACAAAAGTAAATTTCACAGGAGAGGCAAAAGAATGTTTACATAATTTTACTATAAAATGAAATTTAAGCACTTAGCCTCCGGAATAAAAACGTGCATAAAAGCATAAAACCCTTAAGAATGAAGACGTAGGATGAGGTTTGGAGAGTTGGGTAATTTTACCTCCTCACACAATCCACCCCCTCTTCTGTGGTCACAAATGGACCATATAGTGTTATAAAGGGAGTTTCCGTATAACTAGACTTATGAAATTGTTTGTGCAGCAAGACCCACCTATGTCAAACCTATTAGTGGAATAAAACGCAAAATGAATTTTTTCGAGATGCGTCACTTTTCATGCGGGTGAGCAATATGATCTCTTTACCAATTAGAATAATTGTGTTTAAAATTAATCTAGTGCTTTTAATAATACCTATTCCTTTTTATAAATGGGTAAGAAAATATAAATATTTTGATATTTCTATACTAACACAAAAGAATACACTCACGCTCTCAGAGTTGAAGTAGAGTTTGGAAAATAAAGGCATTAGACGAAACGTTTCATTATATTCACTCTTTAAAGCATTTTCTATCAAATATTAAAAGCTGTTTTTAACAAGTTCTTTTTATACTCTAGTATTTTCTGAAATCCTGCCACAATATTTAGGATGGGTGCCAGTTGACAATACCTAAGCCAAATAATTTAAACTAAGTCCAAGATCAAATCATAATAACTTGAGGGAATAAATAGAAGTATAAATAAACTGACTGACACAAAGAATAGGTATCCCATATTAACTTTACATCATTAAATGGAGTAAACCTAATTTTATTAGTTAAGTCGTACACATAGATTTTTTTACTAAGGAGGCCTAATACTAAGGCCTAATTCTGAATTTAACTAAACATTTAAACTTTATGTTACTTTGAAAATTTGATATAAATTATAAAAGTTGATTATGTTAATATGAATTTCGAAAAGCAAAACATTTTTAATATTTTTAACACTTGAACGTCCGAATGGGAAAATATAACTCATGTCATATAAACATATCTTACACCAGTATTTTTATATAACATTATTCAACGTAATTATTTAACATATTTCTAAATGCTATCGACGCTGTGATTTCGAGTCTTAGCTCGTTAATTCGAACTCGTGGAGTACAGTAAAAAAAGTTCGAATTTTTCCGGAATTCAAATTATTTCATTTTAGTGAAAAATGACATTTCGTGTTATCATTGGAGAAATACTTTTTAATATTAGGAAAAGAAATATTTTCTGAAATAGATTTTTTTAAACATATTAACAAAAATGTCTTATATAAAAAAAAAAGTCTAAAATTAAAATTACTAAAACATCTTTATAATCCAAAAATGTCTTACCAATATGATAAACAGAAGTATCGTAATATAGATAAATAAGAAAAAATTGAAATAAAATGTTTGAACTAAAAACTGATGAACTAAAATGTTTATGAAAAAAAAATTACATTTTGGAAAACAAAAAAATCTTGTCAAGTGATAGTTGTTGGATTTCTTATTTTTGTTTTTGTAACCTATTTCGAATGAACAATTCAGTTCTTTTTCTATTGAAGGCTCTATATCAATATTTTTTCCAAATATTAACTGTATTCATTACTGTTTTCTCATTACGATGTCTAAGAAATGTGGAAATCTCATCTGACACAGAATCAGCCATATTATTTGACCTTTATGCCTGTACTAGTATTAATAATTTCTTTACATAATTTCCCACAAACTTAGAAATTATAATCTACTGTTACATATGCAGAAAATGTTATATTTCCATAGCTAATTTTTTCTTTTAGAAACCACTCCACCATTGTGTAGAAGGTGTTTATAAATTGCCGTTCTGCTTAATGGAGCTACGAATAAAAGGGAGGATACATATGGAGTTAAGTCTACCAGTTGCGAGTGAAGTAACTGAGAAGGTTGTCAAAAGATGGCAGCTGAATTTTTACATCGGATAAACAGTTTCTGGTTATAGTAGGAGAGCTGTTGAACATTTTTGAGTAGGTATTTGAGGCACCCTGAAAATTTGTGCAGCACTTCTTTTGTAATGCCTGAATACAAAATCGAATGTCTGGCTGAAGGATCGTGGCCCAAAACCTGTGCCAGACACGTGTCAAGTGCCATTTTTTGACACTACCCAAAAAAAGTATTTGAGGCACGCTGAGATTGAAACAGAATAATATTTATACTTAGAAAAAAATATTTTGAAAATGACAGACACTTTAGTCGGCCCAAAACCTGTGCCAGACACGTGTCAAGTGCCATTTTTTGACTACCCAAAAAAAGTATCTGAGGCACGCTGAGATTGAGGCACAATAATATTTATGCTTAGAAAAAAATATTTTGAAAATGACAGACACTTTAGTCGGCACAAAAACTGTGCCAGACACGTGTCAAGTGCCATTTTTTGTCTGGCACAGGTTTTGGGCCACGATCCTTCAGCCAGACATTCGATTTTGTATTCAGGCATTACAAAAGAAGTGTTGCACAAATTTTCAGGGTGCCTCAAATACCTTCCCTAAAATGTTTAACAGCTCTTGGACTATTACCGCCGGAGGAAAACTTCCCACCAGTATATTTGAATAGAAAATTTCTTCTTATTTAAGCTCTTTGTTCTTGGAGATATTTCCTCACAAACATGGTAAAAATTTCTATTTGTTTTTACTGGCGTCAGTTTGACCAGATATTATAATCTTTTTCACTGACACTGACAGGGATCTTAACCTGAATAGGTTGTCTCGGTTGTCACAATATGGCGGAAACACAGGGTCTGACTACCGCTAATGTAATTCCCACCAGTAAAAATGAGTATCTGTTTCTGCCATTATTTATCACTGAAATTTTGCATTAATCAGACGTTCAAATAAGGAGAATTTCTATTTATTTTTACTGGTGGAAGATTTCCCCGGCCGTAATCAACCTCTGCGAAAGCGGTTACAGTTGAAGTTTCACTATTTTAAGGATATGTCACTTCCTCTTTATTAATAGTTCCATGTTCTGCATAAGAAAAAAAAAATTATTTTTTTTATTTTTACAAAGTCAGTTGTAATAAAGTATGACCGCAAACAAAATTGCCATTATCAGAATATATTACTCAATGACGCACTGTTAAATGTCCGTTGATTGCCAGTACAATTTCCGTATTTTTACGGAATTTTCTTCTGCTATGAAAGGATTTCGGGAATGTGACATAAAATAGCGAATGCGGATTTAAGAATATCCTTCACAGACAATAGTGCTAAAATAGTTTGTCGTTTTTGCTAAGATTTTGAATTTTTTTTTATGTTTTTACACTCTAAAAAAGAATTTCCTTATTTTGCTAGTACAATTTCCGGATTTTTGTCAGTTGAAATAGAAGTCAAATGTTCAAAATGAACTGCTCGAAAACTACACACATCTATTAAAATCCAGATTTTGGACTGATCCTTCAAATAAAAAGGAGAGAACTGATCCACGCCTGCTATTTCAGAACAGCGGCATTCCGCACTCTGTTAACAGGTAAATCATTTACTTCTACTTCAGGCAGTTCCGATGAGAATTTTCTGCACACTGTACATTTACCAATTTCTTTTAAGTCTTACGCTTCTTCAGCGCCCAATGGTTTTCTCTTAGCACTGTCATTAGAAATTGTACACTCAATGACCGAATTGTAGATGTTTAAAAAATGAGTTTTTGTACAGCGTGGTGATTTTAAGGAACGAGTACTGGTAATCTAAAATTAAATTAATCTTCTCGCTGTGAAATTTTAGTTTTCATTCTAATGATACTTTCCGAATATTTAAAGATGCGTAAGCATTTCCATCTTTTATTATACATATTCAGATATGATTCTTTCTGATTTAATTTTAAAATAATAGTTTCTGCATTTCTGAGTTTGTTGCTTGTTAATTGACGGAATATTCTGCAATCACTACCGTTTTTCGAATTTTGACAAAATCTCAAAGTCCAACCAGTAACTCGCAAAATTTTAGTGTACGAGGAATAGCGATTACAAAATTTAAAGTCATTATTCTCTAAATTAAAAGCGGTCAATATTGTTTTATTATTTTCCTTATTTACTACATCCATGTTCGTTGAATTGTTAGTTTCATGCTAGTTTTCGTCGGAAGCCAAAAGCCATGTTAACCTAACCGCCACATAACGGATTTCGCACAACCACCACATGACGGGAAATCTGCTGCATCTGCTGTCCTGGTACGAAATTCCGGGAATTGTGGATATCGGTTTTCGAATTTCCCTAACTATACTTTCTACAAATTTCCTTCATGTTTTATCAATATAATGTATCCTTAGCATCTGGTTGATGGAACATATCAATATTTTCTCATTTTAAATCGTTTCAGGCGCAGAGCACTTCCATTGGTAAAATGATTACATGAATGATTGACACTGGAATTTACAAACAAATTTATTTGGAAATAATAAAAATCTTTATTTCACATACATAATGAACGGAAAATACGTGTAACAAAATTCTGGTTCCATTGTGGCATTTGTGAAACATTAGGTGTTCCATATAATGGAACACTGAACAACAAAGGGTTAATACTATCACTCAATCTAGCTCAAATATAACAGGCAAGTATTTCAAGATGTGGAATATAAATGTCTTTAAGATGAGCTACGTTAGAACGGGTATGAATAAATTGACAAGTGAGAAGATTTGATAATTAATTTCTTGGGAAAACTCACGTAGCATATGATTCACTCGCGTCGCAAAAGAGATGTAGGGATAATTTTCCCATATTTATGGGCAAGTTGGACAATCTTCGAGGAATGTCAAATTTTTCTAAATCATTAATTTGGTTCCGTTTTACTAAATTCCTTAATTTTCTTATCGGGCAGTTTGTGAAGTCCCATGAAGCTTTAATTTCCCAACATTTCTTTAAAAGCAATTTTAGAATTAAGGTCATGTGGGATAGGTGAAATCGATTGGATCGAATATTTTATGCGTTAAAGAGAAAATCGTTCTTTTTGTGATGGATTCATACTCAACTTTAAAATACTGAATCGGACGACAGTGTGTGTTTTTAGTTGTCCTACTATAAACCAAGTAACGGAATTTCATTCTCATTCCCATCACTCGAATCGCCTCTCTCATTATTGCCTAATTCAAATTCCGCGCACTGATTATAACACCAACCACGGAGATCAAATTCGGCTGATGCTAAGAATTTTAGAGCTCCAGTGCGAAAATATTCTAACTCTTCTAACGTATCTACACAAACTACACAGTTATCTAATACTGAGTTACAACAAGTGTGATGCGGACTGTGCCCTCATACCGGGTGCCACGCGCTTCACAGCGCTTACAGGAGCTTCGTTCGGCGCTTTTAGTTACCACTACTGGTGCTCAGAGCATGAATAGAGAAACGAAAAAAAATTCACTTTTGATTTTTATGACAAAGCTTCGATATATGAATAGCAGCTACAGACTATGTTCCTTTTCAGTCGTACAACTTTCACTCGTACCAGTTCAAAGGTATGTACCACAGATAAACCTTTTCTTCTTTTGCACTTTCTTCAAATGATTACAGTTTTATGTACGCAGGATGTTATCAAAACGCAAATGAAACACAGTTCAAGAATATGTATTTTAATATATTATACAAAGATAGATTATGTTCTATTACCCTTTTTTTAAAAAAACTTTGGCCAACGAAGTTTGCCTCCTGGATGCCTGGTGTGTTTCTTTTAAAACTTAATTTCGTTAAAAAATGAAACGAAGTGAAAAATGTTCATAATGGTGCGTTTTCGTGATGATTTCACTTTGTGAGGAAAGATGGTAAAAAAGGGGGGAGGGTAGAGGATGATTTCTTTTCGTGAATTATTGCTTTTTTCATGAAATATTACCTTTTTCTTAGTTTATATCTCAATTTGTTGCTATACTACGGTACAATCTTTCCAAAAAAGTGTTTCTCGAGCTCCCTTTTTGTTGTACGAAAAAAGAAAATTTAAGACTCGTGTTTTTAAAATATGAGCCCATACTGGTGTTTAAAAGGACTTGATACCGTACCGTTTGAAGAACTTCGAAGAATTTTTTTTTACTGATGTACATTTACTTATATACACATTATTATAGGTAAGACTTAGAAAAACTGATTTTGACGATGAAAAAATCATTTTGTGGATAAAAATGGTGAATTTTATTTTTTTATATTTAAAGAATTTTAATGTTTGCTGTTTTTTGATACATTACTGTGTTTAAAACACTAAAACTTCTGCATGTCTCAAATCACTCCATTATTTTTTTGTATCCTCAATATAGTGTACTTAATAAAATTAGGGATGGATTTTACAATGAAAATAAAAATAAAATACAAATAGAAACGTTGAAGAAATATTTTCCTGCGTAAGCCTATGTTTGTATATTTTATTATTTATTTTTCCTAAACTAATTCATTAATTCTAAAATCGATCCATAATTTTATTAAGCACGCTATATTGAGGATACAAAAAAATAATGGAGTTATTTGACAAATATTTGTAGAAGTTTGTGTTTTAAACACAGTAATGTATCCAAAAACAGCAAACTTTAAAATTCTTTAAATAGAAAAAAAAAATAAATTCTCAATTTTTACCCACAAAATGTTTGTTTTTCCTTGTCAAAATCCGTTTTTGTAAGTATTACCTATAATAATATGTGTACATAAGTAAATGTGCATCAGTAAAAAAAATTCTTCAAAGGGTACAGAGTCCCCTTAATATTAACAAATATGGCAAAATTTTGATGTATCACAAAGCCGTAAAAAATATCATTACCATAAATATGCATTCATCCTTACAGTAAAAAGGGTATTGCCCTCCATTATAAGGGCTCTATCATAAGAGTTCTACCCCCTCCCCCCCCCACACACACACATAGACGTTTATGAATACGGTATTGTTTGGTATGCTCTATATAAACAACTTTAAAAATATAAGGTTTCATTTTTTT
Organism: Maratus speciosus; assembly: GCA_963932465.1. Taxonomy (NCBI): domain Eukaryota; kingdom Metazoa; phylum Arthropoda; class Arachnida; order Araneae; family Salticidae; genus Maratus; species Maratus speciosus. The sequence goes on from OZ010787.1 coordinate 493,725,741, forward strand.
TAGTTGATTAAATTATATATGACCAAAGGAAAATATATTTATACACAGTCTAGACAAAATAATAAATAACCAATTTATTTATATGGTGGGAATGGTGTCCTTGTGATGATGAAATCACAAGGACATGCTATTTTCAGATGAAAAAAACTGTGTATGCACTATTCTGAACATTTTCTAAAAACATTCTAATTTTAAAGTACTTTTCAATGCATCTAAAACCCAAATATAACTCCGTCCATGATTTAAAAAAATAATTAAAAATTAAAATACGGGCTTTCATGCTGAAGAAGAAGCCATACAGAAATTAATTCATTTTTTAAATCTTTTCTAAATAATTAAATATTTCATAAGTTCTATTTCAAAGTAGATATAGTTTAAAAGCTTTTTTAACAGAAGACATGTATAGAATATTAAACATTTATTTTTATATTAATAATTTTCTGCAAAGCGCAATTAAAACAAATACATAACATAATACCGGTTGTAGAAATATGTTTCAAAGACATTTTCTAAAACTGAGCTGTAAAATTTATTTTAAATCCCAGAAAAATTACTTCGAAGTAAACACTCTTATCTTCTAATTTTTTAAAAAATGTTTGCATATTTCAATATTGCATACTTATATTTTTATGAAGTAAGAGTTTATAAGTAAACTAGAGCGCTCTACCCATGTTCCCTTAGTGTGCAAATCCCCAAACTTATAGCAGACTCGCATGTTGCAAACATGTTCCCAATGCATCCATTTGTGGAAAGACACTGTAATCTACGCCAATAACAAATTTAAAATTCTTGAATTTAAAAAGTATTTCAAAAAATATAAGTTGTGTATGGATGAACAGGCCGAAGCACGTGCAGGGCTCCCACTGGCCCGTTTCTTGAAAACCAGTATTTTTTAAGAAAGAAACTCGTGGTAGGTTTTCGTAACAATTGCAAGTAAAACGCCATTCGAGATAAGTTTCTACGAATTTTATAAAGATTTTTCTTTGAAGAAAAGTTGTGCCCAAAAAACGAATCAAGTGGGAGCCCTGCATATGCCTTGCTTTTGAATATTTTATGTAACAACTTAGTTGGTAGTTTATTATCAGTAGAAAATTATTTTGTAGTTATTTCTATATTCATAATTAAAAGTTTTGTTTGCTTTATGAAATAAGTTTAAATTAAAAGTAATCACCATGTTTTCATACAATAAAACATAAAAAGATCAATTTTAGTTACATGCAGATAGCCGATTTCATGCCAGATTTTCACTCAATAAACGTAGAAGAAAATTGCGTAAATTGTGTTAAACTTGAATTAAATAATAATGTAGTTGATACATGAAATATTTTTTAATTTAAATTTGGTTAATCTTTTTCTCGCTAGGGGGCGCTCTGAGAAGAAAAGAAAGTGAGTTGAATCTATGCTATCTAATTTTAACTTGGAGTGGTTTTCACCTGAGAAAACAAAAAAAAAAATCCATTTTAAAATTTTAGCTATGCAATTTCCCACCAGGGGCGTTACCAGCGTAAAAAAAAAACCTGTCATGTGAAAAATTTTATCAAAACAACCTTTACAGTGGCAGAAGCTTATTCTGAAGATTTATCTAAAAAACTGCAATTTTACGTAAATTTGCTTAGCCCATTTCCTCCCAGGCAAATTTTTCTTGCATTATACACGCAAAAGAAATTTGTATTGAATCTGTATTCCCTAAGTTTAAATTGGAGTATAGTTACCATATTAGTAAACATAAAAAAATCTCTTAATGCTTTAGTTTTAAATTTTCCACCAGTGGCGATACAGGCATTTAAAGAAAACCCCTCTCATGGGGAAACTTTTTATGAAAACATAAAATTGACGAGGCAGAAGCTTATTTAAAAAAAAAAATCAATTTCATTTAAATTTTATCTACTGTTTCCCCACCAGCGGACGCTGATAACAGAAAAGAAAATTATTTTGAGTCTGCTCTTCATTTTAACTTCAGTATAGCTGTTCGGCACCGGTTCCGATAGTGAAAGTGTCCTCGTAAAAAATAAACTGCAACCGAAAAAGTAAGGGGTCTTTGTAGAGATCGACTATAGCTATCCAATGCAATAAAAGTTATTTTAAAAGATATAAATACAAACGATATATTTTAAAAGAATCGTTCCGTAAGTTTTAACATTAGCGTGCAAGTATCTTTGCTTGACTGAAGTAGCCCCTTAAATTGATAGCAACACTTATGATTCATCCGTTGTTTCTGCTCTTCTAAAAAGCCCATGAGCGTTTTTGACTTTTCCTAACCTTTTTAATTCCTTCTTATTGGTTACGAACTTTGAAATATAAGATTTCGACGATGCGGCATCTAATATAGCGCGCACTATACCGGGTGATCCCGAATTCATGGTACAAAATTTAAGGGTTGGTACAGGACACTGTAAAAGTTATTTATTGGAATGTATGGACGCAAGTGATGTGTTGAGGCACAAAGGCAGGGAAGAGACATGAAAGGAATGTTTATTGAAAGCGTCATTCACAAGTGCTAAGTTTACAATTAGTATTCAAAATTTTGTCAACAAACATTAATACATGCCCGGTGGGGGTCAATGGAATGATTGTTGTACAGATTCAAAGATGCCAGATATTCAATGCTATCATGCACACATACAACAGCGACGAGATCGTCAGCAGAGTCAACTGGATTCGCATAAACAAGACTCTTCAGATGTTCCCATAAGAAGTAATAGCGGTTCAATAAATCGGAAGATCGGGATAGCCAAGGGACTAGTCCAGCACACCAAGGCAGGCAGTTGTTATCGTATTTTTCTGTAAGTTTCTACCAGAATTACTTCAAGATCTTACGATCGCCATTCGTAAGCGAGTGCGAATTCAGCATGATGGGGTGCCCAGCCATTTGAGCACCGTTGTGCGCAATTACCTGAATACCCCTTTTGGGGCGCGATGGATTGGGGTTGTACGTTTATGCTACTCCAGGAAGATCTCGTTGCTAGAATATCCAAAGCTGCAGCACGTGTGCGTGAAAAACCTGGCATCTTTGGAAATGTACGCCAATGGATCCACCGATGCTGCTAAGCATGTATCACTGAGCACGCAATTTTGAACAGTTATTATATACATGGCACTTGTCAACGATGATGTCAATAAACACTTTGTCTTTCCTTTCATGTCTTATTTCCTGTGTTTGCGCTTCACCGCGTTATTTGCGCCCATACATTCCTATGCGATAAATGATGCTAGAGTGTCCTATACCAACCCTTAAAGCTTGTACCATAAATTCAGGATCACCCTGTATATTTAAAACCATTATTTCGTATATACACATAGACAGTTAGCAAATTGTGTTCAACAACTAACTTTTGTTCGCAAGAAAGGTAGCTTCTAACATATGTCTTTTCTTTCGTTTTCTTATTTGTTTTCATCTTAAAACAAAAATAATAAATTGTTTTCCCTTTCAATACCAACATACGTTTTTTAGTAAACGCTATAAATGTTGTTTAATTACTATACCTTTAAAGCGTGTTCCTTAAACGTGTTCACCCCCTCATGAGAATATTTCTTTTCTTCAATAACTAGACCAAATTCACAGTCATAAGATGAATGTTTCGCTGATTCGCAGAACATGTATTTTAATAGGACGGAATCCTCGTTCGTGTTTGTTGATATTAAATCACTCGCCGTAGGATTTACTATTGGGAAAATTGTGATTGTTTTCTTATCAAGAGAAGTGTTTTTCCGGCTACTTTTATTAGTTGCGTTTACACTAGCGTAGGTATTTTTCTTGCTTTTAAACAAGCAGGAAAAAACATTAAACTATTTTATCTCATAACCTTCCCCCAGGCTTGCGCTAAAGCTATGAAACTTAACTTTCCGGGGTGGTCATCCATTTATCTCAAAAACTTTTTTCATTTTTAGATTTATCCAGTTCCATCTGAAGATCTTGCGTAATCGTTTTTAATATCGTAGTACACAGTGCACTCGAAATTTGTTTTATTTCGGTACCAAGTCTTTCCAAACTTCGAAGTTCGGTGAATATTGTGTCAATATTTTCGAAAGTCATATAAATATCCGTCGATTTTCTCAACGGCTTGGCTGCCAAAACATTTCTCACATGGTCAGGAATCGGCTTGTTTATTAAAGAAACTGTTTTTATTACAAGCTTTTATTTAACTTGTCTTGTCTGTCCCTCCGTCTCAAATCTTCCAGTTCAAACCAATTTGAACACACTTCCTGTGCTACAATTAATCTAATTTTTGGTACTGTGGCGTGTATTTTCGGAGACAATGCAATATTCTGTAAAATAAATATTTGAAATTTGTCTCCACAGCCCCTCAGGTCCTCAGGAGACAAATACATTTGCCCAATTAAGGTACGTAAATGCCATTGATGCTTCGGAAATATGCTGATAGTTCTTGCTTGAACCGGTGGCATGTTGTTGTTTGTATCCGGTGGCAAATTGTATTTTTTAGGGGTTTTTACATTTTCAAATTTGGGAGTTTTTTAATAAGGTTTCCTTTGACTGATAGTTATATCCTTAATTCATTCTATACAGTAAAGTTTCCTGATCATTTTAAAGCAAAAATTAGGTTCTTATGTCAATTCAACATTAAGATATCTTGCGGATGGTGATAAGACACCTAAATTTTTTTTCGAAAATTGTGTTATATAAATTTTGCTATATGTTTTATTTTATTACATTGAAGTACTTCATTTTATAATTTTATAAGAGTACAAACATACCTTAAAAATATCAGAAAGTTCAAATTAGTTACATTGAATACTTCTGTTTTTATATGGGCTTGAAGCCAGAACTCTGTTTACATGTTTTTCGGTATCGATCAAGGCCCTGAGCCCCCTTAAATTATAGGATACTGTTTCTGTACTAAACTTTTCTGGACAAGACTTTTATAAATAAAATTCACACATTTATAAGTCTCTAGCGATAATACTAGAGCTAAAAAAGATACAAAATTTCGCTAGTATCTATAATTAAGCTGAAAATCAAGTCAAGTCACAAAGGGTTTACTTTAAGTTAACACTTTGTGACTCAATAATTCCGATTTGAAAAATATTTACTCAGATGTTAGAATACATAATTTTAAACATGTAAAAAATAATTAAATCCTAGAATATGAAAATTAAAAAAAGAGGCCAAAATGTACTTTTCCATATCTACAATAAACAGAAAATTACATACTTCTCATGTCAATTTTCTAATGCGAAGTTGTAAAGTATACAAACTTACCTTTTGTTAAAAAAATATTTTTTTGAACGTCTCAGCCTTTTCAATTCATTTTATCAATAACGCTGTATGTTCAAAAGATAAATAAAAGTTTAGTATGAAAAATTAACTCAGTATCGCCGTCTGTTGAGAATTCTATGAACAAATTATATTAACTGATGTATTGGAAGATAGCAGCAATAAGTAAAATCGTCTTTTAAAGCTTACTGTACTTCAGATATGTAATATGGTGATACAAAGGATTAAACGGTGAAAATTGAAAACGAAACGGTCTGTGTGACCTCTAACGGCAATTAAGGGTTAACGTTTCAACATAGGGAATTTTAATGTTTTGGTGATTGGCGACCTTAACGCATTCCTCTTTTAAGTACATCTACCTTTTTTCGTTTTCCGGCATACATTTTCTGTGTGAGCCGTAAATAATACTTTCAAATACTTCTGACTATTTCTCATTTCTGAAGTCAAAAACCATTTACCAGAACCATACATCTAGGAGAGAGATGTCATGATAAATTTTCTACTTATTCTAAATATTGTATGAGTCTTTAATTTCAACTAGGGGATCTAACCCGGACTCGCCGGGTTATAGAATATAAGGGAACGCAATTTTTTTATATTAATATATACATTTTTTAGATTGTCCACTAACAACACCAAAAAGCATTTTTATTTGAAAAGTATCAATTTTGCATTCATGTAAAGGTTTGAAATTTATCAAAAGTGGTACTTTCGTATGAGTTAATAGCCGAAGAAATTGTCAAAGATTTCGTTACCTACAGCAGGCCTTTTTTCTGATAATTTCAGTTGTTTAAGCGTGTAGTTTGATTACACGTCTGTTAAATTTGTGTTTTATTTATATTATTTTATTTTTATTGAAGTTTTAACTTCGTTATGCAGTATCAGCCGGAAACAAAAGTTGAAGTATGTATATTAACTTAAATGCAAACGGAACTTTCATAATCGTCTGCACACGATAAAGATAAAACATGATTGGAAATTATTTAAACAACCATAAAAAATGAATAAATTGCGATACAGTTTCAAACAAATTGCAATACAGTTTTAAAAACAATTGCATTTGTATGTACATTTTTTCCCCTATTCGGCGGGGTAAAAGTTGAAAATGTGTGATGCTTAGAAGTTTGAAATATTGCAGTAAAAGCGAAATTCAAACAAACGTCTGCTGTTGCCAACATCAAAATGACATCAGCGGTACGGACGGACACGTTTGTCCTATATAATATAGATAAATCAGAATAAATAAATGCTTCTAGCTATCTATCTTTTTCATTCCTCTGGGTTCGTTCACGGACACACGGCTTGCATATTCCATCATAATGTTAGATAATCCAGTGAATAATTCCAAAATTGGCTCGCACATCAAATACAACCATTCTAACATACACAAAAACACATTTAATTTTTTACGAGAACAAGAAATCACATCTATTCTTCATGATTTCATCACTACAGTTGCTCTGAAAAGAAAGTAAAAAAATAAAAATTATTAGTCATCAAATTACATTTCGATTTTCAGAGTTCACAAAAAGGAGTCTAGACTAATCAAATGTTCGAATTAAGTTTTCGTTTTCAACATAAACAGTTAGGCAAATAAAACTGGAGAATGATGCTTGGCTATGTACATAGTAATCTTTTTATCTGTAGATAAATTTCTTCTTTTTGTCTGCATTGGATTAATTGCTTCTGGTTGTATTTATTAAATATATTGTCAAAAATATTGAACAAATTGATCAAGTGTATAAAACAGTCAACAGATTGCCTGACACTTCCCTTGTGCCAAATCCCCTTAAGAAGGAAATATCATTTATTCAAATATTCGTTACATACATACATTATTTTCTAATTGGTAACTTAAATTTTTATTGTAATAAAATGTACTGTAGTCAGTGTGAAATTCAAATTTTTAATTTTACAATAGCTTATCTTAAGCAAGAGAGATGTGTGTCAAAGTAATTAATTGCTAAATAGCTAATTAACAAGCGCACATCTCTAAAATCGCACAATAGAACATTCGTTGTGTAAATGAATTGTGTTTGTACTCTAAAATTTATTTCAATAAAACAACTTCTTCCTAAACACAGTGGTGTAGTCGTAAAAAAAACAGAGGGTATACTCTCTAAGCAGAGGGTATACGCTCAAGTCAGAGCGTATACCCTGGAGTGTATATACTATAGCTTTCTTGAGAAACAGAGGGTATACGGTGTTCCTTAAAAAAATCCAGAGGGTATACGGCGTATACCCCCGTATACCCTCCACTACATCCCTGCCTAAACATAGAAAAAAAGAATATAATCTGCTCTGCAATTTGTTTCATAAAAGCATATAATTGAATTAGCCCGAGATTCATGTAAGTGCCTGATACGTAAGCTAAATCGAATTCCGTTTGTGCCACAGATATGGATTCAATTAAGCGATGAACGTGGCATAAATAACATGCCTTGCGTTTTGTTATGAAATAATTGATTCATAAAGGTCGTTGATTCTATCAACCAGTGGTTCGTACAAATGGCTTTTATTATACTTTACCAAAATCTGAAAATTGACCATGTGAACACATTTTTGCGACAATGTTTTTATACTGGCTGAAAGAAATAGCTGTCACGGAATAAAAAAAGACGTCGATGTGAAAAAAAAAACGAATGGATTAAAATACAATAAAATGGGTTTTTAACATAGCCTCCACTTTGATGAAACCTTTAACTATTTATTTGAGTAAACTTATTTATTATCAAAAGTGTTGTTAAACGGATTTCCTTATTTTGTCTTTCAACTGCTACCGCTCTATTTGATTGTGTAGGCGTGGAATAACGTGTGTTAATACATTAGAGAGATGATTTTCTCGGCTCAGAACTGCCAGGGCAAAACATCGAGAGAAAGATCGATATTGAATACAAAGAATATCCTTGAAAGTCTCTTCCCCTTGCCAAAAGGAAGATAAAGACAAAAATTGCCAGATCTGGAAAAATCCAATAACGGGTGTTGGCTGTATTTCAGCTTTCCGAAACATTATCTTAAGAAAAATCGGATATTGATAAAGAAATGATGATCCTCCCACCTCCTTTGCGTACTCCTGACAGGTGAAACATTGAGATGATAGCTATTAATATTTAATATCAATATACAAAGATGTTAGATTGGAACAGCTCTCTTTTTAAAGCTGCGCTCAAAATTGCAAGATCTGTGTAAAATGAGAATACGCTGCTTTTTAAAATTTGTTTCATATTTTTTCCTCATGAGTTTTCCTTCCAGAGACATTTCATGGGTTTTAGAACTTAGTTTTCTATAGAAAACTACTGGTAGTTTTTCAGAGTCTCTGATTTTCTGGGGCATTTCTTTTGGAGATGACATACATATGCTGTATTACTCTAAGAGGGTATTTGAATTCAAAGCGTTCTAGATTCTCAGAACTTTTTTCTGTCAAACATGCCTGGATATAGATTTGTCATAAGTGACCTACATCAAAACTTTAAAAAATTTAAGTTAGAAAACTAAAGCTTTACTGCCTGCAAGGCATGATTGCCAACGGAGCAGACTTCCACAACTGAAAAAGAATAGAAATTTGTACCTTATTCATGACAGTAATTCTGACGAAAATTTCTTTTAAAACTTACAGATGGATGTTTGCTTCCCAGTAATCAGACCCTGGCTGCCTGGCAAATAATACTGGCAAAAAAGCTTCATTATTCCCAAAACACCCTGTTTATTTCCATCTTTAAACGTTTGTGGCCAATAATGAGGGGGAAAGTGACTGTTTGTCTATAAAAAGTAATCTTAATTTTTCTTTTTAATTCTAATATAAATTTTTATCCAGAAACAGTGCATTAAACAAACAAGTTTCTGTGTAGGATTTTTTTCTGTGGTTTAATATATATATAATATATATATATATTAAAAAAGAAATCATTTAATCAATGAAAATTGTGTACATTATATTCGTTATTTGTTAATTCTTTCTAATATATGGCGAATATTATGAGATGTAAAGCAGCATTGCTTATAGATGGCATGTACGTAAACAACTAATATTCCACGTAAACAATTAATTTCTGACTGCAGGCTAAACACGTCATAAATCATTAAAATTTATACCTTAATTTTTTTTAAATACCTTAAAATTTATACCTTAATTTTTTTTTTTTAAAAAGCCTTAAAATGTATACATAAATTAAAAAAAAAATCTTTTGCGACTTAATGCGTTATTAGTTCAAATATTGCTCAATAGATAACAGAACTGCTCTACAAATGTAAACAAACGTTTACCGGTAGTGACGAAATTTCTTCAGTGAATGATAGTACAGTATTGCCTCCAGTCGTCTTGGCTACGTGCATATGTGAAATACGTCTTCCGGCACAGGCCGGAAGGACTTTTTTAATGTAATCTAAAAATTATACAGTTCTTTTGTGCTGGACTCTATACTCCCTTCACATGCGGCTCTAAAGTCAAAGATTCATTGGTGGACCTATATGACATTTTCTCAACCACCGTTTGTATTCACATGAAAAGAAATATATGAAACCATCTTGACAGTCCATGAAAGTGGAATATCAGTTTATACCGTCTAGAATATATAGCGTGGAAACAGGCTATAAGGAAAGGGCATTGTTAAAAAAAAAAAAAAAAAACACTTCCGTCAACCAATATACCACTGCATTTTGATCATAGCGATCATTGCAGAAGCAAGTAGCGCCATGGCGACGTAGGCCAATCATATAATAGGCATGTTAAACATAGACCAATCAAATTGCCCGAATTCATGTGTACAGTAGGAGTCATAAAGAAAGGACAGGTGCTTCTTGTTGATCCACAGTAATTTGTCCAACAGTGACTTCAGCTAACCTTTCTTTATTCCAGTAATGCTTTTTAAAAGGGCTAAGAAATTCAATCCCATAAAAGTTGAACGATGCTGAACGACAAATGTCGATCTCACCGACATCTACTAGCTCTTCATCAGCTACTAGCTCTTCATCAGCCGAAACGCTTTCTCAATTGAGTCCACACAATGTTTGTTAACGTTTGAGCTATCAGATGTCGCTACGATCGCCATTTATCATTCAGCATTGTTCAACATTTACGGGATTTAATTTTTTAGGACTTCCCGGTTGGTCGACTGCTAACTATATCTTCTAGGCACTATACCCAGGGTAGTTGTCCCGTTTGCCCTTGGAAACCAGACCTTGCTGTTGTGAACAAACATCCTGTATTTTGATGAAATTTAATACTTTTTTAAATAGAAATAAAAGTTTTAATGAAGAAATAAAAAGTTTATTTAGTGTTTAAAAAAGTTTATTAATGTATATTGCTGGCAGATGGTAAAAAAATAGAGAGTTTCAAAAGTCAAAAAAGAAAATCACCGAATTTGAAAAATGTAAACAGTAGCACGATGTCTTTTTTTTCACTGAAATGTGCAGAAAGTTAAAAGGTTTTATTAGCGAAAACTGTAATGACAGATTAATTACATTTGCCACCAACAAAATAGCATTTAGCTATGTGAACAGTTTGTACAGTGATGCAGCACAGATCACACAATTGTTCAATTTGATTTGACGGATGGCATTAGTGAAAATAGCTGTCATATGTGGCAAGAAACTCTGCAGACCATCAAAAGAACTTTTGCTGTAATTTAATCTGCTGTAAGTATTTCTGAACATGGTGGCTTAAATAGTGACAGAAAGAAGCTTCGGAACCGCTATAGTGTCAACTGTCGCTGACAAATGCAGAAATTCTAGTACTATTTTTTTTCTAAATTCAAAAATACTCACGTCTTTCTGTGTATTTAAGTGAAACCCGAAAACCGCTGCTGCCGAAAACCGCTGCTAGTTTTCGAATTATTGAATTTTTATTTCTTTTGCGAGTTTTGAATCACCCTGCAGATAAAGCTATGAAAATTGATTTTAAAAAGATATCAGTTGAATAAACAGATTCATTTGAAAGATAGATATAATAAAGACGCGTATCTTTCATAAGGTAATTTATACTGATTATGAACGACTGACAACACTTTCGTTTATCATTTTCGTGATGAGTTAAACATATTTAACTAAATCACGATTGGTCACGTTAAAGGGAAGTTCTTTGTATTTCAAATCTTCTTTCTACTCTAAGTATTCTTAAAGAACATCATCATCAATCAGTTGTCATTGTTATACGTCGAGCATGATCTTTCTGTTGTTTTTCAACCTCTACACGATAGCTAAAAAAAAAAGTCGTATGGCTTAAAAGAAATGAAAAGACAGACGTTATGGGAAATGACACTGAGAATACAGCAGGTGGTTTACTATAAATGGCAACAATACAGGTGGCTTTTTGTCTAACTTAAAAACGAAATCGGTAGAAAATATTGTTAAAAATACAGAAGAAAGAGTGTTTTCTTTTTAATCTAATTTCGGACTTTCTCTCTTTAGTCATTCATAGATCATTGGTCAGCCGTAAAAAGTATGCATGGCCTTCGAGATGTTGGAAACAGTGGCATAAGTGTGAGAGAGGCTTGGTGATTAGTCGATTTCAAATAAAGGAAACAATTAGGATTGTGATTAGTTAATATATTTGAGAGTAATTAATCATTAAAAAATTTATTAAGGCCAAATCAGCTTTTTTATTACTTTATAGAAAATATTTAAAATACCGAAAATTGTAAAATTATGATAAGAATATGTAGAAATGATAAGAAAATGAGGGGGGACGAGGAGAGTCCCAAGGCCTGGTTATCACTATGGGGGGGGGGGTTATTACAAGGGCATCTGGGGCACGTTCCTCGGTACACGTCTCAGGTGCCTTAAAATGCATTTTGTGCATTCTTTAAAAATACAAATAAATAGAAACTTCCATTCGTAGCTAATAGAAAAAGGATTTTTTCCTATTTATAAACTAAATTATCTCCGTATTCTTCACTAATCATAAGGAATTGCAATGTAAACTTCGAAATTCCAAGACTGACGAATATCATTACATAATCAACATGTGTCATTCAACAACCCTAGGTTTTAAGGTTTTACTCACTCTGAATAGAATATAATAAACATTTTACCTTCCCGTAATTTTTAATAAAATTTTACGTGTGTCTAATATATGTATATATATATTTCATAAAGCTACTGTTCAAATTTTAAACTGTACGTAAAGCTGGTTTTCATATTTGAAAAGCATTAATAATTTGAAAAGCTGGTGCCCTACATGGCCCGCGTGCCCCGGTCCTACATAAAGTTGATTAGGCCCTGCAGAGTCCTAGAATTCCCAGTAACAAAGTCTTCAGAGCTGCCAAGTCTCCGGCTTTTTGAATACCGGTATTTTAATACATAAAATGTTTTATTTAATTGGAACATTCTGCGGTTTTAAAATAACATTTCCTCTAAGATAATACTGGTGTGTAAAAAGCCGGAGACCTGGCAACTCTGAGTCTTTGACTTTCAGTACTTTTAATCTTATTTTCCGTCACCATTTATAAGAGTTAAATCTACTGAAACTAGATGAAATCTTATTTGCAAATAAGAAGCATTTCATGTTGACTCTCTGGTTCCTACCGCGAAGCATGGAGAGGGCTCTGTAGTGGTGTGGGTAACAATAATCTTGGCGTGGCTTGGAGCCACTCGTAGTCCTCAGAGAGGATGGTCTTATCGGAGAATTCTCGCAGATCTTTAACACTTTATGCTTCAGACTCTTTCATGGAGAATGTCCTCTATTCCAAGATGACAACGCCCCTGTTCACACTCTTGCTGTGTTCAAACATGGTTAGGTGAGCATAATGATGAAGTGGAACATCTCACGTGGTGTCCTCATCCCCCCTGATCTCAACATCGTTGAGCCTTTGTGGGGTTTTCTAGAGAACAAAGTCCGTGCTCTAATTCCTCATCCATGCACACTAGCAGAACTCGAGATCACTCTGCATGAAAAATGGCTTCGAATTCCCTTAAACTTGTGCACGACCTTTATGTTTCAATCCCACATCAGATACAAGCTCTAATTCGGACTGACGGCGGCCCAACTCCTTATTAATCAAAATTTTGCATTATTTCACAGGTGTTCCTATTTTGTCCTATACCTGTATATTGAATATCTGATAGTTTATGCACACATACAAATATTACATGTTTGTAGATTATGAGAGGCCTTGTATTCAGAGGTAAAAACGTACAAATATGTGTGTTAGGTATTGAAGTGTTCGCTAAATAGAGGTGTCCGCTTCCCGGGAGTGAGTGTGTGTGTGCAGGAGTTCCTATGTTCCGAGAGTATATATATAAAACCATTAATTAAACATTACAGACCATCATAAAAAACCGCAATATTGTATGTGTGTATATATATATACATATACATACATAAAATAGGGATTTTTAACGTGAAAAAATACTTTGGATATTCTTTTTTAAAATCTGGTCAACCTGAACCCGACCCGCAAGAGTCAAAACCCAACCCGAACCCGAAACAATAAGTTACCCCGACCTGCAACGGGAAAATATAGTCCCGCCCCGACCCGATGCAGGACTTAATAAACGGTACCTTATATAAGTCAAACCCGGCAAATACTCTGGGTGAGTCTGAAAAACAAAGTGTAAAAGCCGACCACGTTTTCTTTTTATGTCGGCCCGCTGTAGGATAATTGTAAATCGAAAATTAATGAAGTATCTAATATCTTCAACAAAGTTAAGATATCCACCACGTCTCTTATTTAAATAATAATGTATGAAAGAACTTAAAGATCACTTTTAAACGAGCAAAGATTAAAAGAAATTTTTTGAATGAACTTATTGCAAAAAATATACTGAAGTTTCTTGATAGACTGACTTTATAAGGGAAAAAAAGGGAGTCTGAGAAGCAAGTAACGCAATATCCGTTAGATCTGATTACGGCGTTAAATCGATTGAGGGGACATATGACCTTCGGGGTGAAAACAAAATCGATTTTTTGAATTTTTGAGAGTTGGAAGTCTAAAATTTTTGGACTATATTCTAAACATTATCTTTTTTACTTTGTTGTAGAGCTAAGTTATGAAAAGACCGTGAGATTGATTCTAACATAAACATGTATACTTAACCCATTAACGCCGTGCGTGATCACATGAACACAGTGAAAAAGCACAAAAAAAGCAGTAAATAGAACTTAAGTATCATTTTTTTTAAATGTCATAGTTCAAAAAGACTACGTAATATAGTGTTATCTCATTTAATCATACTTAATAAATTATATTAATTTTATTTACATTAAATTTTATTGACATCGGCGTTAATACTATATTTATCAAAATTCTGTTTTTTCATATTTAGGGCATTCTGTTTTGTAATTCTGACAGATTCACTAAATTTGGCAGACGTTACGTTTTATTTCTTGGCATATACCTAAATTAATTTTTGAATTTGTTTTTATTTCTGAAAAATATTTTTAAAAATTCTGAAAACAATAATTTCTGACAATTAAGTCATTTTATGTGTAAACTAAAATTTAAAAAATTAGACAATTTTTGAAAAAATAAATTCTGTTTAAAATGTAACTCACTGTATAAAATATTAAGTTTTTATACTTTAGAAAATTTAGAAACCTTAGAATAAAAGCTGTTTTTTACTTATATTTTTCTTATTCCAGAAAAAAAAAATGCAATTAACCAAAATGCCATGTTAATTCTTAAAAGAGTAACATGAGATTTACGACATGATATCATTCTAAAATATTATTTAAAATATCTCTTGAAACTTTAATGATTATTTCAAATACTAAGGGGTGGGGAGTATTCATGGGGAAGGATATATTTCATAGTTGAGCCCTTGATTTTGAAAGTGGGGCAACTTCATTTTGTGAAAAAATTAATTAAAGCGAAATCTTATTACAAATTAACATAAAATTTATGTTTTTAATCAATACACAATAAATATCTTTTTAATATCGGTATAAATTTGTTTCTAGTAATTTATTTGGTCAATGATATTTCAATTGCCTTGACTTTGATGACAGTGAGGAAAATCCAGTGTGAATAGTTTTTTTGTGTAAGTATTCATACTAATAAAAAGCACAATCAGAATATCGCCTTGAATAGTTTAAAAGTCTTCACTGTTTAAATTAAGGAATATACATATAATTATAGAAGTTGTTGCTGAATATTTTTTTTTTCATCTTTTTCTATAAAATTAATTTTCTGTAATGTAACTTTTCTAAAGAAAAACAAAATATGGAAATAAAATAAATAAAATATTCAATTTTTCAGTTATTATAATTATATTCGATTTAAAGAAAATAAACTTTTTCAGTAAATTATTGCTTCTGAAAGAGTGGCAACTCCATTGCCGTAAACCGAAACCGTGTTTTTAGGTGCATTCGTAATTTTATAAATACGTAGCACCTGTAGTCGTCGTTCGGTCTGTCTGTCTGTCTGCCTGCCTGCCTGCCTGTCCGCATATAACAGAGCAAAATCTACCCAACCAAATGGTCTGAAATTTTAAATATATAATTGTTGCAAAATTTTGTCGAGTCATTTCATATTTTATGAAAATCGGATGTATAACTTAATTACAGGGGCAGTCAAGTTTTCCGTTTCATTACGGCCAATGGGGGGGAAACTTACTTAGAGTGCATTTTAATGATGTTATCATAGAGTTGGGCAAATTTGTAATTTCAATTATCTGTAATGTAATTACAATTTAATTGTATATAATTAATTATATTTAAAATTACATGCCGTAAAAAATTCTTGCATAGCACTGTAACCGAAACCACCCCCATTCCATTATTTGACGATATTTCTGCGTTTGAATGTGTCTAACTATAATTAATTACCTGCAATTAACTTGCAATTACATTGCGTATAATCGAGATTACAAATTTTCCCAACTCTGGATGTTACAGGCTTTCAAACAGAATGAAAGTGATATTCACTTATGAAGTGCACTAAAATACTAAAATATACATTGAGTACAATATGCGGTGCATTTTTTTTATATAAAACTAGTTATAGTACGAACGCACCTCATTTGCCACGTTCGACGTGCAATTTCCAACTTTTTTTTACAGCTAACACAGATAACCATTATTGCTTATTAAATTTACATGAAGTAAGACCACAAAAATATAAAATAAGTATGTTATGATCAAGAATATTTTTATCCCATTCAAATGCAAACCATTTAAATGTCTAGCAGGAACAGTAAATGGACTTGCTTTAATTTCAAAATCAACGTCTTGGTTATTCTTGCATTTGAAAACGCTAAATATTTCAGAGAGATTATTAACCTTTTAATGCATGATTTTTTATTTTGTTCGGGAAATATTATATTTGAGTCTGTTAATTATCTACTTGAAAAATAGTGAAAAAAGTATTTATGTTTCTGTTGGACATAATGTCATAATGTCACTCCTGAGTTTCATAACAAAAATTTCTCAAAAAATGATAATTTTAAATTATATACTTAATTTAAAGTGTTTACACTGCACAATAAAACCTATTCAACGATATAATTTTTATAATGCTTTTAATAGTTTTAAGAATTAATAATTACTACCTTATAAAGATGGAGAAAAAACGCCAATCGAGCACATTGCAAGAAGTATCAACAAAAGATGCCATAACCTCCCCGTGATAACAAATCAGAACAAAAAGACTTCACGACCTTAAATGCGTGTATCACATGTAAGCAAGGTTGCCAGTTTGGCCTCCGATTTTAATCCGAAATTTCAAATTCATACCGTAAAGTTCAAAAGAAGAATTTTTACTTTATGTGATCGCTAAATGTCTTATTGAATAAAGCATAAAATCTATTTTTTATTTCTGGTATGAACTCGAAATTTCAGAAAAAAAAAATGGAGGCCAAACTGGCAACCCTGCACGTATAAGTAACACATCATAGTTCCCCAAAAGAGCAATAGAAAGCACCAAATAGTAAAAAAAGATCACGTAACTCCTGAGTTGCACTATGCATTTAAGGGTTAAACTACATATGGTTTCGCTTATTGCATTTTGTTTATTTCAATTTATTTTTCTAGGCAAAAATATTCATCATGAAAAATTTGGCCTACCTGAGATTGGTCTTCAGTAGGACTAGAAAGTAGTGATTCAATACCTGAAAATGCATTTTTATTTATGTGAAGAAAAGCGCAGACTAGCATACTGTGTGCTCAAGAAATTTGAAGATGTGCACTGGCTTTCAACTTGTAAATAAAGCCTTTTATTTCTGGACTAATACTGGAAAAACAAACAGATAAGGTTAAATATTTAAATTATTTACATGGTAATATTTGTAGTTGAGAATATCCTAGTTCCGAAGAGCATCTTTCAGAACACAATGGATTGCAAGATAAATCGGACGCATGTCCAGCAGGCACGGAGATTGGCAGAGACTGAAAATGTTCTTGGAGCAGCAAAAGTAAAATCAGGATACTTTATTCCGTATACTGTCGATCCATCGACAGTTTTTTAATTACTATTTTTCTAAACTCTGTCATATACAAAAATACCTCGGTCCTAGCTCCTCTCTAAATATAAGTTTAGTCGGAAAAATATGTTATCACTTGAATAAACTTAAATTTTTTGTCTCGGAATGCTTGTAATATCGTCTAATTAAGAAAATAAAAGTAAAATAAAAGAATTTCCAGGCGTTTGGATAATAAGAGAGTCGGTGCTACCAGTCTTCAAACTTCCCAGAAAAACAATTTAATCTAACGGGTTTGTTTATTCTTTAAAAAACAATTATAAATAAATGAGAATTTTATTATTCTTAGAAGAATCGCTATTAACGACATGTGAATACAATGGAATGCTGTTTTTTCAACGATGAAGCTTTCTTTGCCTCAAAAATGAAGGATGAAAATCATTATTTTTCTAATAAAAGTATGATAATAATGCAGGAATGAGGTAATTGTTTTAGCATGAGTCGGCAAGATTTCAAAAGGTCCGTTATACAGCAGGTCCTATACATAAGCGTACTCAGGGGGTTTAGGGGAGGATCGCAGCCTAAGTCTGAAAATAGTAAGATGTAACTCTAAATACTCGGAGACATGACACTGATAGAAAGAAATCTAGGGAGGGACAAGATTTTTGAACAGATGTGTCTGTAGTACACAACTCTAGTCCTCTTTTTTAAAATGCAGAATATAAACATGGAATAAGTTAAAGAATTTTTTGTTAGAACTCTCCGCGCAACACGATGTTTAAACATATCAACATAAAAAGCAATTTAAGATAAGAAATATTAAAAATTCAAAAAAGTGACATTTTCAAAATTGAGGATTGAAACAGTTTCTTTTTCTCGTTGGAGAAGCTTAGCCCTTAAGCCCTCCGACTAAGCGGAATTCGGAAAAAATTAACGTAAAAAAAAGACAGACTTAAAAATTGTCTTCCAAAGGGGTTCATGGAAGTACCCCCCCCCCCCCCTAAAGATGAAAAATTGTTAATTTATCTCTTTTTTTAGTGTTGACTTATTCTAAAATGACTTGGGAAGAATACATTTAAATTTCAAAATACAAGATGGGAGAATGACCCTGCCCTTCTCTTCCCTCTCACCTTCCGTTTGCCTATGTTAAGAGAATTTGTCTAGGCCACTGGACCCGTTTAACGAAAACCTTGTGTACGCACATAGTACTGTCTCCAAAAAAAAGAAAAGTAATAAAAAAAATTTAATGCGACGTAAAATATCCTGGTCCACTATTTTTTTTCATTTCTTGATTTCGGGATTTTTTGGATGTGCGTTTCAAAGCTTTCAGTTGATCATTTAGCATAAATTTTAAGGATTTTCTAAAATCCAAAGTGACTATTTTCTGTCATGTTCCCGAAGTCATTTATATTCATAAACTCGTCAAATTTCCATGTATTCTCATTTAGGTGCAAGAAAAAATCGATTAGCTTTAATTAAGGCAATGGATTTTTAAGAAAATGACGTCAAAATTCTGTTTTGAACCAATTTTCAAGGTACGGTAGTTGGAGAAGTTTTGGCATTCTGATAGTCAATTATAATTAGTTGTAACATTTATCGAAAAACTCTGTCGAGTCATTACAAAAATGACTATGTAGTTACTTTGTTAGAACAGGGTTCGTACGGGTGCTTACTTTTAAATAAACCATTATTTTCGAGAAAATAATTTTTTGCCTTATTTAATCCAGGAATACTGCAATTATGTAAGGCGAAGTATAAGATCATAAGTGTTTAAAAATTAATATTACTGAAAAGCATTAATATCTATAAACCTGGATGCTTATCTGTTTATTCCTATTTAAATTTCAAAAAGTTGTACGAAACAACCTGAAATCTTTGTGTAAAATGTATACGAGATAAATAAGGAGAGTTTTACGATGTATTTTGTCATTTGAATTTTAATGAGCCGTCAATTGCATGTGTCAAATGATTTTATTTATTAATTATTAGGCTAAAATATTGTAACTATGAATAAATTGAAGTATTGAAGTACATGAACAAGTTAAAATATTGCATTCCGAATTTTAGTACGTCAAAGAAATTTGTTCATATTTAATAGCTTGTCTAAAAATATTGTGTGAATTGAACTATTTAATGTTTTTATTTTAATAACTTTTAATAGTTGTCAGAAATTTGACAATCTGCTTCTGAACATTACCGCATCCTGCTTAATAGATTAAATTATCTCGGAAAAATAGCTGTTCCAACACTTGATCTCGACTAGATCATATTCTGTTTATGAGTGGGTCAAATGTAGTAATTCTTTCCGTGACGTCCACCTGTTTCAAGGAATAAAAGTTCGTGGTTAGCAAATATTATACTGAAATTTTAATAACTTCAGAATATATTCAGAAATATTTGTTGCAGAGTCAAGGGGTGTAACAAAAATATTTTTTGTCCCTTGAACCGGCGACTTTTCATTAAATGTTTCAGAAATCCCCCCGGAAGATTTCATATCCTCCTCCAGAGATATCAATGCAGCACCTAGAATCAAATTTAATGCTCTTTTATCTGTCTTTATTTTAATATTTATTCTCCATTTTCTCTGATGCATAGATTCATTTCATTTTGTATCCTTTGAACCCGTCCCTGCACTAATAAGCAGTAGCTCTGAATGACAACGTTTAAGTTGAATCATATCCATAAAGGTTGCACGTGCTGTCAGCTTTATTATCACGCGCTAAATGTATGATCCGCCCACCTATCTCTGTCTGCTTCAAATAATATAAAATCAAAAGTAGGTCTGTTAGCTGCTAACGAAGCCGCGATCCGTACTAATGCAGCTCTAACTCGAAAATATGTGTTCAACTGAAGTCAGAAACTCGAGGTTAATGAGAAAAGCAGAAACATAAACTAGCTTTTCCTCCATTATGTGCTTAGGTCATTGAGCTTAGAAATACTAGAGATTTCATTTGAAGATGAACATTCGTTCTTTTGACTCTAACTGCTTTAACAACGTCATAAATCTCTCAGGAAGAAATCTGTACCTCATGTTGGAAAAAGAGAATAAATTAAATGTATTTCATCGAGGAATAACATTTATGTTAATGTAGAAATTTCCGGTACTCTTAATATGACTCTGACATTTTTGTAAAAAGTAATTCAAATATTTGAATTATCTGGAATTGAACAATGTTTAAGGACTTATAAACCTCGCAAGGCCAGATGAGTTACAATTGAAAATTCTGCTGGCAAGGGAATGATTTAAAAATACCTTTCTTCATGTTATATTTTCTTTCTTCAAATATGTACTTCCATTGAATTTAAATTGTTGTTGCAAAGAAATAAGGAGCGAAAGTCTGATAATTTGGAATGTCATTATTAAAACCTTTAGTTGCTTAATATTATTAGTAAAGGCAGTCTATTCAGTTTATTTACAATATAGGCATTACTTTATGAAACTATTTTTATTAAAGTAGACCAAATAACAGAATATCCGATGACGATGATGCGGCGTGTATATTACTTAGAATGACAAAATATGTACCAGATGTAAAGCATTTTGTTTCTACTTCACAAAAGCATTTTTAACTATAATATGAAATTTCATGCTACAGGATTTATAAGTTAAGAATTAATCTTTTTTGCTCAATTTGAAACATTAGCTATTAAGGAAATTACCCGCTATAGCGAAAAACCACCAGACATTTCTGATTTTAGAATTTTTTTTAACATTTGGAGAAATAAGAGATATAGTTTCTTAATTTTGGCTAGCTAAATAACATTATTAAACTCTCTCTCTTCCCAGTGAAGTTTATCCTTTTGTACGTTTAGAAGACCCCCCCCCCCCACACACACACACACGAACGAAAAGAATAAACAATGGTATTTGCGACCATCCCATATCATAAAAATCTGGAAATGGTCTTACTTTCAGGCATTATTTTACTTACTATATGCAATGTTTTCATATTTATTAGAATAGCACGTATACAAAGGTATATTTCTTTAAAATTTTTAATCTTTATGGTATATTTCTTATTTGCTTATAACAGTTTTTAACAGAATTTTGAGAAATTTACCAAATATCTTAACAATATACAAAAGAACCATTCTACTAAAATTGTCAATAAATATGTTGTATAGATAAAATACGAGATTTTTTTTTTTTTTTAAACAGCATATGCCCCAGAAGTAGAGCTTTTCCCCTTTAATTATTTTGCTTTTAACATAGTTTTTAACCATTTACCTCCATATACAGGAGATCTGTCTTCCTATTTCCCAGGGCTGCGGAGTCGATGGGTAAAATGGTCGACTACGACTCCGGAAATTTTAACGACTCTGACCTGATTCCGGGCTATCTCACATACTAGTATTGCCT
The DNA here is from genome assembly GCA_963932465.1 of Maratus speciosus. Lineage (NCBI taxonomy): Eukaryota > Metazoa > Arthropoda > Arachnida > Araneae > Salticidae > Maratus > Maratus speciosus. Next base: position 493,747,685 of record OZ010787.1, read on the forward strand.
GTTGATTAAAATTATGAAAGAACGCAAGAAAAAGTGAAAATTTCACTATTTCGGCATTAATTCTGTTCTCTTATGGGCTTCCAAAGAAAAAGGAAAAAAAAAGTTATATTTTCGGCTTTATTAATTTTATAAAAGATTCCGTTAACTGAAATTCTTTATAACTGTTACTATTTTTAGGGAAAAAAATATCGTCCGACACTCCATTTTATTAAGTCCAGTTATGTCTCGGCCCGAGTATGCTGAAAAAATTAAGCTCGGGTTCAGACAAAATCTAACTGTCCGATGCCGATCTCTAAGTTGGGCATATTATGTTTCTGTATTGATGTTGCCAAACTATCATCAGCTCATTCAGCACATTTGTACTTAATCTCACCCCAGTCCAGTCATGTCCTTTGGAAATTGTTCCTATTTTATGGGCGTAGTTTGACTGTTTCAAATTTGTTATATTGGGTCGGTCAGCCTGCTTATTTTTTTACCACTCCGGTTCGGGCCATTAACAAAAATTGTCTTATTTTTGCTGACCTGGTCCGTTTAAAAAATTACCTTCATTTTGCGGGCCTTGGGCTCTTGCAGACTACCTCTCTATCTCGGTTTCTGAAAACGCAAAAAATCTGAGGTAAAGTACTCATATACTAAATGTAAAATATCCACTAGAGTTTTCAATTAAAAGCGGTTTTAATCTACTGTGTAAACCGCATCTTTTAACATGTTGAGTGTCACGTCAGTCACCAGTGACTGACACCGAACTTTCCGTTTAGGCCGCGTCAGTCATCTGTGACTGACACTTACAGACTGTGTAACGGGAATCTTATTTCGTGACCCAAACGGAAAGACAGACAAAATAGACTTGGCATTCAACGTGTTAATTTAACGAGGTATCTTCAACTTGGGTAGACTGGTATAGTCCAAAAACAGCAATAATAAATTCATTTTACATATTTAAAATTACATATAATTGGTTTAATTTCACTTCAAACTGTCAAACAGAAAAAGCTGGAGTCTGAGTCGGCTTGTTTTTCAGCGACTTTAACTCTTTTGCTCAAAAATGGGCCTGACTCAGACTCCGCAGTCCAACTATTTCCCAACATGATTTCCAGTGGTCAGCTATCGGAGGGATATAGTGATGATAATTTTAATTCGCATTCATGGCAAAAAATGCTGTTTATCGCATTTCCTTACATGATTAGAGTATCTTTCATTAATTTGATAAGTATGACTTAATTAGAGAAACATAAATTAAGATAATAGTAAACGAGAACAGTAATATCTAACATTGATAACGAGGACTATTTCTTACCTTTGCCTTGCATGCTTCATTTGCCTTGCAAGACGACTAAGAACTCCCGTTATACAGGGTGTCCGGTCTCAACGGTGTCCAATGGCTAATTCCTAAACCGTTAGTCATAGACATACAGTTCCAATTGCAAAAGTGTTTTAAATCAGGTAAAGAAATATTTTAAAAGCGATTTGGGTCAATAAAAACATTTTTTTAAAAATTACGAAATTTAAATTTTTATACGGTCCCCCGGTTCTATAAGTTATATTTAGTAAAATTTTCCTATTACACTGACAAGTAAGACAAAAAAAAGTCCCATTCATATAACACTAAAATTAAGCGATTTATGAAACTTTAAAAAGGCATGACTTATGCCACTTTCCTGCTCTGAAAACAAATGAGTTCGGCTTGGCTTTGAGGGGTCACATATCAGGTGCTTAAAGTATTCGAAGATCTTATTTCATGTGTATCTGCGCTTTGAAAAAAAAATCGTACAAGTATTACGATTAAGTTAATATTTATTAAGTTTCAGATTGGCTAAAATAACATATGTTTTATTTTGTCAGGATTTGAGACTGTTTCTTTTATGATTTCTTTTAACAAAAATTATGTTATTTTTATAGGTTTTTATGTTACTTCAACGATCGTAGGTGTTTTACCAGTTCAAAATTTGTACTCGAACCCTAACTCACTTCCAAATATCAGGTCGAGATTACATTTTACATACTGGCGCAAATCCGATAACAATCTAATATTATTATGATTTTCGGCGGTTACCGTTTATACTTATTTTACAGGATAACACAAAAAATTTCGGATAGATTACGGCCAAGAAGTTTAAGAAAAATTTTTAGATTAGATAATACAAGACTGCGATTGTTGGGTTTTTTAACTTTTATGTATTTTTTAGCACTGAATCCGAAAATTACCTCAATTTTTAATCATCATATCAGGATATTTCGCAAATCATAAATTGTCAAAGTTAAAGAATAACAAAAATCGGATACTATAAAGTAGAGGAGGTGGTTGTGTTTTTCAACTTTTGATAATTGATTTTTACGTACTTTTTAGCGCTGAATCTGAAAATGACCTTCATTTTTAATCTTCACGTTAGAATTTTTTTGCAAATCGTAAATGTGTAAGTTAAAATATAGCAAAAATCTCATACTATAAAACATGTGAAGCTTCTTTTTTTTTTAATTCAATAATTTATTCGATATTTTTGCTTATCCTGGGATTCTTACAGCTAAACAGCTGAGTGGTCCGATGAGATGGGGGAGGTGATTCAATTTTAACTTTGAATTTTTAACTTTGAAATTTGCAATTAGCGAAAACTCCCGATGTGATGGTTAAAAATGAAGTCCAATTTTGAATTCAGCGGTACAGAATACATGAGAATCAATTATCAAAAGCTAAAAAACATGACATTACCCAACTTTCGCAGGCTAGTGCAATCTAATAATATTTTAAAATACGTATCACTTTATAAAGAATTGAGGCTGTTAATTTAGCATCATTTTATTTAACGAAAATTCGGCTTTTTCTTTCTTCTTAAATGTTTATTGCAAATTGTATATTTTGCATTAATATGTCAGAATGATTAAAGATTTCAAATTTATATTGCAATGTTAATTTTACTCTCAACCATTTTTTTTAATATATCTGACGAAATTATATTTCGACTAAATTTGTGAATGACTCCCAATTTGCAGCAAAAAATATGCTCCAACTTTAAACAGCTATTACTCGGTCAATTTTAATCGTAGAATAACGGGTCTTTTTTTTGTATTACCTGTCAGTGTAAAAGGAAAATTTTACTAAATATAATATAATTTATAGGACCGGGGGACCGTATACAAATTTCAATTTCGTAATTTTTTTAAGAAATGTTTTTATTGACCCAAATCGCTTTTAAAATATTTCTTTACCTGATCTAAAACATTTTTGTAATTGGAACTATGTCTATGACTAACGGTTTAGGAATTAGCCATTGGACACCGTTGAGACCGGACACCCTGTATATGGAGCTCAGCGTTTTTAACAGAATTTTGAGAAATTTACCAAACATCTTAACAAATATACAAAAGAAACATTGTACTAAAATTGTAAATGAATACGAGATTTTATAAATATTTTTTAACAGTATATAACCCAGAAACGGAGCTTTTCCGCTTTAATTATTTGATAGCGAATCTCATGGTTTAACGTAGTAAAAATTCTGGTTAAATATCGTGATAATTCGGAAAGATGTCGTGATATATAGAGTTCCACTTTAATTATTTTCCAAAAGAATCTGGATAAGGGATTTTCCACAAATGCAATTTTGTAGTTCTTGAAATGCAACTTGATACAATTTATGCAATGTAATTTACCCATTGTATAAACATGTATGTGTATTTAATATACTTGTAGTTTTATGCAATTTAGTGTAACTATCCTGTGATTTATGATAAAAAATAACAATATGTGGAAAGTTTATCATCCAACTACTTTTAGAGGTAACCGAAATGGAGTTATATATAGCCGATATCATTCTGGTTTTGCACAATATTTAAATGAATGTTTTATGTAAACTGCCTTATCTAGTTGACTGCAAAATTATGAAAGAAAATAAACTATATTCAACGAATGTGCTGATGAAAATTAATTTCTATAAACGTTCAAATCTAATCGAATATTCAATGCTAAATTTAGTATATTTTTCTTGTACGATGTCAAAAGTTTTGTAAATTTTTGATTTATCCAAAAAAAAAAAAAAAAAAAAAAATAATAATAATAATAATAATAATAATAATAAAATAGCGATAAAAGTTACATATTTTAAAATAAATGCTTATTTTCCTGAATATCTGTGCTAATCTTATGAAAATATATACAAATATTGCATATGACAAATAAAAGTCATGTGGAAAAGCTGCAAACAATTTCTAGCATTTTATGATACAGAGTCACAAATATTATATGTATATAATTTTTTTTTTTAATTTTTTGTGGTCCCTAAACGTACAGTCGCGGGGGAAAAAAAGTAAACACCCCTTATTAACTCTGCAACTAATTATAATAGAAGAAGGTTACTGGCACCAATCGATTGGAAATAAAGTCTACTTTTAAATTATGAATATAAAATTTGCTTAGGGGGCGTTCTACAAATCAAAACCAAACCAAACTTTGACAATATATTTTAAATATTCAGTCCAAACTATGCCTAAAAACGAAATTTCTAGTCATTTGAATGATGAGTTTTTGAATTATAAACATTCAAAATTTAGAGCTTCTAATGTTAAATTACATTTTCCCATTTTTATTACTATCTCCTGAAATTATAATCCTAATTTGATTTTTTTGTGTGTGTGTGATTATAATACTAAAATATACAAACATAAATACATTGAATTTGTAATTTAAAAATTTTAATAATATGAATTATGAAATTCGAAAAAAAAATGTGAATTGCAACCTACAATTTTTTTGATAGATTTATATTTATGTCTGCTTTATTCTAATTACAAATTTCAAATTTTTCTTTCAAGTAGTTTTCGAATTATCATTAAAAAACGTGAAAATTATCGTTTAAGGGGCCCTTTATGATGTGCAGAAAAGCATAATTTGAAGGAAAAAAACTTGCTCATTTTATTGAATATTTGAGCTGGCAACAGTCCAAGCGTATTAAGCTAGTGAAATGGTCATATTGGCAAAAAATAATACATCAATAGAAGTGACATAGTCATTCTGTAGCATTTCAACAATAGAGTAACGAACTTCAATTTGGATACAGCCCCTAAAACATACTCATTTTAAAATAATTAATTTCCCGGAAGCTAATCGTACGAATTTCATGAAATTTTGGATGTAGGCTAATTGAAGTGTGTAGGATTTATTTATGGTGTCAAACTTGGTATTGCTATTGAAAAAAAAAAAAAAACAAAGTTTGGGTTCGTTTTGATATGTAGAAGGCCCCCCCTAAGAAAATCTTATATACAACGTTTAAAAGTAGGCTTTATTTCCTACCGTTTGGTACCTGTAACTTTCTTCTACGACAATTTGTTGCAGAGTTATAGTAGGGGATATTTACTTTTTTTTTTCTACCATTGTACATGTGTAACTAAATCTTTAATGGAAAGTACGAGTTGCCGAAGTTCATAAAGTACTTTTCGAGGGTGAAAAGGGTCTAAATTTGAAATTGTTTTGTGACTTTTGGTTGTATAGAATATTAATTTAACCGTTAATCAAAGCATATTTTTTCGACTGAAACATACTACCTGGCACGCGAAAAAGTTGATAGATTGTATTTGTGAAATAATGAAATGCGTTGCATGAAAATACTCGCCGTTACTGAAATGGAGTGACGAATCTCTTCTACATAACCCTATTTTGTATAGTTACAATGGCTACATTATATGTCTACAATTAAAATGTAGATTTTCCGATGGAGAGAAAAAACTAGGCACGCATATAATTCTGTTCAACTAAGTATTTAACATATTAACTAACGTTTAACGATTTTAGTTTTTTTTTTTTTTTTTTAGTTACGAAACAGCACATAGACATTGCTTTTTTTGTTCACAATAAAGTTACATATTTAAATAAATAATTTATGCGTTATTGTATATACCCCGTTTTCAAAGGCTTTTTTAAGTAACGTCATTTGATCAAAGTGCGGAACATAACTATATATATATATATATATATTGTGTAAATTACATAGTTATCTTAGGTTCATCACAATTTTTTTTTCTTTTGGATTATCTAACTTTGCCACGTACAGAAGAAAGATAATTTTGATGAATATTATCTGTGAACTACTGATGTGTTCTTTTATTATCTGAAAATGCATTAATCTTATCTCTACGTTTTCATTATGAAAAAATAATTTCAGACCTGTAAAGAATTGGAGTGAAAATGGAGATAAAAGTACTTTTTTGTAGTTGAAAGTGAGGATAATTTCTTTTACATCTACAGAAATCGCATTTAAAAAAAAAAAAAGTAGTTTAACAATTTATGTTGATATGATTTATACATCTTGAACAATTCCATAGATGCCAATTTCCCAGTTTTTAAATAAAAATACTTTGAACCAGAAATTTAACTTATTAAAGTAAATAAATATCACATTGGAACAGGACGCATTTTATAAAAGTTTTTGCATCGAAATATGTATATTTGAAGAAATCTATATATAATTCTAGGAAATTTTTCATTTTTCTGTCAAATTTCTCATGCCTTGCATTCAATAATATTTCAAATTTTAATTGCTTAAAAGGTATACAGTCAACAGAGTAAAAAAGTGTCCAAGCTGGGACTCGAACTCGGGTCATCGGTATAGCGCTTGGAAATTTTTCTCTCTAATTTCTCATGCCTTGCATTCAATATTTCAAATTTTAATTGCTTTAAAAGGCTTACAGTCAATAGAGTGAAAAAGTGCCCAAGCCGGGACTCTAACCCGGGTCATCGGTATGGCGCTATACCGATGACCCGGGTACGAGTTCCGGCTTGGACACTTTTTCACACGGTTGGCCGCGTATGCCTTTTTAAGCAATTAAAATTTGAAATATTATGTATATTTGATTTTGAAAAAATCTGAAAGTTTACAGCTCTAAATCGTATGTGAATGAATGTTTCGAATTTCATTTTAATCAAGTTTTTAAAAGCTTTTTACGATCAAGCATTTCGCGCCTTATACCGCAAACAATTTACAAGGGTTTTGATAATCAAAAACAAAATCTCGTCCAATGAAAAAGATGGCTTCTACCGTAAAAAAAAAAGAGGTCAGAGGTGTGGGAAAACCATTACGGATCCTTTTGAAAATATATATCTAATCAAAGACTTTCTCATCTTAACTCGTTGACTCGTCACAATGATGTGCGATTTCTTGCGCAATGATTGATCACTTTAGAAGGAGAAAAAACTAAAACCTGGTAACAGAAAAAGTCTGTATTATATCAAGAATTTTACATCATTTTCAAGAATTCATAATTAATATTTTCATATCGGTGCATAAATTAGAAAAGTAAGCTTTTTCTTTCGTTTTTAAAAATTTTTATAATATCAAACATTGCGAAAATTAATTTCTTAAGCGGCTTTATTATTTTGTTTATCATGCTCTTAGTATCTATCACCTAATGTAATATTTAAATTTATTTTTAATGAAAATTGAAAAAAGCAATAACGAGCGACAAGTTTAAGCAATTGCATACAAAAAAACTAAATTCTAAAAGCTCAATATATCAGTGAGCTATCCTTAAAAAATAAAGGCATAAAGGATTAAGATGGAAAAAGGAAAACTGAGATCCGACTGGTCAACAGCCTTAAAATCACTGCAATCTAGTTAAACCTTTCTTACGTAATCTCTCCTAAAATTATTTAAAATTGAATTATCATAACATGAAAATCTGAAGTATAGAGTAGCATTCGATACGCGTAGATTTTTAAATTGTTTTAGAAAGATTTGAGGAAATTTCTTCCAAATGAATGTCCTTGACATCACATTCGGTTTCACTTTTCTATTTATTTAGTATTCGGATTTTTAGCTTGTGCTTTGTATTAATATGGTATATGGCGCACTAAAAAAAAAAAAAATATATATATATATATACATATATAAATGTTTCTTGATCTTGCAAAAATTTTTACGGAAATATATTATAACCTCTTTAGAGTTATCACTGTAAAAAAGAAAAAAATTCTCTCAAACTGACAGAAAAAAACTGACGATTTTGGCACCAATGGAAAACTGTTTAATTTACAAAAAATATCTGTAATTTTTCATTAAAACAGTTTTTTCTGTGAAAATTAAAAAATCAAACTTTTTTTACAGTAAAAAGCTGTGTTTCTTTAAAACAGATTTTTTCTGTAAAGAATGCAGTTTTTTTCTGTAAAAATTAGATTTTTTTTACAGTGTACCTAGGATTCTGAAGAGAGTATTTATTTTCAGAAAACTCGGAGGCAGCAACAGATTTTCGAGATTTAAAGAATCATTTCTCAGACAAGCTTCTTTCACGCCCGTAATTTTCGGAAACTTTTCCGTATAGTTTTTACAATGTATTATAATCAGCCCGAGATCAACACGAAAATATGTGTTTTTCGAATACTATCAATTCTCAAGTGAACATTTTCTTCTTCGACAAACATCTTCAGCACACAAATATGCAAATAGCAGCGTAGAATGAACATCATTTTTGTTATATTTGCATGTATAAATTCATTTACGGAGCTGAAAATTCTTACTTGAGAATTGATAACATTCGAAAAAAACTGTATTTCGGGTTGAGAAAACATACTAATACGCTGTAAAAACTACTAGAAAACGTGTCCAAACGTTTACGGATGGCAAAAGAAACTTTTGTTTCAGAAATGCTACTTTAGATCTCTGAAATCTGTTTCTGAAAATAAAACAATGCTTTTTGAAATCATGGGTAACGCAGTTCAGCATTTTACCAGTTCGCGATTCAGAATTTTATTAGTTTTATTCAACCTAAAACAACGGTTCCATGTTGTACCATTTCATTCAAAGTATCAAATCATGGTAAAAATATTCGTCTTATGGTTGTAACTACAAAACCAACATAAGTTGGTTCGGTCTAGCATACGAAACTTTAAACAGTCTAATCATGTCCAATATAAGATTTGTGATTTTCCGCTTTTCAGTGCTTTGAAGAGATCTTTAATTCTTTTCGCTTAACACATTTCTGAACATCTTTTCAAGAATTTTTATGTTTTCCTGCGTCAGTCTATTAAAAAATCACATTAAATATAACTCCTTTTACGATGTTTTGTATTCAAAAGTCAAAAGTATTTGCAAGATGAGAACTAATAAAATAGATACGGGGATATTGCACACTCCTTCTCTTTTTTTTGTTGATACATACAATTTTTCTATATATTTCCATGAATTTTCCCTCATCTGGAAATTTCGCTAGTTTCACCCATGTAATATTATTTTGGTAAAAATATGTAGTTGGTAAAAAAATAATTCAACGTGAAATGTTTTCGTAATGAGCGACTATAAATTTTAGTATGCCAAAATATGTTAGCAAAAATAGTTTCTATGTTAAAACTACCGAATGAAAATATTTTGTTTTCTTAATAACAACATTTGTTCATAGAATGTAGCTGTCAACAAATCACGAACCGCTGTTTTTCCTCCAAAATTCAAACACAGTGAGAAGGCAAATGTATGATGTCCTTGGCATGAATAAGCGGTATATGCAGCAAGAATGAGACTGCTTTTCTTTCCCAGAAAAAGTGGTTGGTGTTTTTTGGTGGAAGCATCTTTCTTTTTAGCATGTCTTCTCTTTCCTCAAGATAAGTGGATTATGGGATGAGTTTAGGACCAACGACATTTAGGGATTTTAATCTACCACGGATCCGTGATTTTTCGCTTTTTTCTCGAATCGCGGAGTGTCAGGGCCAGATTTAGAATAAGTGAATTTGTAGAATAAATAGAATAAGTAAATTTGTATGCATATACAGGATGTTCCAAAAGGTCGTGTTTAAATGTAAGAGATGATAGAGCAGCCTTTTTGTTGCACAGGAAATCAGGGACGCAATCTATTTGTTCAGTCATAAATACAGTGTATCTAACTCCCAGCACGGATTTCTATTCGTAACTTTAAAACGATGCATATAATTTATCGAAATAGCCAGCAGAATAACTTTACTTTGTGAAACGGGATATCGCAGGAAGTGCACTGTAATTAGGTCAGTGACAGCATATGTACTGTAAGCTACATTCAGAATTTACAAGCGTCTAGATAAAAGCTGTTTGGACACAGATCGTGGCCATTTCCGGTAATTCTAGAGAAGTTATCGCATTTCATATAAGGCAGCATGAGTTGCGAATGTTGAAATCGAATATCGTTACAGAATCTTTATTGTGAAAGTTTTAAATGAAAATCTTTACTTTGCAGTGAGAAACCTTGTATTTATGACTGAATAAGTGGACTGCGACCCTGGTTTCTTATAAATGTTTATTGCAGTGTGCTCTATAACTTCTTAACCCTTTCGGTACCAGCATCTCTTGCACGAATTTTATTCGGTGAGCACCACTTTTTTTTAACAGTTAACTTTATTGATCGCGCAAATGCCTTGATTAAAGAAGCCAAATATTACTATTGGTTTATACCGCCTATATCAAAGACAAGTGTTGTATGCATCCATGATCCCGAAGGGGTTAAAGTTTGCAGTCGATTTTTTGGGAAATCCTGTATAATTCCATATGGATCAAATTTGTCAGATCTTTTCTGATGCAAGATCGTTCTTTTTCCTAACTTACCCGTAAATCGTTCCCCTCTAATTGCCTGAAGTCTCCCACTTTTTAACACTTTCAACATATGAATTCTATTTGTCTGTCATCTACGCGTGCACTAACCAGGGTTATAAAAAACCTGGGTTTAAAAAAAAAAAAACAGCCCGGACAGATAGCTGGGCGGTACCTGGGCAGCTATCCACTACAACCCTTATGGTTGTAAAAAACCCAGCCCGGGCGGGTAGCTGGGCGGGTATCCGGGCAGCTATCAACTACAACGCTCACACTAACTCTCTTAAATATACTAGAATTGCAATGTCATTGATGTTTACTATGGTATGTTCGCTATTGAAATTGGAGTGTATAGCATTTATAGTTCGTTTACAGGGACACTCAAAAGAATCCTGTTACATTATGGTCTGTAGAGGGGAACTCGTTTGCTGTGTATTTGAATGTTACACTATTTTAAACATAATAAAATTGATGTGCATGTCTAAAGTACACTAAAACATGTTTTCTATAGAATATAGAGACAAAGCTTTTATCATTCATTTACAGGGTGATACAAAATAATTCATCTACATAATGGTCTATAGTGAAAAATTGTTTGCAACTTATTTTAATTGCGTTACACTATTTGGAACATAAAATTTATATTCATTGTTGAAGTAAACTACAAGATGCCTACTGTATAATATAACGTGCATAATAGTTATGGATATACAAAAGATTTTGGATACACTACAGTCAACAACCGATAAATGCTGGAAGTTCGTTTTCAGTTGTGGTAATTAGAACTTAACAGATGTTTGTAGAATATAGGGTTATTCTAAATGATGGACCCGTTTTCAAAAAAATTGTATTTATTAAAGTACAAATACAAAATGAACAATCTTTATATCAATGAAAAGAGGATGTTTCAAAGTTTTCTTTAAGACATTATAAATGTCAATGTATCCACCGTTTCGAACAAAACTTTCTTCAATCCGTCTGACATCATCCTCTGACACACGCGGTCGGCCTGCGCTTTTTCCTTTACACACGCTTCCATTCTGTCTCAATGGTTCATACCATCGGCTAATGCTTTTTATAGTTGGTGGTTTAATACCGAATTTGGTACGAAATGACCGCTGCACTACAATTTGCGACTCACTTCTTGCGAACTCAAGAATGCCGGAAACCTTATGCTCCACAGCAGCCATCTAGTTTAGCTATCGCGTAGATGTTTGCCGTGCGGCAAACGATTGAACCTTTTTAATGTCTTAAAAAAAACTTTGAAACTTCCTCTTTTCATTGGTATAAAGATTGTTCATTTTGTATTTGTACTTTAATAAATACAATTTTTTGAAAATGGGTCCATCATTTAGAATAACCCTGTATGTATAAATAAATTCGTATACAGGGCTTCACAAAGAGCTGGATACGTTGTACACTGTAATTTCTGAAAGTATGTTTTCAGATACGTTATGAGTTTTTTCCTGAATTAAATTCCAGTCTATGAGGCTTGCATAAAAATCTGTAGTTGATACACAGATCTGTCCAAATTTATTTGAGTGCATTCTTGTCTATTTGTGGAACTTGCTTAAGATTAATTTTCAACTGTGTTATGCGTTTTGTAACTAAGCAAAATTTTAGAACACTATGTAGTGTATATAATATTTCTTTGGATGATGTACCGGGTTGCACAAAATAATTAGCGTATCTTTCCGGTTATGGATGGTAATTGCTGAAATCTAGTTTTCAAATATTTTACGCGTTTTGTGACTAAGCTAAATTTTAGAACACTATGTAGTATATATAATATATCTTTGGATGATGTACCGGGTTGCACAAAAGAATTGGCGTAACTTTCCGGCTATGGATGGCAATTGCTGAAATCTAGTTTTCAATTGTGTTATGCGTTTTGTAACTAAGCTACATTTTAGAACACTATGTAGTGTATATAATATATCTTTGGATGATGTACCAGGCTGCACAAAAGAATTGGCGTACCTTTCCGGCTATGGGTGGTAATTGATGAAATCTAGTTTTCAAATGTGTTATACGTTTTCTAAATTGCTTACTTAGGTATCTTATTTCACCTTTTTAATGTTGTTCTAAAGTTCACTGTTCAACAAGCGCAAATTTTTTTGGCACAATGACAGATTTATTTTTAAATGTGTAGGTATAAAATTGGAAATCCTGACTATGGAAGCGATTTGGAATCGAAATTTCTCCATTTTTTGATAAATAGCCCATCGAGTTATAAGCAATTTTGATCACGTGACAAGACTTTTTTCTCTCTTCTATGACTTTCTTCTCTTGATTCTTTCTTCTTTTCGCCTTCCGTCCGAAAATTCGGTTCAAAACACCCACTTGGACAGTATTTTCTGAAAGATCTATTGCGTTTACAAAAAAAAAAAACTGGAAACGGCTTTCGATCACATAGTTTCTGAATAACAACAGCTGCCAGTTTCATGCGTTTCCGAATAAAAATTAATTAAAACTTATGTCATAAAGTTGCCCTTTTGGATTAGAGAACAGCCTTAAATGATAAAGTTCCGTTACACTATTCTGAAAGTGTTTGAAAATCTATGCTTGATTCATAATTTTTCTTTCTTGCTTTTTACTAGTATCTTATTTTCAGTACTTGATTTTCTTTTTCATGCATATTCAACAAGATATTCGTGAACTTTATTATTACTAGCTGACCCGCCCGGCGTTGCCCGGGCAGAAACTGTGCCGGGACTGTCATTGAAAAATATAACACTGGAGTGGACTTCATAAACAAACAATGAATAATATTTATTTGGCACAGTTGTCATATACACACCCCGCCAATATAACTATAGATGCACAGTTCTTTTCTCCGGAACGTTTAAATTAGTAATTTGGATTTCAGAAGCTACGCGTTCGCCCATGCGACGGTTATTAAGCCTATTTTGCCGATGGCTTATGCTGTGTGTTTGACGCCATTCTCGATCCAATATAGCAATTCAAGCATTGGCCGAGATCTTTTACGGGCATTTCTAACGATATTGTGACGTTCCATAACTGCAGCGAAAGAGAGCGTAAATAACTAAACGCGAAACGTAAATAAACCGGATTTACCTCCGCCTAAATCCTGCCAAATTACTTTACACAGTAACCAATGAGATGCGTTTCTCGGGCGTTGCCATTAAACAATAACAAATAATCGCGATTTCTGTGCCACGTACGTTAGTGTAATATATATATAGATTTTAGTATTTGGCCATGTCCTTATCTGCAGATAAATTAATATTCAAATACCGAATAAATATGGTATTTTTTAATTAAACATAGAGCCAAGGACCTTAGTTTAAAATATTAAGTTCTATGCATTGTTAATCGCACGAAAGAGACTGAGAAACTATGTAAATTTACTGTAGCTCCCTGTTAAAAGCTTCCGATAAAGATTTTCGATTGCTTCCATTTCCATGACTGGAGAAGAAACTTTGCACAAGAGGTGTATTGCATTTTTTTTTTCAGTTTACAGCTGTACCACATAAGTTTTAGCTTTTTTTTTTAGGCTTTTGCTGTAATAAATGTTTCTCATATTTCGAAAAAATGCTTTTTTTCTCCCTATAATGCGCCCATATGAAGCACCCGCATACTATGTATTATATAATATACTCGCAGTGTGAACAACAGAACTAGAACCTTCAACTTTTTTTTCATGTGAAATTACTAAGTCTTCGGTATTTTTATGCATGTAAATTTACAGGGCCATGGGTATTTTTAGATATGTAAATATTTATTGAGGAATATTTCTGATTTTTAAAATAACCTCTGTTTTCATCTCCCAGTAAATTTACTCAAGACACAACAGAAAATCTACTGGTAGTCGTTTATCTTATTTTGCAGAAAAATTGTGTTAAGATTCTAAATGCAACTGCAATTACTCACGTCTTCTTCACGTTTTTAATTAATTTAGCATTTTTTTTGATAATGTTTGAGCCCCACCAGTGGCCGAGAGGTTCTGCTCTCGAAGCTGGTAGACGGGAGGTGCTGGGTTCGATCCCAATCGCGCCCGTCGGCCTAATCGTTCGGAGTTTTCGTGGTTTTCTTCGAACCTTGGTTCTCCAAGCGTTAATACGGGTTAGGTTCCCTTAGAAAGACCTCCACGGAAGGCACTCCCCCCCTTAGGGCCTATATCCCACGTGCAGATAATTGGCCGACATAAATACACCCAACCCAACCAACCTTGATAATGTTTGAATGCTAATATAAAAAATATATATGTAGGGGCACAAGACGGCAAGATGACGAGGTGGGTATGTTGACGAACTCCGTTTTTTTTCCCCATCCCTTCATACGTAAGAGCACCTGGCCTGGTGCATCAGGATACCCTTGCTGGAGATAGGGTTACTATTATACTTCTGTAATTGTAGGATCCTTAGCTGGAGGTTTGTGTAACTCACTATCAAGAATTTGCTTAATAGCCACCTGTGAGCAGTTTTGAACCAGTTAGATTTTCAAGTCTGTTGTTTTAACTTTTGGACCTTATACTGCAATGAAATACTCTTTAATAATTAGATATACTGATAAACCTAGATAAAACAAATATGGCTGTGATGGAGCAATATGACGAGGATGACAATGATGCGGAAGATTATGACAGTAAATATTGCATTATCTGTGGGGAATAGGGTAAGGATGGACTCTGGTTCCAATGATTAAAGAGCAGATTTTGGGCTCATTCAGATTTCTGTGGTTGGGATATAGATCAAGGCAGACACAGACCCTGGCGATATTTTTGCTTTTGAATTTTCAATTTATTTTGAATAAATTATGAATGTGTGGAATGCCGTAAATTGCGCTGAATAAAATTTTATGACCCTTGATAAATGTTATTTATACTAAATAATTATATTTGTCACCTTGCCCCACGGGGTAAGAGGACGATCTTGACTTTTCTTCGGTAATTTTTTTCTCCTTTTTGATTTCAAATGAAAACATTTAAAATAGTATGTGTTGGAGAGAAGGGCTGTAAGAAAAATGTCCCATATCGATAATAGCTTTTAAATCAACTTACTTAGCTCGGGATAAATCTTGGGAGCTTAAGGGGGTCCGGGACACAAAAATCTTCACATTTTCTAAAACATTATTGCATTAAAACTTTCTCTGTATTTTTCTGCTTAAAATAACGTTTAAATCATGTTTCTATCTTAATTAGAATAGGAAATATTAATTCTTTCGTTTTGGTTTGTTTTCAAAATCGAGCTTTCAAGCAATGGTTGTCTTGGAAACGACTTCTTGTGAAAATTCGTTTTTCCCCCATGATGGTTTTTTTCATCATTTCTCGTATTTAAATTGATATAAGTCAAGAACCGTTAAAGATAAATGGTTCAAACGTGGAACATGTCTTTTTCAATTGTTTTACTTTAATTTTGATTCAGCAAATTTGATAAAAAATATTTACTTTTGAAAATGTTTTTTACAAAAGTTGCATCTTTTTTACTTTTAATATTTTAAAAAATTCTGAGTCAAAATTAAAAATTATATATATATATTTCTGTTTATTTAAATGGAAAAAAAAAGAAATTCTACAAATAATATTTTGAGTTATAACGATTTTAAATTGTTCCACTTTTTTAATAAATTTGAATTTAAAAAAAAAATTCTGAGAAGTTTTATCATGTGATTTTGTTTACAAATGATATGGTTAACCATCACAAAAAATTTCAAAATTTTAATTCGATAAATAAAAATTATTTTAAAATATGTCCCGTACCCCTTTAAGCACGTCATCTTACCTAACCCTCTCCTATATGTTATATAGGAGGTAAGATGACGATTTTGACTTTTCTTCGGTAATTTCTTTTTTTTTTTTTTATTGTATATGAAAACATTTCAAATATTTTGTGTTGGAGAGAAGGGCTGTAAGAGATTTCTATCGATAAGTTTTTAAATCCACTTACTGAGCTCTGGAAAAAATCTTGGGAGCTTAAGCATGTCATCTTACCCTACCCTTTCTTATATATGATGTATAGGGGGCAAGATGATGATTTTGACTTTTTTCGGTAATTTCTTTTTTTTTTCTTTTGATTGTATATGAAAACATTTCAAATATTGTGTGTTGGAGAGAAGGGCTGTAAGAAATGTCTGATATCGATAATAGCTTTTAAATCCACTTACTGAGCTTTGGAAAAATCCTGGGAGCTTAAGCACGTCATCTTACCCTCGCCTCTCCTATATATATATATATATATATATATATTGGATCCCTTGAGAGTGACTGAAAAAATAATTGTGATTAGGTGTATAATGGTTATTCGTACTGATAAAATATGCATTTATTTTTCAATAACTTGTTATTTTCCCTAAATTTTTCATTAATCATCACACAATATGTAGATGGTAAGGTAAGTATTCAATTATTCTATGACTTCTTTCATTAAATCGAAAGCTAAAAACATAATAAATAATCAAACAGAACCAAACAAACGACTGACCTTTTTTAAACCTCAATTATAATACACTGAATTATTGATAAATGCCTTTAGACAAATGATGCTCTTTAAAAATATTTTGTTTAAAATGAAAGACTAATTTAATTATTTTGTAATTAAAAGAAATACTCTGAACCATAGCAGATAGACGGATCGTAGAATAAGATAACTTTATAATCTGCTACATGAAGTACATAATTTAAAATTATTCTTCCATTTAAAAAATAAATGTTTCTTTTGAATAGTATTGTTAATAAAGCTGGTTTACAAAAATAATCTTTTTAAATTCTAACTTTCTAAAATTAATTACTCACGAACACGGCTAATTATTAGTAAAGAAAAACAGTTAATGAGTTACATATAATTATTGATTACATTGTATCTTTTCATTTAAATTCAAACTCAATTAGGATGGAAAATCTGCAATAGTTTATTTTATGATACTTGATGAATTCAAACAAATACAGTAAAAATCTAAATAACACGAGTAATGAGTACAACAATTTAGCACATTGCGTATAATATATTTTTTTAAATGTTAGAATTTTAAATTAATTAATAATGATTATTTTTAAAACATTAGCTAAAGCCACTTGAAAATATATTTTACGACCGAGACTTGTCTTGAACTTAAAATATACAAGTTTTAAATATTTAAAATATTTTTTTGTGAAAACGTTACGTAAATTTTGAAGAGTTTCATCTTGAAATCTTTAAACGGGAAAATGATCCTCTATTGCTGTTTCTTCGAACGTATTCCACATTTGGAAAACTCTTACCATTTAAACATTATGTATGGGAGAGAGTAAAACGTCTAAACGGACACCTCGGAACTGCGAAATTTGATCGCTAATGATAAAAACATAAAATATAAGTATTGGCGATTGAAAAAATATTCGATGAATAGATGTTCACTATTCGGGAGTATCTGTTATGTAAGTTATAATCTCTAAATAGCGTTCACATCGAGACAGAGGGACTTGTCCGATATTTGCACGTGTCAGTTATTCAGAGGTAAAATCATTCAAATGTACAGTTTTAGGGGGCTAAAAAAAAGTGTAAGTTAAATGCGTAAAAAGTGTAGTGTCCGTTATATAGGTTTTATTGTGTATGTATATACCGGGTGTCCCAAAAAGGACTGACTGATTTTAAAATTCAATAACTTGCAAACGGTGACAGATATTTAAAAAATTCTTGCAGGAGGGT
Organism: Maratus speciosus; assembly: GCA_963932465.1. NCBI lineage: Eukaryota > Metazoa > Arthropoda > Arachnida > Araneae > Salticidae > Maratus > Maratus speciosus. Next base: position 493,765,863 of record OZ010787.1, read on the forward strand.
TATGCATAAGGTCAAAAGTTTTTTTTACAGTGATTTTCAATTTTAGTTCGATTTACAAACAATAGATGGCGCTGTAAGCAATAGTCGCTAAATACAGGCTCGATTTTTGGTCCTTTATCTTGTTCCATGCAGAAAAAGGAGATGGAAATGTATTATCCGGGCCACGAAGTACCAAAAATCCACCCTGAATTTAGCGACTATTGCTTACAGCGCCATCTATTGTTTGTAAATCGAACTAAAAATGAAAATCACTGTAATAAAACTTTTGACCTTATGCATAACCCTCCTGCAAGAATTTTTTTAATATATGTCACCGTTCGCAAGTTATTGAATTTTAAAATCAGTCAGTCCTTTTTGGGACACCCGGTATATGTGTGTGTGTGTGTGTGTGTGTGTACACACAAATATTATACCGCACACATAGGGTGTCCTCTTTTATCGTTATCCAATATCTAATTCATAATCAATTACTTCTAGAGGTGTAATTGCAAAAAATTTTATTCTTCATTATTGTAAAAAAACATTTACGTCAATAGTTGCTTTTTAAATGTTACAGAATTTAAATTATTGTATGGTCTCTGGTACCCATAGCTATAAGTTATAATTCGAAACCTTTCTCCATGCTCTACCAAGTAAAACAGTAAAAAATTAAGTCTTCTATGATCAAAACTTACTGAGTTATAATGCTCTGAATTTTATAAATTTCATTTTTTTTTTTTTTTTTTTTTTTTTTTTTTTTTTGGCACTAAAAACTCATTTTTTCTAATTTAAACCATACCTCTAAAACTAACTGATTTGGAATTAACTAGGGTAAGTGGAATTAAAGACACGCACTTTCCATAAATTTTGATTTTGAATGAACACATTGGTCTAAATTTGTTTGATGGCTGAATAAAATGCTATATTAGAACCTCACTCAGTATCACCGTCAGCCTAGATTCTGTCAAATTATAATTTCGCAAGAAATTGCAACTTTTAAAATCATTGCTCTGCGTGTCTTTGCCCCATTGATTGGGATTAAAAAAAAAAAAAAAAAAAAAACCGCGAAGGGGCGAAGCTCAGTTTTTTTTTAACTGACCATACACTAGAAAGTTTACAGAATTCCAAGAAACTTGTACTATTATCATCTGAACAATCATATGATTTTTTATATAATATTACATCAAAAAAGAAAAATTAAAACTTGCCTAATTTTCTTTGCACGGAATGCAACTTTCTTCGCATGTTATCAACACACAAGTGGTATGATTACCTGTGTGTTGATGTTGACTACTTTTTAACATTGAAAAAACGTTACGTTCATATTAAATCAGCCGGTGCGTGTTTTGCCCCGTGCGTGTCTTTGCCCCAACCTAACCTATTGGACAACGATAAGAGACGATATGACACCTGTATAATGTGGATTCTACAATGTGGTTACGCTTATATCACAAGTTTTGATTGAGTTAACTGGTTAATTCTAATATACGTTTAAAAAATAACGTGGTTCGCTGGATCTTTTTTTATGATGATTCGTATATGGGGCGATTATGGTATGAAGTCTCTAAATAGCAAAAATAAACAGGAACATCATATTAGATAAAGAAATCATTGTGCATCTTAAATTCAACCCTTGTTCTTTTTTTTATCCTTTTTACAAATGCGTGAACGTCTTATCTCAAAAAACATTACCAATGCACAGCGCAGCAGTAAATATAAACTTAATGTAAAAATGCTCACAACTCTAAGTAGAAGCATGGCTTTTTGAACACACTATAAATTGGAAAAAACAAACTCTGAATAAATAAACATATTTCTATTTTCTGGAATCTCATTTCTTTACACAGAAATTTATAGAGCTTTCAACGCAACAAAAGACAAAAGAATCGTGAGCTTACATAAGAAGTCTGTCACGTGTAGAAGAAAGTTGAGGTAAAAACGGTACTTTTTCAATGACGTCGACTCTGCGTCCAAACAAAAGTCTGCTGTTATGTAAATTTGTCCGCTCAGATTTCGGTTTGTCAAGTAATATTCTTTTGTTCGATAGACATGTAAAATGTGTGAAAAATAGCCAGACTGTTTTGATAAATGATCTAGAAATTCACAACTCTTAGCCATTGCACCACAACTCTTTGCATCTCATCTGTCTATTCTTTTCAAAGCTACATATGTGCCTTTTTTCTGCTTTTGTAGTAATTCACAATTAGTTTATAGTAAAAACCTCATTAAATAAGATGGAAATTTTCGATTAAAAATCTTTAGGTTATTAAATTATAGTATGGTTAGTGCATTCACCCTTCAATGTAGGCATTTATTTTTGCCTGGAAATAAATATTTTTAAGAACTTTATTGGTAAATTCTTCACAAATACTTGCTGTTCGGGTATATTTTTAAGAGTTGCACATTGCGAATGTAGGAATTGCTTTACCCATACACAGAACATTGATAATAGGCTTGTAGTAAGTCTACTTATACAAGTGTTTTATTTGATGTTTTTGAACTGCAAATATTCATGGCGCACTTTCAAAATTTAGGAAACTTTGGCATCATATTTTGAATAATTGCAATGTAATGCCACATTTTTTTAACATAATGACATTGTATCAGAAAATTTGTTATTTAATTCAAATATTCAGTTGAATATCGATAAACTGTATCGGCTATGTTTTTCAAAATTTAAACACCACAATATTTGCGAAATGTTACAAAAAAACTAACCAAGTATTTGACCAAGATATAGCTAATATTAACTTAGTTCTTGGGAACTAATAAAGTTTGTATAAAACGTTGGTATAAGTTTAGACCAAATTTTAAGGATTGCCATTTTAAAACAGTCAAATATATATATACGTACGTATATTTATCTATTAAATATCTTTTTACGGTAATTTTTTTCTTTCTCTCTGAATGTAGAATTTTTTTTTTAAATTCCTGTTGTCACTTTTGAAATAATCTTATGAAATCGTTAAGTTGTATCTTCTTCAAGTTTAATTAATCTATCAAATACATGAATCTTTCAGAAATAATTATGCACGTGAAGCACCAGCTCTTAGACTCAATGATTCTGTGCGTTCTTTGTACCTTTAATGTTATATTGAGTCAGAAATTCCCAATTATTCTCTTTTACACTGAAAACAACCAGACACATGATGTTAATCTAGTGTAAGGTCTCATGGGAGTTACGCTCAATTTTCGCATCCCCAAATGTCGATGAAAGATCAGAAATTCAATCTATGACTCATCGTTGTAACCTCGAATTCGTACTTCATATATACTGTCAAGTGTATCTCGTTTTCTCCAACTGAAATGCGATAGTGTCAGTTCAGTAAATGACGACGCTTATCCTTATATGGTGTAACTGTGTTAATAAGAAAGTTGATCTTATCGGGATCTCGTAATATTTATGCTTCTTCTCTGAATTTAACTGACTAAATCACTCCTAGAAAAAGTGAAACTAATTATTTCCTCTTGCCAAATAACTTTTTCTTAAATTCCAGAGGCTTTGTAAGTACTGATTTAACATTTTGGGTGCCATTGTCCAATGGTACAGATGACTGGACGTTAATAAAGATATTATACTGTCAGTTCAGCTGTACAGATTTCCTTGATTTAATTGTAAGATGACAAGAAACATTTTTTGACTGCAGTATATTTAATTATGACAGGATTTGGACTTCAGACAGTCTATTTTCTTATTGGTTGCTACCGTTATTTCTAAATATAAAGAATGCTTCATTATTATGGACTTACTACTAGTTATTTATTTTAAAATTGAAAATTTTATCCCTATTTGAAACTGTGAAAATATTAAATTAAAAGAAAATGTCGAATTGTAAGTCACAGGGATGAAAGCGTTCCGACCCAAATGACCGATTGCTACCACCAAATTTTAATAGTATTTCTTGCCGTATTTAATAACAGAATTTCTGATATGTATTAAAGCAAAGAATACTACTAAAATATAGTAGTGAAAATCAACCATTTGGGTCGGAGCGCTCTCATCCCTGAAGTCATGTTGAAATAATGTGAGATCATTCAATAACCTACACATCATACATTTAACCAAAAAAAATTTGTTTTAATGATCCTGCATTTTTATTTTTTATTAAACCCTTTCAACACCCAGTGAGCGCTTTTTCATTCACCGACACGACACCAATAAGTCTTACCCAATTGCAGTTACCCAACATTGGCACACGTAAAACACATTCATACACATAATCATGCGCATTTTCACAAACTCTAATCGGTTGATGAAAATGTGCAATATATGTAAATTTAATTTTGAAAAATGACCTTCTATGTTAAAACAAGAACTTTGTAAACTTGTGTGAAAGTACAGAACAGGAATTTGAATTCAAACCGGAAACCTTACTCAAGCTAATGAAAGACTAAACCGTGTCGAGATATTTAATTTCAACTAAACCCAGAACAGTATGTGAAGCAAGAAATATCGCGGTTTCACTCCCTGGTGTTATCATTTATGTCCGCAGTTCCGTTCATAGTATTAAATTTCAATTCAAAATATCATGCAGGGATCACAAGTGACATTATATTTGGATTCTGAAGTCTGGTAACCGGAGTTGATTTGTCTCGCAATCAAGAAGCTGGAGTCTCAATACCGGGCCGACACAAACTCGGAGTCAACATTTTACATTATTTTTTGGGTTGTAATTGAAAATTTCATATTTGTCTTATTTCCAGACAGAGAAAATAACAAATATTAGGGAAAAAATTAAAATACTTTTAAAAAAAAAGTCACTAAAAGCATTAAACTATTATTAATAAAAAAGAATGGAGAATAATTTAATTAAAACGGTGTTTTTAAAATGTACTCAAATATAAAGGATCTTGCTTTGCCTTGTATTTTACTGCGAAGTTTTGGGCTCTGACGATTTTAACACTCGAAGAAGTCAGATGATAAAGGTGGATAGTGACACAATCATCATTTTGAGAAAATGAGCTGTAAAGTTCCAAATCTTTAATTGCGTTTATTGTCAAATGCCTCCTTTATCAATTAAAATCTCCTAGTTAGGTTTTTTTTCAAATAGTAATTAAACAGATGGTAGAAAACCATTGATTACCTTCAATCATATGATAAACTCATTTATTTTGTCACATACCATCTTTATCATCTGAGCTCTTCATTTGAATTATGCGAAAACTTTCTGACTGGGCCTTTTAAATAAGTCTATGATCTCGCCTCTATCTTAGATCGTGTCAGGAGTTCCTCTTCCCCTTAGACAGATTCCTCATTTGTACGTTTGTCATGGAAACACTACCACCTATGTAAAATCGATTTCAGTGTAAAAATAATGTCTGAGATTGAAAACTATTGAAGTTTGTGTGCGTATCGTTGTTGCTAGTGAATTTATATCGTAGATTTCAGTTTTATATTTGTTTTGAATCAATTTCCAATTCACTTTCATAAAGGGTTACAGTAAAGTTATAATTGTCGCCAGTGGAGGCTTTTTATCTTACTTCCATTCTTTTTAGACGCGTTCGTAATTATATAAATACGTAGCTGTTGGTCCGTCTGTCCGTCCGCATATAACAAAGCCAAAACTACCTTATCGAATGGTCTGAAATTTTAAATATATAATTGTTGCAATATTTTGTCGAGTCATTTCAAATTTTATGAAAATCGGATGTATAGTTCATTTACAGGGACGTTCAAAGGTTTTCCGTTGGGTTAAACCAATGGGGAAAAAATATTTCAAGTGCATTTTAATGATGTTACAGCTTTTCGAAAAGAATGAAATTGATATGCACTTATGAAGTGCACTAAAATATACATTCAGTACGATATGCGGCGCAAAAAATATTTGTAAAACTAGTTATAGTACGAATGCACCGCATTTGCCACGTTTAACGAGCAATTTCCAACTTGTTATTTCAGAAAAAGGAACAATTTTTACATAGTTTTGTGCTAAAAAAAAAAAAACGCGGAAGTTCAGAGCGGGTTTTTTTAACCCTTGAATTTAAAAGGAGTATAACTAAAGTTTTTGAAATATTTCTATTGATTTGGGTTTATGTAATCCTGAATTTTTCTTAAAGGCTGCTTCACATTACGAAATACTGTAAATGTGCAGATTGAGCATAGTCATGAGCTAGACGAGAGTAAGGAATTGTCTGGACTTTCCATTAGTTAAACTCAAAATAGTTCGAAAGTTATTTCTTCTAGCTTTATATCAAAGGCATAAAAGCAGAATTAAGAGAAAATATTTAACAGAAACTGTTTCTCCATGGGAGAAAAATAATAAAATCTTTTTGGTTTGGAAATCGATTATTGATTTATCGGAACGGCGAGACTAATTTTCGCCGTGAAAATGGTTCTTTTTTATTCATTGAAAAAAAACCTCAATGTTTGAAATTGATAAGTAATCAGCTATTCCGAATCCTTCTCGGGTAATTTTTCGGATATAGAAGTTTTAATTAAAAGTAGAAATTCAAAGAAGTTGCACTTCTGTACTTCTGCGTGCATATGCCGGGGATGACTAAGTTCGTTACAAATTTAAAAATTCATAAATTGCTGTTTGTAAATTAGCTTATCGGAGTGCGGGTTGCGCCATGAGACTTTCCAAAGGGTCGGAATTTTTGTGGAAATAGAAAACAATTGTTCAAAGATATCAAAAATTAAGTTCACATTCGAGAAATTGATGAAAAGGTAACAAATTGTTGCATCGGAGTGCAATTTGCACTATGACTTGTCAAAAAATAAAATTTTCCGGGGCAAAAGAACAGAACAGTTCACTTTCTCATAAATTTGCTCACATTTCAAAAACATAAATTTACACCTTAAGACTTCGCAAATTAGTCAGGACGTCTTTAAAAGAAATTCGTTCACAGATATTTTGAACTATTTTTTCCTTTTTGTCACAAACAATTCGCCTCTTTTCCAAGTCTTATGCTGCAAACTGACATATGACATTTTGTTCATTTTTTTATGAATTCTTAAAGTTGGAACAAATTCTTAACGCACCCGGTATATCGCTCTCTTGGAAGAAAAGTTACACAACTCTAAAATTTTCTAAAGATATTTTTAAATAATACAAAAAAAGTTCTGCCCTTTCTGTAAGAAAGGCGTCAAAGAGAATACGGTGGTTACTTCACTATTTGAAACAATTTTCTTGCAAAAAGTACACAACTTTTTGAATGATTTTTTAATTAATTTTCGAAAAGTTTTATATGTCACTTATCTTCAAAGGGTTGCAATATGTATACGTTACATAATTACTTGTTGATAGCTTAAGAAATTAAGTAATGATAAAATTAATAAAATGGTTGTTAACCAATATTTAATTTTAAATAACAGAACTGAGGGATTTGTTTAACAAATAGTACAGCCTATTTCACAAAATCATTCTTTTATTTGACATTTTCGTAAAAATAGTTAATCTTGTTAACTAATCTTTATTAATCGTCTCCAAAAACTAGTAAGTTCAGTGATGTGCATACTGTGATGAACAGTTAAGCGCAAATATGTGCATTACTTTTGTATTGCTGAACGAATTATAAATGTTTGTTAAAAAAAAAAAATCACTAATGCATGTGGTTTTATTTAATTTTTGCTAAAATATGAATCTTACTTTCTTACTAGCTTAAATTTACTAATTTACTTTTTATGGATGCTCTAGCTTTCATTAAAATTTTCGGCAAAATTTTATTTTTTGTTTTATATACAGGGTGAAACCTAAATTCAGGAAATAATGAAATATCTTATGAACGTTTAAAGCCAAGAGTTTTGGAAGGAAAAAAACCCCTCAATGCTTGACATTTGTAAGTAGCAAGTATTTCGAATCTTTCTCGGGTAATTTTTCGGATATAGAAGTTCTAATTAAAAAAAAGAAATTCAAAGAAGTTGCACGTTCTGTACTTCTGTGTGCATATACCGGGGACGACTAAAGTTCGTTATAAATTTAAAAAATCATAAAAAGAAATTAGCTTAGTGGACTGTGCGTTGCGCCGTAAGACTTGACAAAGGGTCGGAATTTTTGTGGCAATAGAAAACAATTGTTTAAAGATATTCAAAATTAAGTTCAGATTAGAGAAATTGATGAAAATTTAACAAAATGTTGTACCAGACCTGTATAAGAGACTTCAACACCCTTCGTGGAGAAATTTGGTAGTTATTGACCCTATCTCAAAAACTATGAAAAATACCGAAAAAAGTCGATTGCAAAAGTGTATAGAGCGTTCTCGATTTAGAATGAAATATCTTGTACGGGAAAATAAATTTCCTAGACGCCCTGGAATGCAAGTCTTTCGATATCATCTGCTTAGATACGTACTAATCGTGTGCAAATGTGTGGCATTATAAAGCATATACACATTTACTAATAAGTGTATCGCTTATAAGCAAGGTACAATTTAATTAGAAGATTAAGTTAAGTATGCTTAATGTTTCCACTATCGGCAGCGGGCACGTGTATTGCCGCTGATGGTGGACTCGTAGAACCTACTTGTTTTTTTATTATTAAAATAAATTGTACCTTGCTTATATGTGTTGTTTTTATTAGTAAATGTACGTTTTCCTTATAATGCACTTAAATTAAAGGGTTAAGATGGATGATTCCGAAGTGTTGAGAACACGCAGCAAACATTAGTAAGTATACTTTAATGTGATCATTCGAACAAAAGCATATAAAATTAACAAAAAAAGGGAGATAAAAATCTCCCCTATTACTTCCAGAGCTTTAAGTTAGTTAAGGCATACTTATAGATATTTAACTACGCCAAAGGTTTAATGAAATGATTCGGCAATAAATTCAAATGTATGTTTCCTGACGCTGCTGCTACTTCTTCAAAGTTTAAAATTACATTATTACTCGCATGTTATTCCAATCACACCAGTATTTTTTAATATGTATAACTGCATAATTTTATAGCTATAATTCTATCTTCTTTTGTATTTATACGTATTTACCAATTTCTCTCTATCTATCTATTCGAGAAATATAAGAATAAATATAGATATATAGATTTAAAAAACGAGATGTAGATACATATTCGTGTAATTTTACTTAAGTTTGCATGTTTGACTAACAAAGCAATCTGGCAAAGTGCTTCGTTACCACCCAGTCCAAATTTCTTTTAAGAATTAAATTTGATCCTGTAAAACTTTAAGTTTAAAAGAATAAATTTCGCTCTTCAGTTTTCAAATGCACTCTACCTAATTGCAAAAGGAAGTAGTAATTACTCTCCATTTTGATTCTCTTACCGTTAATCTCAAGAAAATTGATCAGACAGTTCCGTACTTGAAACTGGTTTTAACCTAATTTACTTTTAATGTAAAATATTACAAAGGTCCTCTCACTGGAATGAAATAAAGACAATCTCTCTAACTTTTAATCAGCTTATTCATTTTTTCTATAAGTTTGAAGTTTTCTATGAAATTTTAATTCAATAAAACCATTTATAACTAAAAGAAAAATAAATTATTCTGTCTTTATTATTTTAAAGTATTCAGATTCATTGCAAATTGACAGGAAAACGCTGCATCCGTTATCATATCGCAATACTTTTGCCTAGCTGATTTTTAAAGTACTATTCATGAAAGAGAATAAATATTAAGTCATTAAAATTTTATGTCGCATAGATAAGTGAAAAATCATTATATCCTTGTATCGGTTTTAGCCAAATTAAAATACCTCTCTATTTTCTGTGTCGCACTAAAAACGCGGTAAACAGAGCTTGTGCATTATTATTTGCACCGCTTTTATAATCACTGCATTAATTGGTGATAACAGAAGAGCTTTCTTCAGACTATTGCATCTTCAGAAAAATACCAACGTATTATTAAAACTGTGTAAAATACTTTCTGCTGTGCTTTCTATCATTTCATTTCAAAAATAATACAAAATGACATTTATGATAAAGACGCTGAACTTCATAATACACAATTTAACATTTCGAATGGGTTCGTTGTATGGTTACATACACTGAAACATTTGTCGACATTTTTGGATGATGCAAATGTGTTAAGATCTCAGCCAACGAAAGACACAGGCCGCTGAATTTCCACCCGTCTTTGATGTTACTTGATCAACATCAGAGGCATCGCAATGGAGGGGGGGGGGCGGTATGGGGAGGGGGAGCGTCCCCCTCCAATATATTTGAACTTGGGAAATTTGAGCTTAGAGTTGGAAAATTCTAGATTTTTGAAAGACCTTTTTTTAATAATATTAAAAAAAATAGGAACTTTATATAGTTTTGCTAACTGCCTTTCTGAGTTCTGTAACAGTAAACAAGTTAAATTATCAAAAGAAGTACAAAAAGCTGCCAGACTAAATTTGTCATTGTGTTTTTCTGTGCTGCGAAAATATCATACATCTAGCAGACCTGAATTTCCCTAGTGTTGTCCATCAACAGTGTCTCTAATCTATTCCCTTTATATCTTCCCAAATATTTGTTCCTTTCTTAAAATAACATGGCGGTATTTTCATATGAAGTGCGATTATGACTCGTACGTAATAGAAGACAAGAAATTTGCGCACATTAAACTAATACTGGTTTTCTATAAATATATGCATTTTTTCTAGGTTTAAATCTTACATTTACTGTATTGTTTGAAATTACTTCCTTAACTATTCATTTAGCAATTGGGTATCTTATTATCTGCATGCTCAATAATTCCAAGATAGGAAAATAGAAATTAATCTAGTTTTGATTTTAATTACCAATAACTTAATTTTTATGTTTTTAGTTTCAGTATTTTTCTTTGGAAAGGATTTTTTACGTAAAACGTATCATTATCATAAACACACATTGCACATATCATTTCATTTGGAAAATAAATCAATTTGTTTCAAGTTGGGAAATTTTTGAATTATAAGTTAGGAAATTTTTGAATTCTCAAATCAGGGGCGTAGCTACAAATATGTTTTCGGGGAAAAATATTTCTAGCTACGCCCCTGATCAACATAGGCTGATTTCCACTAAATATCTAACTTTTTTTCAGCCTACTTTGATCGCACGATGGGGTGGAAGAGCTGCTCTTGTCTCTTTAAGATCTCCCCGTTTACTATTTGGGGAATAAAGGGCTGGGGGGGAAATTCTGCCATACATCCCTTGAAATCGACACATTATGTTCTTTTACGATGTATAGATTATAGGGATGTAACGAATATTCGTACACTATTCGGTATTCGGCCCTTTTGCCGAATATTCGGCATGGCCGAATATTGAACAGATATTCGACCGAATACCTGTAGCCGAATATAATTAGATATTGCCGAATAGTTGCATGTTTGGCCGAATATTCTAAGATATTTGGTTAAATAAGTTCCAGAAAATCAAAAAATGTGATTTTAAATATTTTCAAAAACAATGTTTAAAAATTATATCTAAATACATTAATTATATAAGAAAAATATATCCTAATACTTACTCAATTTTAAAGCTTCATGACAACTTATAAATAACTGTATATAATGATATTACATAAACTTCATCTTCAGGATGCATCTCATTGTGAAATTATATGGGATGGAGGAAGTATTATGAGGGGCTTGTTAATTTTGAGAGAAAGAAAAGAGAAAAGTAGCAGAAAAGAATAATTATATTTTAAGGGAATGCATAATTTTAAGAAAACAACCTTTTTCTTTCCATGCAGAATGAAAATTTAGTAAGTTTGAGTTGAATGAGAATGGATATAAAAAGACAGAGGACACATACAAGTTCTTATTTTTGGAGGGTGAAATGATTTTACTTAAAAAAAAAAAAAAAAAAAAAAAAAAAAATTACAGAGGTAATGAGTTACTATTTTAGATAATATATATATAAGTTACTAGAACTTTCTACGGATTAAATGAAAAATTATGAATTAAATTATTATTTACATTTTTGAAAGTCATATGTTATCTTATTGGCATCAAAGTATTTAAAATATTACAAAAACTACATTCAGCTGTTATGAATTTTGAACACTCAAACAAAAAATTAATTTCAATTAGTCCTTAATTTAATTTTTGATTTTAAAATTGAAAAAAAAAAATAAACAAAATAATTTTTCTAAAGTCAGTATTCGGCCTAAAACTTGGCCGAATATTCGGTATTCGGCTTTTCGACCAAATCACTATTCGTTGCATCCCTAATAGATTACATTCAACATAGTTCTCAATCTTTGGGGATTTTATGTCTTTCAAAAGTTCATTTTTTATGATAACTAGTTGACCATTTTGACGCAGGCTGGGGGCAACTATGAACCAAAAGTATTTAAGCTGGCTACTGATATAAGAAAGTTGATATATTTACCCAATACGGGGAAACATTGCTTGTTGTTCATTCACATGTGTGCAGACAAAACATGAAAGTAAATTATACAACCCTGTGTTTTTACGACTCAGAAATACACTTGTTAGATGGTCATTGTCATCATGTACGTTTTACGTACCGACATAAGTTGCGTTACGTACATTAAGGGGACCGGAAAAGCAAAATTCAACCAAAAAATCGATTTTTACTTTTTATATCATTAAATAGTTTACTTTTACCTTTCCAACGACGTGCCACACGTGTTTATATATATAAAGAAATAAGTGTTGAAATTATTCATTCTTTCTAAGAGTACTTCCCAGCTTAATGGCCATTTAACCCTTCCCACTTCGTTGGCTCCGCCGCGGAGACATTCTTAGTCTTTGCAAAATTTGTTTTTGGTACCAGTAATAAAGGAAAATAAAATTCACCTTATTTAATCAGAGCATTTTTGAAATTGTGTACTTGAAGGAAACTGCTTTTTAAAAAGTGATGCCGATCGAATAAAATTTGTGTAAGAGACGCCGGAGCTTTAAGGGTTAAATCTTTGATTTTTTTTCTCAGAACTTGGATTTTTCATGGTTTATCTTCCTTTTTTTTCAATATCTATTAAACTTAAGAACTCAGATTTTTTTTTTTTATTATTCTTATGTTGTATTGTATATTTTAACACAGGGATTTAATGATTTGTTGAGAATTATTTATTTTAGGCAGTGAAATCTTACCAAAAATGCTAATTTAAAAATGACTTTCAATAAATCATTTAATAATTCATTTTGAGTTTCACTTAGAAAGAAAATGGTCTGTTAAAATACGTAAATCATGTTATTCTAGCTACTCTAAAAAATCTAGACCTCTATCTTTCGCCATTTCTGAGAAAAAGGTACATAAAGTTGGTGAATTTAACATGGCGGAGATAGGACTTTCCCGGTCCCCTTAAGACTTTTTATGACATACAATAACAGCCGAAAACAGAAGCTTCTCTTTTTGAAGGCTCTTAAAAGTAAATTCCATCTGTTATTCTTCAAAAATTATTCGTAACAGAATTTCCATTGTAAGAAATAAAATTTGTGAAGCATTTTTGATACTGATACAATTTCTGACACTACAAAAAAGAAAGAGAAATCTAATTTTATTGATTAATAGCATTTTCTTATTTCTCAAGTGCTGCTTCTAATTATTTTGCAGTTGTAACGAATTCTTAAAACTCGCGTACTAATTGCAGTGAAGTGATTAAAAAGAGGATAGTTTTCTAAATAACGATAAGTTGAGCATAATGTATGCGCTTTGCAACCAAGTGCTCTTAAGTGACAGATGAAAATATTTATATCATGCATAAACTTCTTTAATTACTCAAATCATCATAAGCTTTCTTTTCATTTATAGATTTTTTTACGAGTCGACACTCTTCTGATCGTATTTCTTCATTTATTAAATGTTAAGAGACTCGCTTATTGTAAGTTATTGAATGTATGTTTGAGAGATTTCAAAGAAAAGACATAAGTATTGCCAAAATAAATGTTTTTTGCAAATGTATAATTGTTTATCATCTATTAAAAGTGACAGTAGTGTGTGAACTAGAAGTAAATTAGTAAACAGGGGGAGACCAGAACAGTTGGCCCACTTTTTATAAAATGAATTATTTTCAATTGTATTCAATATAGAGAAATGGAATCTATGTGTAAAGAAAGTATGGCTACTCCTCTACAAAATGTAAAATTCGTGATTTTCTAAATTCACAAACAAAAATGCTGCTCTTGTTTTTTTCAAAAGATTAAAATCTCCCTGAAATCTCCCTCGTGTGTAGGAGATTTTAACACTTAAACGTATTGATATTTTTTTATACCTATTCCTACCGGAAGAGGTCAAATCTATAATCTATATAAAAAGATATAAAAAGTTATCTATTTTACGATGTTTTGCGGAAAATATACCAGTTGGGTACACTTTGGTGTATGAATAAAAATTTTTTTTGTCAAATAATTATTACAAATTGTTTATTTATTAACACTTTCTAGCGGGGAGTAATTCTGTTCATAAACTGCCTAAAATTCTGTGTATAAAATGGACTGACACCAGAATTTCTAAACGAATTTATTAGAAAATAAGAACTTGCTTATTTTCACGTACATTATAAAAGAAAATTTTTAATTAAATATTCTTGGTGCCATTTGTCAGTTTTGGAATTACAATTAGGTGTCCTTTTTTAAGGACACCGCCCTCGAAAGCGTCAGCAGGGGGCAGCTCGAAAGGGGGCAGTTGGAAGGTCAAACCCTAAAATATATCGAATTTTCGATTTTTTAATATTTTGAATCTACCATTTCTCCTCTTTCTACTTATATATTACTTTTGTTTCTACGGCAACCAGAAGTTGGAAAATTTTTAGTCATTCTGTTTGTTTATCAACTTTACTACTAGTGCGTTTATTTACTTTAAACTTGATTTCCTCAAAATATTGTTTTTTTTAACTTCGATGTACCTTTTTGAAAAAACTATTATGCATTATGCTTTGAAATTTTTCTTGAACATTCTATACATATCCCTGTATAATCTGAGGTGAATTGTTTAAACTCATAAAAAGAACTTTTTTTTATTATTTTCATTATCTTTCAAAAAAATTGCATGTTTTTTTTTTAATTTGAATGTGGTTTCTACTTCAGATTTTTTTAAAAATATATGTAAGCTTTATTTAATTAAAAATTTAACTTCAAATTATTAAGAATTGTTTATTTTATGCATAAAAATGTTTTTCAAGTCCATATCTTAAGTAGTTTATGAGAAAAGGTACATTAATTTACCATGGCAGGTATAGGGATTCCGACTGCCCTTAAAGTAAAAAACAATTATAATTACGCAAAATTAAAAAAAAATTATTTCAAGAAATTCGAAAATTTAATAAACAAATATTGTGCAATTTTATTTTATGTTCACCACATATTTTTAAGATTATTTCGTTCTCGATATAACCTGAAATGTTCAAACTAGAATCTCACTCTGAGTAAACTCAGTTTCTAATTATACCATCGCACATTAACAAATATGATGTAATACAGTAGAATAAATGATGTAATAGCAAAATTACGCAATTTACTAATGTTCTTACAAAATAAAACATTTATATCTTTATGATTTAACATAAATTTATTCAGGGGTCAAATGACCCCTTACGGTAGTTTGGCCTAAAATATTTTTTTCTAGGCAAAAAAAGTGGTTCGGAGATGAGGCATTTTAGGAATAATATGATCGTATATTTTAATAAAAGTCGTGAAATATTAAGAAACTTCGTAATGTTTTAGTTTAAGAAATTCGAAAAAAAAAATTCAAAAAGGGACATTTGACCCCTCGCGGTAGTTTTAGTGTTAAGAGGGTGACCAGGAGATAAGAGACCAAAAAAAGTGAACAAAAACCGTTATAAAAATGAAACAAAAAATGTTATTGGAAACTACAATATGAGAACCCTTTTCCAACATCTTCCAATGAATTGGAATATTGTTGTAAGATGCTTTCTTTTCGTAGCACTTGCCTTTGTTTTATATTGGAAAGTCATTTCTTGTCGGAAAGAAAATGCAAATAATTTTAAAGTTATAAAAATTGTCTTGTAACATATGTAAACTTGGTTGAACCACTGTTCAAATCTCCTTCCTGAACGTGGTTCAAACGTTTCACACGCTACAACTTTGAGATTTTTCGTTTATAGTATAAACAGTAAAATAAAATAGATAACATTACTTCGAAACATGAAACAACAAAGAATTTGAAAATAAATAAATTATAGACTATATACATACCACCATACCTTAAATAAACGACGAGAAAGAAAAAAAAATAATTATTACTTTGAGAGCATCGAAACTTATTTCAGTCGATTTCAGCCAAACGTCACTGCGGAACGCAGTTTTGCCAAATAGGTGAGTTTGACTCTGTAATGGACGTTTTTAATTAATCATCGCCGAAGTAGCACAAAATCTGAAATATATGTTTGTATACAGGAAGTTCCGGTATTACGGAATGGTCGGACAATATGGAATATTTCCATATCTGACACATGGGGTTTTGCAGCCAAGCGTAAATCCTCCCGTACGACTTCCTAGAACTCCCATGAAGCACTCTGCTCAGTTCTGTTTGGATACCTGTTGTTGGAGCGACACGGTGAAATAAAATATTATTCTCAATTTTTGCAGGTATGTGCAGGTTCATGTGTCCCAGACTCCTACTCATTTTCAGAGAATGATATAAATTTGAGAAATAAAAGATGCAAACGTCCTATATGTTTCTATCCTGAAAATGAAGCCTCAAAACATGTGAATGTGCTGCAGGAGACTAGTAATTGCATAAATGTTTATAAGGAAACATATTAACATGACGTGAAGTTTTGGTTGAGACATGACTTTTTCAACACAGTTCAAATGAATACCATTTGCTAAATTTCTTAAACTTTTCAGTGCATCTATCACAATGAATTCGTTGAATAGAGAAATTTGAACATATTTAATGGGATTTCACGGACCTAGATGTTATATAGCAAACCCTAAGAAAGTTAATTCACCTTAATAGAGAATAAACAAGTGAAATAATAAAATAAAATACCGAAAATCTATCCGTTGACCTAAATTCACTTCCCTTGTTATCCTAAGGGGGCTGGTCGCACAGCTTCCGATTTTCCCTCACTAATGTAAAGTCTATGAGCATTTGATGCATTCGTATATATTTAAAATATCTCCTCGGGAAATTAATATTTTTAACTTCTATTTTTTGTGTACACTTCCTTAGAGATGTCTCCTTTTTTTCTTAGTTTTCAGAATATTTCTAAAGTATAGACTTAATTTTATATGACAAGTTAGTCTTACTCGCATTTCGCCCGCTTTTGACACCTAAAATATTAAATTCAGCATAGATTTTAGAAATATTTTGAAAACTAACAAAAAAAGAAAGAGACATCCTTTAAGAAGAGTACACAGAAAAAAGATTTTAAAAATATGAATTTCCCGAGAAGGTATTTTAAATATACGAATGCATCAAAAGTCCATAGACTTAACATTACGGAGGAGATTTCCGAAGCTGAGTGACCAGCCCCCTTAAGCGGATATTGTTTCTACTTCTTGGTAAGCTTATAAAACACTTCCTAATCGCGGGTTAATAATGGTATTGAAAGGGGCGATTTTTTTAGCACAGTATTTTTTTTTTTTTTTTAACATTTTTCGGAGAAACACGTTATAGTTTTTATTCAACTTCAGAACATTATTCTGATGGTTCAAGATACGTTATTTAGCAATGCTTGATTGATATTTGTAGATTGAAGCATCTTTCTCACATTGAAATTATCGATTTCCTGCGAGGGTCATCGTTTGGCCAGGAACTGCCAACATTGTTTTTGTTCACTACGGTGTCGAGCGCGCGTACCCTTCAAATAACTATCTCGCATTTTATTTCATTTCGGTTGGTTGTTAGGAACGGCTACTAGGGATTTATATATCGGTTATATTTTTTTTTTATGACCACCCAGTTTGTGCTTGTGTATAAAATAATTTAATCTCTTCATTACTTATTTTTTTAATTCTTCATAATTTTAATTCTAGCGGATATATATATTTGTTATTTTATAGTTTCAATATTTATTTATTTTGAAATATATATTTTTTCTTTTCATTTTTGGTTATTATAATAATGGTTAAATTTAACTGTTAATATAACTATATAATATTTCCATGTGATTGTAAATTTTCATTACTACACATTTGCTAGGAATCATATATAATTTAAAATTTGCACAGATATGGTTAGTAAAATTATTATATTATTTTTTTTTCTGCTTTATAAATTCAGTAAGTGAATTTTAGTTCATGGTTTCTTTAATTTCCTTAATGCTTGTTTTACTTTTATTTTTATTTTCTTGTCACAATTGATCGGGCAACTGGAGTTTAAGTACGTAGTACTTAGTAGCATGCTTCACTCAAACAGAAATCAATTGCGTTTTCTTATATTTTGGGATATTGCCCTTGATAATGCGTTTCACAATGTAAGCTTCCTTATTCATCTTGTTGTGTTTCTCCATTCCTTTCGTAAATTTTTTCTCCTACATATTTTGTTCCTCCACTTCTTGAAAATGCGCTTTTCCATTTTTTGTTTTTCTACTTTTACATAGGATTTACAATATTATAATATAAACAAAAAAAAACTATTTTGGGCTATCTTTCATTTGTTTACATTGTTAATATTTACAAAAAGTATTTTTTCCTATTACATTTTTAATTAATCCACTTTTTGATGTATAATCAGTTTGTAATTGGATAATGAGTTTTATGGTATCGTAAATGTTTAATTTTTTTTTTTATCCATCTTTCATTTGTTCAAATGGTTTACAATTACAAAAAGTTTTATTATATATATATATATTATACACACACACACACACAGAATGTCCTCCTTATCGTTGACACTATTTTACATTTTTTCAATGCCAGATAAAATCAAATTTATAAAATTCAAAATATCTCAAGGCTGTTCTCAAATCCAAAGGGCAGCTTTATGATATAAGTTTGAATTTATTTTTGTTCGGAAATGCAAGAAACTAGCAGGTATTGTTATTCAGAAACTATGTAATGGAACTGTTTTTTCCGTTTTTTTTTCTTTTGTAAACGCAATTAGATCTTTCAGAAAATAGTGTTAAAGTGGGTGTTTTGAACCGAATTTCCGCGCGAAAGAAGAATAACCACTCAAGAAAGGGTGAAAGTCTTGTCACGGGATCAAAATCACTTATAACTCAATAGATAATTTTCTGATCAAAAAATGGAAAACACAGATTCCAAATCGCTTCCATAGTCAGGCCTTCCAATTTTATATATTTCCGTTAAAAAATGAATTTGTAGATGTGTCAAAAGTTTTGCGCTTTTTGAGCAGAGCAGTTAAGAACAGCCTTAACTCTGTAAATTTTGGTCGTAGAAAGAGATTTTTACTTGTTTGTTTTTACTTGTTAGAGCGTAAAGGATTTTTTTCTAAATATAACTATAGAGGGCCAAGTAACGGTATAGAAATTTAAAACTTGTAACTTTTTAAAAGGTAACTATTTTGATACAAATAGATTTTCATATGATAAAGCACACACAAAATATAAATATTTTTGCATTTTAAACTATACCTCTAAAACTAACGGCTTGGGAATTATTGGTCACCCAATAAGTGCGTGGACATATATATATAAAGTATAACAAAAAAAAAAAAAAAAAAAAGAGAGAATTCACAAAAATGTTTCTAATCAAAAACATTAAAGTAAAAGTAGTTCAAAAAACATAAAATTAAATGTGCAGTTTTATAAAACATTTTAAAACGATGACATGTATAAAACACTTTTATCTTAAATAAATGCATGAAAAATGAATTGAACCGAAGTTTTCACAGAAAGAAATATTTAAAGTACAAAATGATTTGTGAAGTTTTATAGAATGTTGAATTTCCAGCTCAAACAAACATTTTGCTTGCCACTTAAAATGTTTTGTAATAAAAACAAACTGCTCACCAGCATTAAACTTTAAAACTCACGACTACCCTTTGCAGAGAGAAATACTAAAGCGAAACCAGAATACTAAGATAGAAACATAAGTAGAATTTATGAGAGTTAAAAATATATTATTTTGGTACCATGATACTCCCTCTCCTCCTCCATACCTTTAAAAAATCGTTGGCTTCTTTCCGACGCTATAAACATGCAAGTTTTATTTCTTTGCTTGATGATGCATCGGAGGCGAAATAAGAAGGAAAAATAACGCATTAAGCATTCATTGCGATTTTTGAATTTCGTTCATACATTTGAGACACTTTTGAATCTATCAAAATATCGGAAATTATTTATATTCACTCAATTTGAAATTTAAATTATTTGTAATACTTTAGACCAGTGTTTCTCAACCTTTTTCTACACTGATTCTCCCCTAACAAGGATAACTTTCCAAGGCACCTCCCTTACCTCCACGGCATACTCATTAATTAGTTGAATTAATTAATATAAGCGCTCTACTTTTCTCTTCTTGCCTCGTTTATTGAAATTGACAAAAATGACATCAGCTCGAGTCTCCGAAGGGAGGCGCGCCTCACCGGTTGAAAAACATTGCTTTTGAAACAAGTTTCAAATTGCACGTCAAACGTGGCAAATGAGGTGCGTTCGTACTATAACTAGTTTTATAAATATTTTTTGCATCGCATATTGTACTGAATGTATATTTTTGTGCACTTCATAAGTGCATATCAACTTCATTCTGTTCGAAAGGCTGTAACATCATTAAAATGCACTTGAAACAATTTTTTCCCATTGGCCGTAATGTAACGGAAAACTTTTGACTGTCCTTGTAATTGAACTATACATCCGATTTTCATGAAATTTGAAATGACTCGAGAAAAATTTGCAATAATTATATATTTAAAATTTCAGATCATTCGGTTGGGTAGTTTCTTTTATATGCGGATGGACGGACCGAACGACGACAATAGGTGCTACGTATTTATGTAATTACGAACGTACCTAAAAACGTCTTTATTGAAACAGAAGTTTTGGAATAAAGAGCTCCAGCTATCGCCATATGCAGCATAAGATATGTTTAAAATCATTTTCTTTAAATTCACTTTTTTTTTTTTCACCTTGCGCGCACGATTTCCCAAAAATGACGCCAGTTTACCTTGAATTTTTAATATTCTGCAGTAAACCAAAATAGACGAAATGAACTAAAATCTGATCTCTCAATGAAGACTTATTAAGATGTGCTTATTTAGGCTTTTAAAATGTTTCAGAATTTCATGAAATATTTAGAGCTTCACCGAAAGCTTAGCGAAGAGTCTGAAAGAAGTTGTTTGTCGGCTGCAGGGATTACTATTCTGTTAATTGTGTTGAGTAGCAAAATAAGTACACATATCTAAAATCCCTCCTCGTTATTGGCCAGTTTCGCTTTTCCTGGACAACATGAGTGAATTATGTCGGCTAGTGTTGTGGAGGATGGCTCAGTTGGCATAGAGTTGGTGCTTAAAGTCAAAAGTCGCAGATTCGGCTTCTGGCCTGGACATTTTTCAATCGGTTGGAATAAAATAAATTATCTCGTAATATGAATGAAAGGCTGGTTGTCAGAAAACACTCTTTCATTGAAAAAAATCCAGGTGACATCTGATCATATTGTTGATTAGAGTTAAATGTTGAACGAAAATGTCCAGTGCGATAGAGCTAGCAAAGTTAGGAGGTGAGAGATTACATTTTTCGTACTTTTTTGCTGACAATGTCATGTGGAAGAGGCAAAAAAATCTACTTAATGCATATAAAATATTTCTAAATAGTTTCATTTAAAAATGCTGTTAAAAATAAGTACATAATAAGCTCGGTCGTTAGCAAAAAAAAAAAGGGATATCCAGTAGCTTTATCTTACAGGAGAAGGAAGTTTTATAAAACTCACGATATTATGCATACGTAATAAATAATCTAATTTATTTGCCAAAAAAGAGATTAAAACGCAACTCGAAATGCTTTTTCCCCTGCATATTGAATCGGACAATTTTAATTGAATGAATTTCTCCGGTTTTACAAACGTTCTTTATGTAATTTACTTACTGTGCTAATTACATTTTAATGTACCTTTTCCTTCTACAGTAACGATAAACATTGTAGATCTTTTTAAAATTTCACATTATCACCCACTCAAAAAATAGCTTTTTAGAGAAATCAAGAACTAATTTTCTTCAAATCCATGCTTAAAAAATTTAGGATATTATTAAGCAGAAGAAGGAAATCTGCCGATGAGTTTTTTTAACTGATAAATGGGACACATCTTTAATCATAATAATTTGCAAGTTGATTACTACTGATGATTTTTGTTGCCCTCTCCTCCCCCCCCCCCCCCAAAAAAAAAGTGGTTTACGGAAATGGCATAGCTTTTATAAGCAATCTTTTATTAATGGGGGGGGGGGGATATGTAATAATTGATTTATAACTTAATTTCTTACTGTTTTTTGTGCTCCAAAAATTGATTTAGAATTTCAGTTTTGCCAACGTTTTCCGAAAGATAAAATACATCTAAAGGTTAAAAGGATATAACTAATTTATTTCAATAAAGGTTAAAAGGATATAACTAATATTTCGATACAGATTTCGTAATTTTTTCTGCATATATTATAGTCGAACCTTATTTCTCACTATGTTCACTCAAAGTAACATATTTTGATTAAAAACAGTCTTCATAGATTTCAATAATTTGCTTCAAAGTCAGTCTAAATTAGTAAGTTAATTGATCTGATAATATTTAATGCATCGCTTCATAATTAGATGAATTCATCTAACTGCTTTGAATTCATGAGCATGTAGATGAATTGTTACTGGTGAGTTTTAAATGAATAATGTATAGAAATTAGTATTAATAAAACTGGTGTGTATATCTGTTTTTTAAAAGCAACATTTGCTGTAAAGTGGGAAATTAACTTATGAAACGTAACATTTAATTGATGTCGCGACTTGTTTGTGAAATTATTGCGATATTTATTTCAGAGGCTTCAATACACGAACACCGTAAAGGAAGAGAGGGTTGCGCCACCTAATTTTGAAATTTTATCAAATTTATTTATTTTGAAAAGTAGCGGGTTTTCTTCCCTAAAAGGATTTGAAATTATCAAACATTAAAACAATTATTAAAGCAAAAAAGATATATAAATTGTGATAAAATTGTATTTATTACGATAAATATTTCTTAGTTACAATTTTCCCTAAAAATTCCCTTTCGGTTTTATTCTGCCGGCACCGATTCGTGAATGATAACGGCTATATTTATGCCAAAAGAGAAGTTATAGTATACTCCAACAAAATATACTAACTCTTTATAAAATAGTGGTGAATATTTATCCCACTTAATTTTAATCCTCAAATACCAAATTTATACCAGTATTTTTGAATAAAATTTTGCTTTTATAATGTACGTGACAAAATAACTTAATTGCCTTAAAATCGAATTGCTCTTAAATTTTAGTGGCATTCGATCATTTCAAAATTATAGCAAAAGAAATAATTTGCTTTAGAAAGGATTAGTTTTCTAATTTTTCTTTTCTTCCATCTTCTTTTTAAATCTGACTTATTTTCACGATATAAAAAGCTAATAAATACTGCTATAAATTTACTTACTTAACAAGGAAACATTCCCAATAGGCAAATTAAAATATATATATATAATATATGAAACTTTGGGAACATGTCGGGCATTCTCACAAGCTTTTGACTTTTGGGGGGAAAAAATCTGACAAAATTAAACTTGCTAAAATAACATTTTAATCTGATAGATGAATGCCTTAACGATTGAAAATAAAGAAAAAATGGTCAGCAGCGAAAATTTTTTTATTTAACTGAGCTTTAAGTTAAACTTGCGAGTTTAATTTTCCTTACCATTTTACCCCTATAACTTTTTATTTTCTTCTAAATTTTTACTTATAATGAATTTGCATAGTACCCACAAGACATTTAAATAAGAAATAACAATGTAGTACTTTTAATACAGAATTTTTGTATAAAATTGTCTTAAAGGGGTGTTAAAGAAGGGACGGTAAGGTAAAAAAGGGGATGGTATTGGAAAAAAGGGACGAAATGGTAAAAAAAGTGACGGTAAGGATGGAACGGTAAGGAAAATTAACACCTATTTTTAGGAGAATCATGTTAAGACTAAGTGATAGCCACAATGTTCATTGATTTTTAGAAACAGTTGTTAACATTCGATTAATTTTTTATTTATCTCGAAAAGTGCAGGAATAAACCTTGGGGACGGTGAGACTACCAATAAAGCCACGATGCTTGAAATTGATATTTAAATGCTGATTTAAATTCTACAGTAAATTTCCTGCCAAAGAACTTTAGACATTATTTCTCTAGCCTGCTTCTGCATGAGAAAAAACTTGAAAAATAATTCTGTGGCTGCATCTGAAATGATTTTCTGAACAATTTTAGAAGAGGGATGGTAAGGAATCCAAAACCCAGGGACAGAGTTTAAAAAATAACAACTCTAAAAATAATTGCAGGTTAATTTTTAGCTACATATTTATATAAAACAATAGTTCCAGTTTCAGAAAAAAATTACATTGAATTATTTTTATTGAAACAATTTTATCCAGACAGCTCCAAACTTAAAAATCAGCATCAGGGACAGAGGACGGTAAATGAGTTTTCCTGATATTTGGACCCCCAACATCGTCCAAAACTTATTTATCTCGTTAATATTGTTATGCAATCATGCAATGGGATGTTCCCCAGTATATGAAATAAAAAAAACACGATGTGTATTAAATAAAAAAATTATTATTCAGGGACATGAAAGTCAAAAGATTGTAAGAATTCCCCATGTATGTCTTATGGAAGTATGTAATAGTCAATTATTTTCCGTTGCACAAATTTACTTTAAAGGAAGAAATTTTATTCCAGAATGAGAATATTTTTAGACTTCGCGATAACTCATTAATGGAAAGAGATAGAGAAAGAGTTTTAAGTTAAAAATTGCTTTTCTTTATTGGTTCCGACTAAAACTAACAAAGTATAAATTATTAATAACAATTGATATTTTATAGAGTATACATAATTTACTTTGTCTGCGTGTTGCATTTTATTAATATTTTTGATTTATGATAAATTAATCTTTTTGCCGTTAGTTGCTCATTATAGTAAAACCTATGAAAACGGAGCCTGTCTATGATGGAATCTTGCCTTAAACCAAAAATTTCCGTGGCCCAGCTAATACAATAAAGTTACGAAGGACAATGTGCCTAAGACGGAAAAACTGCCTAAAAAGGAAGTTTTCTCCAGTCCCCTCATATTTCTTATAGTAGGTTTTACTGTATAACACACAGTATTATCTAATTTTTCATAGTCAAGAACTATAACTAAACAATATGAGATTGATAGTATTTTCACCAATAATAAAACAACTGACGGGTAGTCTACAAAATGTATAATTTTTTAATTTTTGTTAAATAAATTTTTAAATATTATTTACAATTGAAATTTTTTTAGTGTTTTGAAGAACTAATTAAAAGAAGCAATTTTTAATTTAAAACGTTTTCTCTTTCTTACCATGAATGAGTAATAACTTAACCCTTAAATGCCGGGTGTTGCTTTTCGGCAACATACCCAATTTAGGCTCTAAAATACTATTAGAATAATATTTAAGCTACAAGGCCTAATGTTGCCAATAAAATACATTCTGAAAATATTATTAAATCGATTTTCAACATGTAGATGGCAACACTTGTGCTGTTTGAGAATAAAGATAGATTTGTTTTTTCAATTGTTGCTACTTGCTCTTTTTGTTTTGTTTGGAAGCTTGCGAAAAAACCTATTTTGTTCTGCAGTGAGCAAGTAATATTTATTTCTTATTACAGTTCCTAAAATTATTGTGTGTTTAATATTATAGAATTTTATCAAGGAAAAATATTTTTTCAATTAAAGACCAGTATTGCCGATTAGTAACGAACTGTTTTTTAGCCATAAACCATACTTAAAACAAAATATGATTTTTTTAAGTATTTTTCCCATGTTTTATTTAAAAAATGAAAGCCGAAAAACATTATTACAATGACTTTTTGAAAAATCGGGCATTTAAGGGTTAAGGTAGAAAAATATTCCGGGTTACAATTTTCACTAAGTTAAAGTGAATTTGGACAACAAAAAATAATTGCGTATTACATACCTCCATGAACCCTTACATATCCCAAAATTTTAATATTTTTTTTATTCATTTGCGGGTTGGGAAAGTTCCCCAGTTAGTACATTTCTCTCATACGTATGATCATTTAGTTTTTTTTTTTTATGGATAATTCGAAATATATTCGAAATATTTGTCTTTCATTCTACAGGATCATTTTGAGAAAGAATTTAACTCTCGTTGTTATTACTATTTTAAAATAATTAGCATTCTTTTGACAAGTCCAGAAATTAAATCTGCATTAAAGCTCGTATTTAACCTTCTAATTTTAATCTGCTTATAAGATGGTGAAAACATCTCATAACATCAGAAGAAATGAAAAACTGTAATTACGTTTGTGAGAACAAATTCATAGCATTCACAAATTCCATTCATCAAATGAATCAAAACGCTCGATCACCTTTAACACTTGAAACCCTAATGTTTATCCACTAACCGGGTCAAAAATCTCAAATTTTTAGCATATTTTAAATAACATTTACGCGGTATGTTAACTTTGAATCGTGCATATGATCCAAAGCATTAAGGGGTCTCAAGACTCTTAAAGCTTTAAAATTTTCGAAATTTCAATTGTTTTAGATGTTAAACTCCTATCTTTTCTGAACCTTTTGAAATAATTGTTTCCTTGAAATTCCTATTAGAACAGAAGTTAAGGCTTTTAGAAATATACTCGTTCAATAGCTGAAGCGGCGTTTCCGAAACTTTGAAGACATTTTTTCCAAATGACGTTTTTAGCATAACGCGCACGCTATCTCAAATTTCTTCTGAATATTTTTTCACGAAATTTTCAAAGCATACACTGGAGTGCAAAACTTAGCAACAAGCATAAAATGCTAATTTTCAAACATGTGAGTACTCAAAAGTGAAGGATATAAACATCAGGAGTAGCAAATAGGTATTATATCTACAACACACCTAGTTGATGTGGCATCTTCTTCATGTCACACATGGCCACACGTGTCACAGTCACTACGGAGAAACAAAATTTGGGATATTTCATTCGTCTCATTATTACTCTAAAATGATCGTGATATGGTGACTCCACCGAGAAGTCACTGTGTGTGACTGTTTTGTGGTGAGTCACCAAGTGATATTACAACGAAGTCACATTGTGATTCTCATGTGACTGTCATTTGAAGATTCAGTTTTGAAGCCATCTTGAACATTGCATTGTGCTGTGTCTCCAAATAATGTCACAATGAAGTCACATGTTGTCTTTTAGGTGACCGAGACTCTACTGTGAAGTCACCATTGCGCTTCTTTGGGAAAATTCACCAGATGATTTCCTTTTCCATCACTTGAGAACGCGTCAAAAAACAACTACCGTGATGATTTTAGAATAGTCTCCAAATGACGTTCACGTGGGGATCACAAGGTGACTTCATTGTAAAGTCATATGGTGACTCGTCACAAAGCAGCAGCCATGGTGACTTCTCGGTGGATTGATCAAATGAGATTAAGAATGAGACGAATGAAAGATATCGCATTTCAGTTCATTGTAGTGACTGTGAGACTTGTGACTTTTGTGGGGTCATGGAGACTATCTATAGACTGGATGTACCGTTAGGATAACCTATTTTTTACACTTGCTGTTTAAGAGATTTTTCTTTTGAGTAGGGGAGGTAGGTGAGATATGATACACTTTTTTTTCAATTTTTTATAATCCTTAGAAAACTATTGTTAAGCAAATTTTTCAGGTTTTCTTATAAAGTGACCTTTTATTTATTTATTAAAAAAAAATAATCATTCAAAAAATATATCCCAATTATTATGAATGGTTACTATTGTATCAAATCTCCATATTACTGGGGAGAATTGATACACTTGCAAAGGAGATTTGATACATTGTTATGTAAATTGATAAAAAAAATGCAGATGATTCAATTTTTGTGTCATACAAATTTTTTATGATAAATCTTGAAATATTTTAGTAAATTTTAAAAAGAATTGACATTTACATATTTTTGTTTCACAAATATTTATTCCAAAAAAAAATTAAGCAATCCCATTAACACACTTTTTCGAAAATAAATCTCGAACTTTAAATTATTCATCAAGCTTTTTTACAATCATATCAATCAATATTAAAATTTTTACTTTACGTTTTCCATCCTTTGTAGTTGAAGCTGTTCTGTTGGGATAAGGTCTAATATCCTTGGGACCTTGGGAGACTTGTAAATTTGGTACGCGACGTCCCTGTATTTTCATCTAAAGATTTTTTAGGTGTCGTGTCAGTAGATAACTGATTCATATTTAACTCGCGGGTTTTGTGGAGTTGATCACAAGATCCTGTTGAGGGTTAAAAAAAAAAAAATAGGTATTGTCGAAACAATTAAGGTGAAAATCATAAATTTCAGTCTTTTTAAATCCAGATAAAATAAAATATTTGTTAGAGTAAATGATTTCGGAAAAGCTTTATCAATTAATCCTCCTTACCAATTTCAGAAGCTCTTGCTGTAAAACAATAATGAATATTACAGTCCTATTAGTTTGCAACTTAAAAATCTATTAAATTTCAAATATACAAGTGTATCATTTCTCCCTATAATGCCTATTGGATTTTCACCCACTTTGTGCAAATGCAGTTGCAAAGTGGCAATCTACTTTCTAGTAAAACTAATCCTAACAATGTGCTTTATAAATAAAAAAAGTTACAAGATGATATCTTCGTAATAATAAGAGTTATGAAAGAAAATCAGTAATTGAAAAAATTTACATTGACATTCCAAAAACCTTCAAAATTAAAAGAAAAGAAATGTTGTCAGTTCTTCACTGATTAGTCCTGCCAATGATGGCTTCTGCAAATAAAAGAAGCCTTTACATGTGTTACAATGACTGTTAATGCCATTTGTTGAGAAAAATTGTCAATGTATCAACCCTCCCTATGTATCAAACCTCCCCTACCTCCCCTACTCACGTGTTTAGAAATTAACATCTTGTGTTCGTTGCTTACGTTTTGCACACTAGTGTATGTTTCATGTTAGTCTGTATAAACTGAACCTAAAATTTCATTTTTATTGTTCAAGAAACACTTTTTTTAGATGATTATACTGTTGAAATTTTCTAAATTTTTCATTAGCTAAATACAACTTTGTATTAAAAATATAAAAATGCTTTAAATACAAATTAATTTAGGTTCAGGTTAAATATTACAATCTGAAGTATAAGTAGGCACCAAAATATTCATTCTAGTTGCAAAATTTATTTTTTAATCCTGCGCGTAATCTGTTATGCCGATTTTCTGCTCGTGAAATGCCTGACAGTTTGGAACCCACTGTAGATTCTAATTCTGCATTTTGCAATTTTTTAAATACATTAAATGAAAAAATATACCTATATCTTTCATCCTAATTAAAATTATGTCTTAAAATCAAATGCATTTTAAGATATTAAATGTTGAAAACTCTTTTTTTTCTTTTTTTCCAATTTTAAAAGTCCTGAGACCCTTAAGAAACATATCCTCGTGTTATAATCAAACATTGGACGTGCAAAAATTTTGCATCACCAAAGTCCATCTCGGGCTTTGATTTCAATGTGTTAAGGTTGTTGATCAGTGAGATCTTTAATTCCCCTCGCTAATGTTAAACCTATTGGCATGGAAGGCATTCATTTATTTAAATATCTCATCGCGAAATTGATATATTTATTTTTTTCTGTGTACTCTTTATTAAAGGATGTCTATCTTTTTTCAGTTTGCAAAATACGTCTAAAATACAGGCTTAATTTGAAGTGTTGAAATCTTACTGAACTGGCAGATCTTCAGCTTTTAACACACAAAAATATTACATTAAGCACATGTTTTAGAAATATTTTGTCAACTAAAAAATAATTTTTTTAAGAATGTACACGAAAAAAATAAGTTAAAAATATTAATTTTCTGAAGAGATATTTTAAAAATAAAAATGCATTGCACACCCATAGGTTTAACATTGGCGAGAGGAATTGAAGAACTCGCTGACCAACACCCTTAAGACATTCTCAAAAAAAAAAATCCCTCTCAACAATGCTAAATTTTCTGACACATTCCCGAAGTCTTTTTATCAAGAAAAGCATGAAATCAGCAGGAATAACTATTAAAATCATTTAGAAGTAAATAACCTTTTTCGGTTTTCAATGACACGTATTAAATATTAAGTTACAAACAATTGCTGTTCTCGTGACGACCTATCTCGATTTGTCATGTCCCAAATATCGCTTCGAAATGACAACTTTGACAGCATTTTATGAAAGATCCTTTGCTTTTATCGCAAAAATGATATGCTATTCGATTTCATAGTTTCTGAATAACTGCTATTTCGGATATTAGGATAAAAATGACTTCGTGAATGTATCAGAAAGTAGCTAGTTTGTACTTGAGATCAATCTTAATGTAGAAAAACTCTGAGATGTATGCATACTTATGAATGGAGCTGCAAATCCATTATCACAAAAAGTATATCTTTGAGGTTTTTGGAAATTTTCACCACGCTATTTGTTTTATCTTTGGGATTTTATTACCATAAATAGTCAGTTTATCATTAAAAATGCAATTCAGGGAGTGTAATAAATTTAAATATTATTTGGAAGGCTGCAGCATGAAGATAATACGTTTAAGAATTGCAATATGGAACCGCAGAAGAAAAAAAAATGTCACCATCTGCGACAACCATTTAAGCAATTCAAAATAATCCACATCTCTAGCTGAGAACTGGAGGGATAGAAGAAAATTATAAATGACAAATGCCTACCACTACCAGATGTTGGATAGGAAATAATTAGTTTCCCAAAATTCCCCTCTAATTAACGCTTTAATGCGAAATTCCCTTCATTCAGGAAACAAAATTAATAAAAAAAAATACAATTTCTACTTTTGATTCACAACATGATTTCATTTAAGACTTCTCAAATCTGGCTACTTTCTGACAATTTTTAAATTCATTTTTGTTCGCAAATGTGTCAGATTGGCAAGTACTCTTATTCAGAAATTTTGCAATCGAGGTTTTGTCAGTAAAAGCAGATTTTTCAGAAAATTCTATCAAAGTTAGCGCTTTGCGCCGAATTTCCAGACGCGACAGCGCAAGAAGGGAAAACACTGTCGTACTGACTCAACAATCGCTTATAACTCAAGAATACTAATTCATTTATCAAAAAATTAAAAACTGTTCAATTAATAATCGTTTGAACAACCATACCTGTAAGTATGCTCTTATATTTAAAAATGTGTCAAAGTTTCGCGTTATTGAGTAAGAATTGTTTTTTGAGAATCGCCTTATGCGTACATAAAACTTAACTTTACGCTGTGCAGTTTAATCAAAAGTAAAAGACCAAAACGTTCTCAGATGGATTACTATGTGTGTGTGTTTGCTGACACAATTTATCATAAACAGAAATCAATTGCGATTTTTGCTTATATTGTGGGATATTTTTATACGGGGTGTCCCAAAAAAATTGAAACGCACTTTAATTCTTTAACTGTTGGAGATACTTAGACGATGAAAATGCATTTAAACTGAAGATATATATGAGCATCGCATTTTTCGAACAAATCAGGAAATTTCGGCACGCCTCTTAGATGTCTGCAACTAAAATTCAATGACAACGTAATCCCATATTCAGTATCCTAAGCATGAAATTTCTTTGAAATCTGCGTATTTAAACTGGTGATATAAGCATCGTATATTTCGAACAAATCATCGAATTTCGACGCGCCCTCTTCGATGACCGCAACCAAAATTGAATGAGAATGTATCCCTACCATGTTCATTCTAAATTGTTCATTCCGTTGAATTCTGCGAACATAAACTGGAGATGTAAGCATGGCATAAATAATTGATTTGCAGCACCTCCTCTTGGGGATTTTGTACAAACACTAAATCAGCACAAGTTCATATAAGTATGGAACTTCGCATGAAACTTCATCCAATTCCACGCGTTGGAATTGGGGCGTTGGAGTCGGACCCATTTTTGAGCAAAAGAGTCGGAGTCGCTAAAAACAAGCCGACTCCGACTCTAGATTTTTTGTTAGACATTTTAAAGTGAAATTAAACTAATTATATGTAATTTTAAATCTTATAAAATGAATTATTGTTATTTATGGACTATATCAGGCTACTCCAGTTAAAGATGACCGATTTATTGCGGTGTACAAAGTAGATACAGGGATAGGTACAGAGTAGATGAAAACTGCTTTAATTCATAACTGTAATAGATATTTTACGTTTGGTATATAAATACTTTCCCTCGTATTTTGGGGGTTTGTGGATAGAACCCGCGGTACAAAGTTCTGGCAGGACCCAAGGCCCGGAAAATGAAGGTAATTTTTCAAACAGGCCGTGTAAGTAGAATTAAGACAATTTATGTTAATGGGTCAGATCAGGCTGATAAAAAAATTGAGCAGACTGACAGGCCCAATATAACAAATTTGAAAGAATCAAACTACGCCGATAAAATAGGAGCAATTTACAATAGGCATGATTGGAGTAAGAATAAATATAAGTGGATGAACATGTTATGCCACATTTTCTAAAAAAATTTTTTATCTTCTGGATGAAAGCGTTATGGGGTATCCTATCACATGGTGAAGCTAAAATACTAAGATTCCATTTAGTCTTGAAAATTTACAGCAAAAACTTTCACTTTAAATTTCTTCAAATGTAATTTTTGCTGCTTAACATGTTCTTCCACTTAGCTCTTCAATTGTAGGACAAACATAGTGATAAACTTTCGAGTCAACCACTGGTGGTATTAATTTTTGGCTTATGCACCACTTCACTTCCGGCAGACAGGGATCATTAGATTCCCCTACTTCTACTCTTCCATAAAATAAAGGTTTTTTTCTTGTGCTTAATAACATAGGTTTTTGTGCTGTCGGCTCTTAGACTATGACTTATATAAAAGCTAATCACCTGGCAGCGATTGACATTTTTTTTTTCTTCAAAACGTCATTTATTGTTTGTAAGTTTAATTTATAATCGAAAGACTAAACTTTTGCTGTGGGTACTTATTTGGAATAATGCATGGGGATGGAAAAGCAATTAGTTATCCTAACAGTACTCAAAAATAGGTCGCAAGTTCTTGTGACGTTACTTTCCCGCCACAAAGGATCACAAGTAGACAGTCACAACGGTGCCCAAAATCTGATGTCTTTCGTTAGTCACATTCTGGCTCTCAGTTGACCTTCATTTCCCGACTCTACTGTGAAATTACCATGACATGATTTTAAATCATTTACACTTCGTCACAAAATTGGACATATCAACTTCACAGTGACTCATTTTTCACGCCGCTTCACACGACGGCAGTGTGAACTATAAGAGTTGCATTGGGGCTGTGGTGCTTTCACACTTTGGTCACATTTGCTTAGCTGCCAATGTACAGGGTTTTTTTTTTTTACATTAGATATGCATACTTTGAACCAGAATTTTTTTTTTTATATAAAATGTTACTTACCTTATATGTAGTAGATATATCTTTTCATTCATTAAATACAATTTCTGGTTGATTTGTTTCACATTGATAAAACCGGAAGGTTGGTAGCTATGCCTTTGAATCGCGATGCAATTTGGGACATACATCAGATGGATAACGGTGGTGCAGGCCTACTTAAATATCCCCCCCCCCCCCCAGATGAGTATTACAATTTGTATTCATATATTTTCAATTCATTTCGATAACCATAATCAGTGGTTATAATTTTCAAGAAAATCTAAAAACGCTAGCATTTTTTGGCGTTGTATGTTTTTGGGAATGGGCGTCGTCAAGTAGGATTCCACCCACATCCCATGGGTTTTTAAATTATAATGAAAATTTCTTTCTTTAATAGTTTGGCTTTTAGAAAATTTATTTTCTATAGATATCCTAAAATAAGTAATTAAACAATAATAGAAATAAATTATTGTGGATAAGAGTTTTCATTTATTGTAATAAGACGTAGGCTTTGTCACAAAACTCCCCCCCCCCCCCATACGCACACACCCAAAATAAATAAATAAAGCCCTGCCCCCAATCCTGGATTTCGTACTGTCGGCTCAGATGTAATCAAATTTTAGCCATATCTTTCATGAAAAGGTAGCAAAAATTTCAAAGCAATATATGCAATGATTTAGAACTTCTACTTAAAAGATCTATATGCTCTCTTTCAGTATGGGCGTAGTCTTCTCCAGTTCTAATGAAGCCCAACCAATTAGCAAATTATTTTATTTCCACTCACTGATAAATTATAGTGAAGTGAAGCAATACTTTTCTTTATTTGTGACTTAATTCCTTTTACTCGGTTATTTTCTTGAATTCAATCTTCATGAAACTGAAACAAAACCGGATTATATCCCTGCTCATATTTCTGGATTTTCGCATGCAAGAAACGCTTTTTTTTCACAGATTACAAAAATATTTTTTCTACTTGTTTTTTAAAGTATAGCTTGAGTGTGAAGTTATTTCTAACATTTAAAGCCTTCAGAATTTTCTATTTGAGCATTGTATGTCATTATCTAAGGAGCTCAGAGTAGAATTCTGACATTTTTCTCAAGTAGAAGTTTTTGCAGCTCCAGTGTGGGGGGAGGGAATGGAGTTTTCAGACCATTAATAAATAGAAAATTTCACGCCAGGACAGCTTTTGAATTCATCACTGAAGTCGCTGAAAAGTCTATTACGTAAAGAATAAGAATATCTGAAAATTATGTCTATGTAGCAATTTTTTATTGATGTATGTAATTTTAAGTCACAGAATCAAGAGGTAAAAAAGTAATGATTTTAAAAATTTAGCAAAAATATATTTATAAAACGAACATTTTTAGGGTCATTCCATGGTAACTTACGTTATATTTAGGACATTTTACTGCAGTAATTTTTGTAATATAACACCAAAAAATATATTCAAATGTAAATTGGCATGATTTGCTATTTAAATCTATCCAAAGGTCAATTTGGATGAATATTACTTAAAACATTAGAATGAAAATTACATTTTTTATGGTAACTTACGTTTCTTTTTCGGTAATTTCTGTTACCACAATAAATATAACTGCCAGATATCAAGAAATTACACTAAAATTAGGTAATTTTCATCTAAATTGAGCTTTGAGTAGGTTTAATTAACACGTAATGTCAACTTTACATTTTTAATATTTTTTTTGTTGTTATGTTACTAAAAATACTGAAGTAAATTGTTCTAAATGTAACGTAAGTTACCATGGAATGACTCTTTATATGTATATATTTTTTTATTTTATCATTAAATGTAATGCATTCGCAAGTTTTTCATATAATAAAGCTTAAAAGTTATTTATTAAAAGAGGTGTTATAGCTCTCTAGTGGAAAATTGCTCGCAATTGGTTATTTTGCAAGTACTGAAGAAATTTTTGATTTATAACTCAGCGTACCGTACATTAGTGGCAGTTTACAAAACTGCGTAGAAACAAGAGAAAACTAAAACTTTTGTGTGGCCGCGTTATTTGGATTACGGGACAGACTACTCGTTCCTCGTTTAACTAGATACCCTGGAGACTGGCAAATCACGCCTCGATGATTTTATATACACGACAGATTTCACGTGCACCATACTATTAGCGTACACTGTTATTCTTGGCGGTCCCGAGCCTCTAACCTGTAATGCTCTATCACAAGTCTAAAGCTCCGCAGAAGATACTCATTACAGCCCAACACATCTTTTTCCATTATAAATACGATGCATCTTTAATGATCAAGTTACTTTTAAATTTTCTGAATTTAGTTTCAAGCACTAACTTCAATGGTATTTTCTTTACTCCTTGGGGACGAGCGACCGGTATACGTGACATTTTAGGAGCTCAGAATCCTTAATTATTCCCACCAGTTATTTTTTATTGTAAATTTTACCTTATTTAATCAGAGCATTTTCGCGATTCAAATACAGAAAATCTTCTGTTTTGAAAGACCGGCGGTAAAAGATTAAAAATTAAACAAAGGGCTCTCGTCTCGAAGGAGTTAAAGATCGATAAAGGAAAGTGAAAATCTTTGTTCAATTTATCAGAATCTGAATAAGAATACCAGAGAACCATGAATGTGTACGAATGAAAATGATTTCGTATTTGTTTAAATTAGAGAGTTTAAATTTTAGAATAACCTATTGAAGTATCTCATAATAGGGACCAAAATTCGTAAAAGTTTTATTAAATATGAAACGGAACACACTAAAGTGGCGCAATTCATAGGTAAATTTAAAAATGTAAGCCAAATATGGGTTCATTTAAATAAAATTTGCTTTAAAATTTTAATGTAATCTCTAGAATTTTCTCTGATTTTAACCAAGATTTAATAATTTTAAAAGTTCCAAAAAAATTGTAATGGTCACTCGGATAGAACTTTTACTTTACCCGTTTATTTCGGAGGTGTACACAAACATGTCTTCGGAGAACTTTCATGAAAAGTGCAACTTTTTAAAAGAAAGGGGATTCTTTAATTTACACTGGCCTCCAAAAGTTAAGGTACAGGGACTGGATGCTTTCGATTGCACACGGTTTGTCGAATATCTACCAACATTATTGACGAATTGTTCTTTAACATCTGGGATGTAAAGAACATGTTTGATTTCATATTTCTCGATGAAGATTTAGTCGGGAAGGCAATTAGGGAGCTAATAATAAATTTAATAATAAAATAATATTTGCGGCCAGCTATGCAACAGAAAATGCTGGAAATAGTTTGTCACTGTGTTAAATTACTATATGGGTCCTGTTCAACGTTTGGGTGCATTTGTGTAAGCATATCACTCATATTCGTAAAGATGTTAACGTTTTTGGGAAAAATTCAAAAGTTTTTTGTTTATAGCATACAGAGTTTTCAACCAAATTTAACACAACTTTCCGAAAACCTGACAAAGGACAGTAGCAACAGTACACTACAATTAAAACATGAATATATTGAATATTTGATGAGATATAGGCACTTGTATGAAATAATTTTTAACTGCGCATACGTGGAAGATTTCAAAATTTTTATTTCATAATTTGGTAGTCGGCTATTTAGGACAACTTATCTGAAATGTCCAATCAAATATCGAGAAATTTCACAAAGATAGGGGCGATACAGTGAGTTGCTCTCTAAAAATAATAGCTTTATTATAAGGGTTTTTCCACAACTTTTAAATCAACTCACTATATCTTTCTCAGTTTTCACAATATTTGGCTGAACTTTTTACAGAAACCCAAAATAGGTGGCTACCAAATTATGAAATAAAAATTTTGAAATCTTACACGCATGCGCAGTTAAAAATTATTCCATACAAGTACCCATATCTCACCAAATATTCAATATATTCATATTTTAATTGCAGTATACTGTTGCTACTGTTCTTTGTCAGGTTTTTGGAAAGTTGTGTTAAATTTGGTTGAAAACTCTGTATGCTATAAACAAAAAACTCTGTTTTATATTGACATCCGAACACGTGTCACCGCTGCTTGCAGCCGTGTATAGTAGGCGTGCTACGCACGCTCTGCAAAATCTTGTAGTTCCACTTTCTACCGCCGGGATGCGCACTCTTTTGTAAACAAACCCATATCCGAAAGAAACTCCAATTTTCAACTTATCCGTAGTATATTACTCGCCGGGGTGGGGACTCAAATAAGAATTTAGGAAATTTTCTGCAATTACTATTCGAAAATAATGGTAACCACCACTCGATTAAAGGCCCTATATAGTCTATAAGAACCTCCAACACGGATCTCTGCTGCCTGTTAGTAGGCATGCTGCGCACGCTCTGTAAAATGTTAGTTCTACTTTCCACCGCTAGGCGATCTCTGTTCTAAACAAACCTATATCCAAACAAAACCCTGTTATTCAACCTATCCGTAGATATTAGTCGAGAGCTGGGGGACTAAAATAAGAATTTAGGAAATTTTCTGACATTACTAGTCCGAAATAACGATAACCACTACTCATAAATTAAGTGCCCAATATGTTCTGTACGAACAATAGACACGGGTTCCAGCTGCCTGCGGCACCGTATAGCGGTCGTGCGATAAATTTTAAACATTCTGTATTTAAAAATTTAAAAAAAAGGAATGAAAAAAATGCATTTAAAAATAAACAAATACACTTCTGAATTAAATATATATATATAGTATCAAAAATGTAAATTTAATTTCTATTTAAAGTGTTGCTACTCGCTACAGCAACAGAAAGCATTGGAATGCAAGGACTTACTGTTACCAATTTCTAATTTCTAGTGCTAAAAAAGCCAGTAAGGAGTGTTCTAATTTTTTAAATTAACGTTTAAAACTGTATTTCTTGTTATTCAAATAGATCAGTTTCAACCACGTGCTCCCGATTTTCCACTAACCAATCAAAATTGCCGATTTTTTAGCAAATATTATCGCTCAACCAATAAAAGTAGAGGAAAACCGGTGGGCGAACAAAATTCCCGCCATGTTGTCAAGTTGGTTGCTAGGGTGTGATGTCATTTAAAACTGATCTATTCTTTTAAATTTTCATGACTAATAAATGTTTCCAAGCATGTGTTTAACCTTCCTACTAAAATTTAATATTTAGTTGAAAAAACAGTCACTCTTGAAACATCAAACATTCAAATTGGTTTATTTAACTATGCCCCGGTTTGTTTATTTCCGCGAAAGCTTTATGCAACCAACCAACCGAAAGCAAGCGGAAAGAAAAAAACTTATTTGATGAGCGAAGCTTTTTAACCTCTTCAGACGCGAATGTAAAATAACACAGAATACACATTCATTGATTTTGCACAAACACAAAGACACCATAGATGGCAGAAGGAACCCTTTTTCTGAAATTGATACTTTGGGGGGGCTGGTAATTTAGGTTCATAAATACGGATCTAAAATTGCTAGCCTCCTGAAATATTGATTTATTTATCAATAACCTAAATTCACACCGTAACAAACAAATTGAAGGCCTTGAATTAATTGAATGATCTACAAATCCTCAAAAAACTTTATTGTAACACGTTCGAGTTAATCAATTATGAAATTTTCTTACATTCTTGGACACACTGTCTGGAATGAATTTTGCAAACTCAGCTGAAAATAACTTATTTTATGAGGAAATGAGCATCAGTGAGGCCATTTATTGGTTTTAATCCAAAGCCAAAAACAGTCAGCTATATAGAAGTAAAGTAAAAATATAAAAAAATCAAATAGTTTAGTTTATGAGTTTATTATGAAGTATCATATGTGATACTTCAGGACTGAGGAGGATAAACCAACCAACCAACCAAAAGCAAGTGGAGGAAAAAAAGGCGTAATTTTCATGAGAGTGTCTTGCGATTTTTAATTAACTCAACTAATAGTTAGAATTTTAAAATTCTGAGTCCCAGGTGCATTAGGTGAGGCCTTCGACTAGCCTCACAAAATGTTGAGCCTCGTACGTGCCGTAGACTTCGCTAGCCATCGCAGGCACACACGCACAGACAGAACGAAACTTTCTTTTATTAGTATAGATGCACACGTGAGACACGAGTTGCCTATTCTACTTTCTAAGATTGTGTAAAAATTTAAAGTAGACTTTAGACGTTTTCCTTTGTCCTTTATTTGTTTAAGAAAAGTCAAACATCTAAATCTTGCATCTACGTTTACTGTTCTTTATGTGGCATTTATATGGCTTCCTCCCTTTTTTCAAGAAATGGATTTATAAAACAACAAATCCTTTGGTGATTAGGATAATTATCTTTTTATCTTTCTGTGGGGTGTTAAGTGCAAAAAGGTAGCAGTTTTATCCTTAAAACATAAACCATGATATTCTTTCAAAATGATTTTAGAATTTTTACTTGTGAAGCGTTTTTAAAATCATGGATGCAAACATCCACACACCCCAAGAATCAGGTAAAAAAAAAATTTCTTATCTTTAAATCCTCAAAATCCTGAAATCGCAATCATGTGATCTTCTTTCAGGCAAGAATAATCCGAAAATATTAAAATGCCCTCTCTTCCTTCGTTGAACAAATTATACCTTTTACATAAATATTAGTAAATTGAAAATACATGCCTGAAATATTTGGATAAAAACACTAAAAAAATTGGATTACTTCAACATTTTCTTGTATTTATTTTATTTTTTCTTTCCCATGCTTCTAAATTATTTAAAATTAGAATGAACACCCCGGATAAATGTTTTAAAATAACTTTTAATCTTTATGTTTCTAAAAATGTACATGTAATACTAATAATAATATTTTTTCTGATATTTAGATTAAAAATTTAATGTTAAATTTTTACTTGTACTCTTAACTCTCACATTCTACTTCAATGGTTGTTTTGTCGAGAAAAAAACTGAACTCTCCATATTTAAATTTTTGTTTGTGTATCGCACATAAATCTCAAATCGGATTCAATAATGCACATTAAACACAGCAGTAGATAGAAATGTCATTTCCTTTTAGAATATTAAGTTGTAAATTCAGCCTTTGACATTTTTATTTTCGGTTCTGCAAGAGATTTTCTCAAAGAATTTGAGCTCTTGGATCTAAACGAAAAAATTACCAAATCGGTTTTTATTCTGTCTCATTTTGCATTAATTTGTCCAAAGTTTAAATTATCACAAAAAACTTTAATAGCTCTTGATGTTTTTTAATCCCTGCATCACATATAAACATCTTATGAGGTTGAATAATGCTTGTTAAACACAACAATAAATAGAAATGTAATTTCTTTTTCGAATATTCAGTTTGAAAATCAGTCTCTAACAATTTTCTTTTCTGTTCTGCAAGAAATTTTCGCAAAGAATTTGTACTCTTTGATCTATAGAAAAAAATTTCAAAGACCGTTTTTTTCCATTGTATTTTGTAGTAATTTGTCTAAAGTTTAAATTATCTCAAAAAAAAAAAAAAAACTAACTCTTGATGATATATATTTTTTAATTACTGCATGGCATAAAACCTTATGTGAAGTTCAATAATGCTTGTTAAACGCAACAAGATATAGAAATGGTATTTCCTTTTGGAATATTCACCTTTTTCACATTTCTTTCCCTCTTCTGTACAAGAGATTCTCTCGGAGAGTTTGTGCTCTTCGATCTAAACAAAAACTTCGCCAAAATAGCTTTTGCTTAATTTTCTTTTGTACTAAAGGTGTCCAATGTTTTAAAATATCACAGTAAAAAACTATAACTCTCAATAATATTTTTTTAGTGGTTGTGAATGTTATGTTTTGTTATTTTATAATAATTAACAAGGTTTTAAAAAATCAGTAATATTTGCTCTTAACAATCCATTTTAAATCTATTTTAAGTGAACCCAGACCAGTGATTATCGTACTAGCCACGAAATGAAAAAGCATGGACCCATGTTTGCGCATTCGATTCCAACACGCTCAGTGCGGGGGGGATTTTTCAAGGTTATAAGGGTTTTCCTTGTGCGTGAACGATAATATGGGTCACATTTCCATCAAAAATCTACTTTGAAGGCATCACTTCTGTAGCAATATGTCAACAACCAACACCGACGCTGTTGCAGAGCTATTCGTCGGTGTTGCCACAACTAGCTGATGGTTAACCAAATCCCTCCTCCTTTTTTAAGGTATCTGACTAAGGTTTGGAGCGCTTTAAAGAAAATGTACAATATTGAATAAATACGCATATTTTTAGTTCAATTGTAATACAGAAGGATGAAAAACCATAAAATTCTAACAATATATTCATAACATTTTAAAAAATTGGTGGGGAGGGGGTTGCCATGTTTTAGCAAAATTTCATGCTTACG
The DNA here is from genome assembly GCA_963932465.1 of Maratus speciosus. Classification (NCBI taxonomy): domain Eukaryota; kingdom Metazoa; phylum Arthropoda; class Arachnida; order Araneae; family Salticidae; genus Maratus; species Maratus speciosus. The sequence continues at coordinate 493,807,473 of OZ010787.1, forward strand.
CCAGGCAGCGTACACCCACTTCAACTAAATATATTTCAATTTCCTTTGTATTACATACTCTATTACACTTATGTGTGCACTGAACAAGGAGTTTTACAGTGTCTTTAGAATTAACTGAAATATTTCAAAAAAAAAAAAAAAAAAAAAAATTATTTTTTAAAAAATTACCATTTTTTAATATCCGAGTACTTATAAAATGATTACGTGATCACTTAGAGCTTAGATTCTAGTTTAGACCATAATGAGCAATATGGAAAGCATTCTGGCAAAATTTCACTGAAATATGTCTAAAACATTTTATGTAATGGATTTTATCGAACATGGATTGATTTTCCAGAAATCGTATTCTTATCAGTATTGTTTCTGGTCTATAAAATTAATCTAGAAGTGTGAATTAAGGTTTATCAGTGCGTCTCTATGTAAAAAAAAGTAAGAAAATCATGCATAGAAACATTGTTTACATTTCTCCTGGCCTTCCTACGCGCACTTCCGTTATTTGACTCATTACTTCCTTTTTATTAAATTGGCCACAACCCTCTTCTACTGGCCGTGCGAATAAAATTAAATCAAATTTGGAATCGTAAAATATTGCTGTTTATCAAACTAAACAATAAAGATTTTCGAAAATTTTCGCCAAAACGACCATTTTAACGCAGGCAGATAACTTAAGTGAATATATTTTTCATCCGTTTTAAAAATAATTCGTGCTTGGGAAGGTTAAGGTATCTGCAATACCTTTTTTAAAACGTCAATTTCGATTATAATTTCAATTCAAAAACTTACTGTTTTAGAAAAAAAAAAATAGTTAATTTTATGATCCTGAATCTTTTTAAACATTTCTATTTCTTACAAACTTAAAAAAAAAAACTAATTTTTTGTACAATTATGTTAAAAATCGTTATGACTCAATAAATAATAGTTCAATTACTACAAAATTTTTAAATTATGTTTTAAATATATATGTTCAAATGAAGTAAACTATTCGTATGCCGATTTATAAAAAAGTTTGAGTTACACAGTTTTAATTTACGAATTATAAACGTTTCTCGGGAATTTTCACCGTTGTCTTTTTATGCCTATAACTTTTAAAATATTCATGTTATTGTCATAAACAAACTCTAGTTCCTGTACAACAGTATTATATTCAATATGGAATTCATGAAATGCATTTATTTTTAATAGTTTAATTTTTTTTTTTTTTTTTAGAAAATAGCAAATTTTGGTTAATTTTATACTACTTTTTAACCTGTAACTAATGGGACAGAAATTGCCACATAACTAGTGTGAAGCGGTGTGTCAGACCACTCCATCGGAAGATGAATAAAAGGCGCGATTAACTCATAGGGTGGTTTTTTGTACTAAACTTTTTTTTGTACAGGACTGTTATACTTGAAATTCACCTATTCAAAAGTCTCTGGTGATAGTACTAAAGTTCCAAACGAAACAAAATTTCGGTAGTGTTCGTAGTTAAACTGAAAGTTACAAGTGAACCCATTTAAGCCAGCGTCCCATTTTGGGGGGCGCTTCGAATTTTAATAAATTTGTATAATTTTCTTCTTTATAACATGAAAATTGTATGAAATGATTATCTATAAATTCCTTTATCTGTTACCGAAAGATGGTAACATAAGATGAATATTTATTTGCTTAAAATGAAGGCTTTTATCGGATCTTATAGATTTTTCATTTGAAAAATGTAAAAAGTAAGTTTATTTACTTTTTTTCCACCAATTATTCAAATAAATAAGTCATAATCGTAGCTTGTAGACGTCTTTGAAATATGTATTTTTTTAAACTATGAAATTATGTGTTCAAGCCTATTTTTTATGCATTTTTGTAACGTACAAAATATAGGGCGCTAGGCACGAATGGGTACATATTTTTATTAGCCATTTAGGGGACAATTATTTATGTAAAGTCCTTTTCAAGATTATTATGAAACAAATTGTTTTTAAGCCTCAAATACCATTATTATTATTAGTTTATTATTACTAATGCTTATAATGGTATTAGTCTCCATAAAAAATATCTATTTTTTTAGTTATTCATAAAAATACAAATTATAGTATATAATATACAGTTTAAAAGTTCATTTTATATAAATATAGACCAAAAATATAATTATGCATATTCCCATATTTAGTACGTTTACATTTTATCAGATAAATACAAAAAAAAATTAGCGTATTTTCTTTTCTTTTTTAGTAATTTTACAGTTCATTTTGAAACATTTTAAAGTAATTTTACCAACAAATTTGAGAAAATAAAAATTCAGGTACAAATGCGTTAAACTATAAAATTGAAAAAAGCGGCGGTCTGCGAGACCGGTCACATCAGTTAAAGGTTAAATTAAGAAAAAATAATTGCTTATTTTTAGGTTTGTCACATTTTTATAACACTTTTTAATAATAATTAGTATTTTAAACTTAAAATTTACAAAAATGCAAAATTTTTTCCGAAGTCATACATATACCTTGAAAAGAAAATCGATTGGTGCGAATTAGAAGCAAATTATAATGTGTTTCTGTAAAGGAATGTTTAATATGAAGCCAGAGTGTTTTCAGAATCTTAATTTCTACATAAAGAAAGAAGAAAGAATTCAGTTAATTGATTTTTATTTTTTAAATGAAAAGGGTCGCAGACTAAAGAAAATTTCTCGTGTCTAGCATTTATGGAAAAGCCAGACGTCTCTAGAACCCAAATTTAGCTGAATTTCGCAATTCTGCAACCAGAAAAATTCGTTATTTTGCACAAAATCGTGTAAAGTGACAAAATAAATACGTAACAGAACAAAAGATTGCTCAAGCTGTAAAATTGCGAAACTTTGTCGAGATTCCGAAGGAAATTGCTTTTCTAGGAGGTAATACATCAGTAGAAATTACCTTACTTAATCATGTTACATTTGTTAGAATGTCTTCATTCATCAGATAAAAAAAAAGAAAGGTGTGAGGTTAACATTGGCAAGTTACGAATGAATGAATTTTCATTTAAGTTGCTCTAGTGATTTTTGAGTTATTTTCTATTATATGTTTTCAATTCTGTAGAATGACTAAGTTGATTTTGATGATTTAGCCTATCCCGTGTAGAGAGTTGTACGCAAGTATTGATTAGTTGTTTTTTATACAAATCCGTTGATTCACGAATGATATAGGCCATAATACTAGATATTTATCTTGTAGTGCCTAAAGACATTAATTTAACCCTTTATCTACTGACGGTACTTGTAAGTACCATTAAAATAACTTGTTATAAAATTAATTTAATACATCGATTAGTTGTAATACAGTTTAGAAGAGATGCATTAGTTTAACTTGTTCCAAAAGCGTTATTGGTTACACAAAACAAAAATATTTTTAACAGGATAGTTTCTTTTGCCTTTGCATCTTTTCAGATTTCTTGGCGTTGGGGGAAGGGGGAGTGGGGGATTTTTCAATTCGGAAATATTTCTATTGTAAGAACATTATATTTGTACATTTCCTAATTCTACAAAATACTGAAAAAAATATTTAAAATAAAAGATTTGAGTGGGGTTATAAATACAGCACAAAATCCCTATCAATGCAAATTTAATTAATCTTTCTGAATCCATCTATCCTTCTAAAATTTATTAAATGATTATGTAAATCTTCTAATGTAGTTTAAACAATTCACGAAAATTACTTTAGAAGATAAAATTTTCATGAATTCATAATTCAGTACATAAAGGGTTAATTCGCGAAATAGATTTTAGAAGTAGAAACTTTGATGCTTGCAAACACATTAAGATTTATTGCTCTCTGTCGATGGACTCTTCAATGATCAATCTACTACCGTGCTTATTTAACAAGCTGATGTGTTATGAAATGTGAGGCCGGTGCGACAAATAAAAAGTATCATAGACACACATACACTACCATAAAATCTATTTGAATGCTGATTTTAAACGTTGCAATCAGGGTTGTCAGATTGGCCTCCAATTTTAATCCGAAATTTCAAATTCATACAGTAAATTTCGAAAGAAGAATTTTTACTTTGTGATCGTCAAATGTCTCTTATGAAATAAAGCGAAAAATAATACTATTCTTTATTTCTGGTATGAACTCAAAATTTCTGAATAAAAATGGAGGCCCAGCTGGCAACTCTGGTAGCAGTCATCTATAACCCAGTGCTTTCGAAATATAACAAAAGATGTGTCACTAAATATTAAAAACAAATTTAATAATTTCAAATGCACTTTGTGTGGCTAATTTTCCCGTTCTTTGTGCATTATTTTGTGGGATAACTTACAATTACTGCCATTTAAATGAATAGCATTTGTTCTACTATTTTTATTCACTAAAGCTCTTTAATGTAATAGATGATATGAGTAAAATTAAACTTCTCGGTTTGCTCATACATTTGATCTGCGAAAGCTGCTGATTCAATCAAACAGCAATTCAACTAGCCGGAGGACACTGTATCCAAAAGTTTTGAGATTTATACGATGATTTATATTTAAGGCCCCACCAGTGGCTGAGAGGTTCTGCTCTCGAAGCTGGTAGACGGGAGGTGCTGGGTTCGAACCCAATCGCGCCCGTCGGCCTAGCCGTTTCGGAGTTTTCGTGGTTTTCTTCGAAACCTTGGATTTCCATGCGTAAATACGGGTTAGGTTCCCTTAGAAAGACCCCCACGAAGGGCACTCCCCCTAGGGCCTATATCTCAAGTGTAGATAATCGGCCGTCAAAAAACAACCAACCAACCTTATATTTAAGATGAGACTGTTTCACTATAAAAATGTATATTAAAATATTAAGGGGGTACTTCAGTTACCTGGAAAGACTCGCTCGCTAATGCTAAGCCTATGGAAGAAAGGATTAGCAAGCGGGCCTTTTCAGGTGACTGATGTACCCTCTTAAGTGTAAATTAAAAATGCATAACATATATTGATTTCTAATATTTATACTTTTTTTTTTCCTCGTTTCAGGTGAGGGGTCAGTTACACTGACTGGTGTTAAAAGTAAAGAGGAGGGTGCAACATCACCTTCTTTACCATCATCATCCAAATCTTCTGACCCAAAGACTTCTTTATCTAGTCCTAATAAGAATTCAACGTATCAAACTGGGATTAATTCGAATGAAAATACCTTTGACAGTGTTTTAGAGCAAAATACACAAACAAGTTTTGTAAGTTCTTCCAGCACTAAGCACAAAGAGAAGAATATGCCTCCCACTTCTTCGAAGGGCTCTAAAGTCTTTGACAGTAAGTACAATTTTTATTCTTTTCGAACACTGAATGTGTTTACTTGGAAAATACTTGAACCGGAATATCAGGTTATTGCATTTTTTTTTTCCTCCCGTTCTGTTTCGCTGTTTCAGATTCGGATATAAACTCGTAAAAGGTATACATTAACAAATAAACAGTTTTTCATGAAAAAGCCAAAATAAATTGAAAAATATTTTTCGGTTCTTTTGAATTTGTGAAATTCAATGCGACAGAAGTACTTTACAACCTCTTAGAAAAATGGGAAAGTATATATTTTTTATATTTTGCAGATATGCTTCAAGAATTTGTTCAAAAAATATGTTATAAAATATTTGATTATAGAATAAAATTCGTAATAAAAATACAATTAAATTTACTATGAAAAAGAAATATATTTTGTATACCTGCCAACCTTCTTTTTATTTCAAGTCAAATAAAAATATTTTGCTCCAGACATGTTACTTTGTAAATGATATAAAACAAGTGTGAAATTAATTGATATTGCTAATGAAAAGAAACTCATATGTAAACATCATTGAAGTATAGATCTGTTATATTATACGATCTTATGACCGTAGCGTAGCTGCAAATCTTCCGGAGTTTTTCCCAAGTGAAAAATTGCATGAAACCAGAAAATTTATTTAATATAATTATTTTAGAATGTGTCCTGTTTGCGATGTTTACTTGATTTCATTTCTTGTAGAAAAATTCTGGTACAAAATGATATTGATTTTATTTTAAATATTCGAAGTTTGGAAGCTATACAAGTATATTGCCTAGTAAGAATTCGTATGTAATGCTTGTAATGAGTGTTTGTTTTTCCTAGTAAGAATATCAAAATTGAACTATAATTTAACAGTGGAAGCAATTTCTTTTTCAATTTCAGTGTATAAAATTGTTTACTCTTTGTGCGTTGTATCAGTCATGAGAATGTCGAGTTACAATGTCGCCGGTCGCCGTAATCCCATCAAAATAAAGCGGACACAAAAATCTTGAAAAATGATTATAAAAATTTCGGCCTGCAAATTAATTGAAAAGTGTTTCCGGAAAGTGATGAAACATGCACTTTCACAAATAATAAATATCATAACTTTTTAAAGGTGTTTTGAAACATTTCATTATTTTCGTAAGAAAATGGGTTTTTGTCAATTTCTATGCCAGTCTTAAAATAATTTGCATACAGCTAAATTTATAATGAAAATACAGATGTTTACAAAAATATAATTATGTGCATGCGACATATTTCTACATGGAAATGTATCGCATGCATCTATCCTTCTCGTGTTATATCATTTTATCTTGTATATTTTACTATTAACAAACAGTTTGCAAGCTAAGCGCGTGAGCGCTTATTTCGTGATTTCGGAAATGGAAAAAAGATTCTAAAGACAATTTAAATCCTTATCGAGCTTTTCTACAACCATACTTTTTTTTTCCCCCACTTAAGCTAAACAAGATTCTGCCTACGTATTTTGTTTCTTTTTATTGGGTTTACCAGCATGTATATGAAGTAGTATCTATTTTTTTTTTCTTTGGGGGGGGGGGGGTATCAGTCCAAAGTATTCTTTTTTTTTTTTTAATAAATAAATAAAACTATTTCATTAGAGAAATTGAACTATATTTACTAAAGTAAAAGAAATATTCAAACCAACTAAAATTAAATTATCTTTTGAAGAAATTTTACAGCATTTTTTTCGGAGAATTACTGATATTTTCTCAAAATATACCAAATACACATATGAAAAGATAGATATTTGTTTTTATTGAATGAAATGTCATCCGGCCTGTTTTTGACCTATGATACACTTAAAATATCTTTTCTTCTTTAGAACACGTCTAATTCTAATGAACTTATCTAGTTTTATTAAATTGCGATTATGAAATTTATGGACATGCTAGAATTTTTACTTTAGTAATGGAAGTTTACTTTTCATTTGCAATTGTTTATTAAGTTCTGTCTATGTATTTTTTATTTCATATATAGTTACTTATTATTTTGATTTTGAATGTTTAATTTTCATGATCGGAAATGTAGGTAATTTTAGATTTTTACTGTTATCTCGAACTTCTAATAATTGCACCACGGTGACCTTAAAAATATGTCTGTTATATAACTTTATTATATCATTATGTTATTGTATGTTATCTTATATCAGAGTTGTAAAACGCGGAGTCTGCGGACGTCATGGTGCTCCTTGAAGGGTTTTTTTTTTCTCCTTTTGGCGCCCTTTCGTATATCGCTAAATTTTTAGTTTACAGAATGCTGCTTCTTTTTTTAAATAAATATTTGCATTTTTTTTTCTTTGTTATTAGAGCAATTAAGGTTTATGGCTACTTCCTCTACAAACTCTTTTACTTAGTTCCACCCTTCTTTCTTGCTCTCAAAAAATTTGATTCTAAATTTAGTAAAATTTGTTCTCTTCAAATTATTTTTGAGTAGAATTCCTCAATGGTAGAGACCATATGAATCGTATAAAACATGTATGAAAATGACTACCACTACTCCATATTTACGATAGAAATTCTGCATTTAAATAAAGCTACAATTACTATACAAAAATACTGGTGGAAGTTTGCCCCTGCGGTAATTAGACGCTACTACTACAATAGTGAGATAAAAAGGTTATATGTTTTAAGTCAAATGAATAGTGGCGCCCTTCATTGTTTGTAACCCGGTGAGGGGCGCCCTTGTTTACTGAAACATTAGACAGGCCTGTCTTACATTATCTCCTTTCTTCTCTTATTATATCTTACATATATTATATATATCGTACATATACAGCGCTATTATAGAACTCGCTGTGAAACGATTATTATAAGATTTCTAAAAAATGGACGGAAGTTTTAAAAAGAATCGTATGAATTTCATAAACACTGGAAAACTGCTTGAAATATACAGGCATGAAAATAATAAACTTGCATTATTAACACATTTATACCTAGCGTCCCATTTATGGGACGCTTTGAATTTTAATAAATTTGTATAATTTTCAACTTATTTATAACATGAAAATTGTATGAAATTATTACATATAAATGTCTTTATCTATCACCGAGAGATGACAGCATAAGATGTATATTTATTTGTTTAAATGAAGGCTTTTTTCGGTTTTTATAGATTTTTCATTTTTCGAGATGGCGAAATGTAAAAAGTAAGTTTATTTGTATTTTTTCTATAAAGCATCCAAATAAATTAGTCATAATCTTAGCTTGTAGGCTTCTTTGAAATATGTGTTTTTTTTTTGTTTTTTTTTTTTAATTGTGATATATGCTCAACCCTATTTTTTATGCTTTTTGTAACATACAAATTATAGGGCGCTAGGCTCGAATAGGTACATTTTTCTGTTAGCCATTTTGGGGACAGTTATTTATGCAAAGTCCTTTTCAATATGATTGTGAAATAAATTGTTTTTAAGCCTCAAATACGATTATTCTTAGTTTATTATTAATAATACTTATGTTATTAGTCTCTGTAAAGAAATATATTTTTTTAGTAGTTCACAATAATACTAATTACAGTATATAATACACAATTTAAAAGCTTATTTTGTATAAATGTAGACAAAACATATAATTATGCACATTATATTATTATAAATATTATGCAAATACCCATCCTTAGTACGTTTACATTTTATCAAATAAGTACAAAAAAATTTAGTGTAATTATTTTTAGTATTTTTCCAGTTCATTTTACAACATTTTAAAGTAATTTTATCAACAAATTTGAGAAAACAAAAATTCAGGGATAAATGGGTTAACATAAAATAATCACTATACGACCGTAACATGCATATATAGAATTTCGCAGAAAGATGGGAAAAGTGTTCTAAGACCAATGTCAGACGGGCGTCTTTTTTGCTGCTTTTTTGCTTAAGTATTATCCATTCACAATGCCAAACACAGACTTGATCAACCTCTGTCCTTTCAGTCTTATTTATTACTTGAAAAAAGCGTAACAATGAAGTGAGCATAAATATGTACTCTTATTATTTTTTTAACTTTCCGAGTGTTTATTGAAGTGAAATAAGCTTTATTAACCTTGTTGTTACCACACCATGAATCAGAAAACTTTCTATAAAAGATGCAATGAAACTGTAAAATCATACAAAGAATCTTTTCGGCAAAGCTATATGTTTCGTAATTGTTTCCATGACGTCTGTGGAGTCTTTTCAAGGCAGGAAATGCGCAAGAAATATATCACTTCATAATAATGCACGAGGCGAACAATTGTAGTACTTGCCTTCATAATTTTATACTATGGTCAAACTGTGTAGACTGCATTTGATTAAATATTTGACGTATGGTTTTAACTTGCTAACGGTAAAAGTATGTACCAGTACCCTATGCAAGAAAATTTTTCATGATAAATTTTAAGTCGCAATTGCGACTAAACATGTTTCTTTGCTGAAGTAATATTGATATTGTAGCACCTCTAAATATGAAAAATAGTTTTTTAATAACTATACGGGAATTTTCTGAAGGGAATTTTCTAGAAATTAAAACAAACTATATTTGAAAACTGAAACTTGTAAAAATGCAGCTCGCAAAATGAAACCTTTAAACTAAAAACTAAAACCATTTTTAAAACTACTAGTTTCTAGAAAAGTAGTAAAGAAAAAAAATACCAGCCGAAATGTTTTTTTTTCTTTCTTTCAAGTAGATACTTACGTTATTGCCCCTCAAAAAAATCTAACGACACCCATTTTTTTTTTTTTTTTTTTTTTTTTTTTTTAAGGGGACAATTTACCTTTTCAAAAATTTTATTTTAAAAAATATGGTTCAAATGGTGAACTCACTGCATTTCAATGTTCAACTAAAAGTACATTTTGAAAAAAAAATTAACTGCATATTTAATTTAAAAATTTTTTTATTTAAATTTGATATTTTTAAAAATCCCTACTACTTTTTTAAATATTGATATTTTTGCCCATTTTTTGAAAAAAGATTTTCAAATGTGTATTACACGAGACCGCGCATGGATTTTTTGATACATCTAATATTACATTTAATATAATTTTTTTACTGATATATATATATATAGTGTAAAACGAGGAAATCTGAAATCTAACACATCTTCAAATACTTTTATTGTTTTAAAAATAACAAAAAACCTGAAGGCCCCTTCCATGCGCGCAGATTTATCACATATATAATAAAGAACGAGTACAAAAAAAGTTTAACACTAAAACGACCGCGAAGGGTCATTTGACCCTTCCCAAATGAATATATTTCGGTTCAAACCAGAAATTTCTTTATAAAATAAGTTTAAAAGACAAATAAAAAGAAAAATGATTGATAAATAAGTTACAGTTTTGAATAAAAATTCTGGTGAAAAATATTTTTTTTGAGTAAAATTCCCGGTCTTTTTAGTTCTAAATCTCTATCTCAAGTACAAAAAAAGGCCTTAGCATTTTTAAAACGTAAAAGTGAAGAAAATATGAGCATGGCGAAAAAGCCATTTAAAGTTTTAATTTGTGTGGGTGATCGCATGGGTGTATTGACCAAATTTACAATCTCTCGATATAATTGCCGTATTGATAAAAATGAGATGTCAAAATATTCATAATTAAACAAGCTTTCATTTAATATTTAAAAAACAAAAATATTTTGAGGTAAACTACCCCCTTAAACTAGCTTAAAAAACTCTATGCATGTGATATGTTTCTGTGTAGAAATGTGTATCTTTTCATCTTTTTTTTTAAATCTTATATTGTAGTAAGGTAATAAAATTAAAACTCTATTTAAACAAGAACGAAAAATTGTACATCAGGCATAGTTTATGTAAAGACTTTCCAACATTAGTAGAACATTATTTTTTCATACAATGAAACGAGATATCTAAATAAACAATTTCAAAAACACAACTCAGTAAAAATTCATTTTCAGCAGTTACTGTCCACACTGTAAAAAAAAACGGACTAAATAACGGAGATTCTACTGGCAATCTAGACGCTAGTACTATTTCCGTTTTTTTACGGAAATTTTTCCCCATAAACTACAGAAAATTTTCTATTTTTAATCAGAAAAACGGAAATTTTTCTGTAATTTATGGGGGAAAATACGGAAATAGTACTGGCGTCTAGATTGCCAGTAGAATATCCGTTTCTTAGTCCACCTTTTTTACAGTGCATATCGGGGAATGCGTAAAAATTCTTTCGTGCAGCCCTGTATATGATCTATAGAATTTATACACATGATGTAACACACTAAAAATTAAATAAGCTTAAAAATGCAAAGCACAGCTGAAAACGCATTTCCAGCAATTATCGATTTTCAGTCCTTTAACAGCATTATTTTGTGTATCTCTGTAAATGAACAATAAGTGCTACGTAGTCCATAATCTATAAAAACATGTTGTAGTGCACCTTAGTGATCCTTTTTAATTGCATTATGTTTGAAGTATCATAGCATTCTTAAAATGCGCCACAAACGATTTTCCCCCATAGATGGAATTTTTTTTTGTGCATCCCTGTAAACGAATTATAAATACTTATTCTGTACTCTTAAAACTGTAAATACTACTGCAATCTGAACTAGAAATACTACTTATTCTATACTAATTAGAAAGCGTTTTGTAGACTATCCCAATGGTTCCTATCAGTCTCATTATTTTTGAAATATCATAACGTCCATAAAATGCAACGCAAACGATTTTTGCCCGTAGGCCATAATGAGGCTAACGAGAAAGACAGGCTACCGCGGTGGGTCCGATTCTTCTTTTTTTACAGACCACTGGAGTCACGTGATGCTCTTTTCGCAAACCTTCGTTGGTTCATTCGAGCATCACGTGACTCCAGCGGTCTGTAAAAAAAAGAAGAATCGGATCCACCGCGGTAGCCTGTCTTTCTCGTTGGCCTCGCGGAAAACACTTGTGTGGCCCTGTAAGCGAACTACAAGTGCTGCACATTTCCTTTTCAATACCGAAAACTTTACCGTAAACCTGGCAATAACACATAATACATGGCAATCCAAGTATATTTATGAGAGTTCGGCCAGGCAGGCGGACAACCGAATTCATATACACTTTGTAACTATGTTGGAGAGTGTTGAAAATCAAGCTGTTAAATTTAAACTGTCAAAATTAACTTCTTCACGCCCTTGGTCACGTGGAAGTTTAGTTTTTTATAATTATAATTACTGTAAATAATAAAAAGAACAAAAATTTGATGGCTTATTCATTACAGAATCCCTCAACAAGAGAAGTAAAAATTTTATGGTTTGATTTCACTGATGTTATTCCCAGTATTAGAGATTGAAATAAAAGCGTGAAGTGATTTTTTGGCAGTCGGTGATGTTGGTTTATTTAAACAAATCGTTAATGTTTGATAAAAATAATATCGGATATATTAAATATATTAAATTTTAATAATTTGTAGAAATGTAAGAAATAAATTTACTGTTTTTTATTAACACTTTTCCAACAAAGTTAAAAAATGTTCGATTTCGGTTTGTCTGTCCGTCTGCGCTCTAACTCTCGTAAATATACTCGGATTGCCTGAAGTTTTTGGATTTTATTAAGGTTCACCATAGCACGATCCCTATTTCAAAGGAAGTTTGTAGCATGTTTAGTTCATTTACAGAGACAGTCAAAAGCATCCCGTACGATACGGTCAATGGGAAAAATCGTTTCAAATGATTTTTAATGATGTTACACGCATCCAAACATAACAAAATTTATATACATTTATGAAGTGCACGAAAATATGCATTTTGTGGAATATGCCGTGCAAATAATAGTTCTTATTCATTTACAGGGCCACGCAAAGAATTCCGTTACATAATGATATAGGGGGTAGGGGAAATGTTTACGGCGTATTTTAATTATGTTAAACTATTTCATATATAAGGAAATTGATATTACGTCGCTGAGGTTTACTGTAAGTTATTTCATGCATAATAAGTGCATAGCATTTACAGGGACACACAAAATATTTCAGATGCTATATTGTGTCCGAAGAACTTTACACGAGCGATGATTGCTGGGAATGCATTTTTAATTATGATATGCGCTTTTATGTTTCACTATATTTATGCAAACTATACGGTGTGTATAAATGCTATAGTTTATATACAGGGCTACACAACAGAATTCGTAAGGGTTACTGAGTATGAGTGTAAATCGCTTAAAGGTGGTTTTTAAATTATATATGCATTTTTATGCTCAACTGCATTTAGTTTACTAAGAAATGTTACGTCACGTGAAAAGGTCGGAGGGGAAATATTTGTTTCACTGTACTTTGAGCATATTTTTGTCACCATTGATTACTACTATAAAATTTATTTTATTTTGTCAGTATAAATCGTGACAGTGCCTACTAAAATCATATGTGACCTTCTTCGAACTAGTTTTAATACTCCGGAAAATTATTATAACTATTTTTTCCTACGTTTAACTTTTAGAGATATCTTTATTCAGGATGATTTAGCAGAAAATCTTTCAGAGGCCAGCGATTTTCCGCTATATCGCACATTTCGTTGTTGTATCCTTTTAAGATATGTAAGCTCCAATTTTCCCTATTTTTTCTTTTTATTACTTCTTATAATAATGTTTATTTCTCGTTTATGACACCTTCCCCCGAGCTTCTTCCCCACTGTTTAGCGCAATGACTGTTTCTTTCTGTATTCTTTAAACATCGAAAGCAAAATTCCCACTTTGAAGAATTATTATTAATATAGTGTTATATTTCATTTATTTGTTTATAATTGTTGACCCGATTTTTAGAATGAATAAAATTTTGAAATCTTTAATAAAATAGTTTATCTGTGAAAAATGAAATTATCAGATAAATAACGGCATCTCGTTTGTTTGTAATGCTTTACAAAGAAATAAAAATACCCTGAATTTTAGATCTTTTATGAAAATTTAAGTAATTCTGGTTTTTAGCTTCTTAAAAGTAATTAAAAATATTTTTATGAGACTGTTTTGTTATTAGGTTAAAATTATTAAATTATGATTTGATCATTATTTTTAAAACTTATTTATTAATTTCTTTCGAAAAAATTAAATATTTCTTCTTTTTTACAAATATTTTTAAATAAATCAATTGTATCTCTTAAAATGACAATTTGAAATCCAAATATTGATGTTAATTTCAAATTCGTATTTGATTTTTAATTTTTGACTCTGTTTACCTACTAATTTCAGGAACTTATTAATTTAATATTTTTAGTGCTTTGATTATTAAGCTGCCCAGAACAGAAACGTTCTTCTACGCGTGCCACTTTGCTATATATACTGCGAATGAGAGAGTACGTTTTATTAATACTTTCCCTGAATAATTTCCATTTGCTGTGTTTAAATAGTTTTATTAATTTCTGCTTAAAATATCTTTTCTTTTTCAATTTGCTAATTTGAAGAAATGCAAATGAATAAGTGTCTATATGACCATAAAGAAATTCGAAAATATTAACAGCTTTCAATGGTAACTTTAACTACTGAATGGAACATGAATATAGATTTAAAATGAGTAAACTTTTTGAGGAACTTAGCTAGAATTTTTTCATATTCGATTATAGAATTTTTCAATACATAACTCACGGTATCATAATTCTTAACTGTCAAAAAGCTTTCTAAAATTTAGAAATAAATTAGTTCATTTTTCAAATATTGCCATAAATTACTAATCATGTTTACTTAAATAAATAAAAAAAAAGAATAGTTATATTTTCATTTAAAACTATTCGTTTTCAAATAAACCTTCAACGAATTTCGGAAGAGAAGTTTAAAAAATAGATTACAGAAGAATTTATAAATGTACAAAAGATAAGTTATCACATTACGGATGCACAGCCATCCACAAAAAATTTAAATGTCAAACAATCAGCGATTTCCAGTAAATGCCGCTTTCATAGTGAAAACAAATTTTCAGCAGCTTTCAATAATAAATTTAACTACTACATGTGACATGAATATAGATTTAAACTGAGAAAATATTTTAAAGAAGTTTAACTTTATTTTTTTTTTTCGATTATAGGTTATCATTACATAACTCTCGGTGACATAATTCTTAACTATCAAAAGCTCAAAAGCCCTGCAAATTTAGGCATAACTTAGTTCATTTTTCAAACATTAACATCAGTTAACAGTCACGTTACTTAAAGAAATAATAATAAAAAAGAACATAATGGTTATATTTCCTTTTTAAAACAATCCGTTTTCAAATGAACCACCTACGAGTTTCGGAAGAGATTTTAAAATAAATTGATTTCAAAAGAATTTATAAATTTACAAAAAATAAAAGGGATCACATTGCATTAGACTTCGGGTAACTATGCCATTTACAAGAAATTAAATCCCAAACGATCAGCGATATTGGGTAAAACAGGATTTATTTTCAGTAAATGCCGCTTATATATCGTGAAAACAAATTGTCCCTTATAGCTCTGATTTCATTTTTGATATGGTTTTCTAAAACAATGCTCATGTGTTTTGAACATTATCGTGATGCAGAAAACGGAAAACAACTGTAGATTAAATGAATGAAAAATCTTTGTAAGTGAAAACGTTTGAGCCTGGAACAGAGCCAGAAAGTACGAAGAAAAACTAATCTGTTTTGACGTCATTGTCTTAAGATTTTTTTTTTTTTATTTTATCGTTCATCCTATTGTCTAATCAAATTTATTATTCTCTCTAGAATAAATTTTTACCAAGTAATTGTTTATTACATATGTAAGTCTTGATTTCTGGATTGAAAAGCACTCTGAGAGATGTTTCGGTTTCTTCTATAACTGCATAAAGTATTGAATGGAAAAATATAATAAATATTTTTACCGTTAAAATAAAACTTTTTATTTTCCCCGTAAAAATTCCCGTACATAAGCACAGTGTCGTTGGTTTTAGATCCCTCTTTCACTTTGTGAGCTAGAATAAGAAAATTGAAAATATTCTTCCACGAACTGGGTCAGATTAAGAGGCTACTCACGCGAAAGCACTTGCTCGCTAATGTTAATCCTATGGGACAGTTCTTTTAAAATATCGCGTTTGCATTTCAATATTTTTAAACTTCTTTTGATTGGGGGTCGATTTTTTTTCTTCTTGCATCTGAGATTGATCTCTACAATCACCTTTTTTTACTTTTTCGATTTAGTTTGCGGGATTTATTTAAATGAGGATACTTTCCCATTCCGTAAACAAAATCGAAAAAGTTAAAAACGGTTATTATAGAGATCAATCTCACCTGTCCAATGCAAAAATAATCTTTTTAACCGGTAAGCACACGCCTTGGGATAAATGTCACCCCAATCACATTTTTTCGTAAAAAAAAAAAAAAAAGATGAACTTTTTGAGGACATGAAATTATTTATGAGACTCGGGTATTTTTTGAGAAAAATATTTCTGGCCTGCCTTGTACCTGTCAAGGTTTAGAAGGGGTTGGGTAAAGCAATGTATTTTCTTTGTTCACTAGGAGTGGAGAAATATACCTCCTACAAGCGTTTCATTTCGATGCGTTCATTTCTTACGGGATAACACGCACTAAAATAATTTTAATGAAAGACTAACATAAAAGCTACTTGTATACATTGATGAAAGGGTATTAAAGATAATCAATATCCTGAAATAATTCATCTTTTAAGGTGTAAAACAAGTCGTTTGCATATACATATATATATATATTTAAGTGATTTTTACAGAAACTGCCACAAAATCTGAAAATAAATATGAAAAGCAAGATTTTTTTCCCTAAAAGAAGTAGTACTGATGCATTTTACAATATAGAGCAGTAGATTTGTTTTTAAAATGCATTTAGCCAAAAATATAATAGGAGACAAAATGGGGTGAGATTTATCCCACGCGTGTAGTAACGTAATGGAAAACAGCGCATGTGCTGACAAGTTAAAATATTGAAATACAAATTATATATTTAAAAATAACCGTCCCATAAGATTAACATTAGCGAGAATGTGTTGTTGCGTGAGTGATGTAGCCTCTTGACGCATAAGCACAGACTAAAGCCCTGGATATTTAGGGGATCTCAAATCAACAGATAAAAGTAGCCGTAGATTTTTGCAATTTATGTAGTTTTATTCTGTGCTATAGTAAGATGTGAGCACTAAATCATGAAGATAATTTTCCCCTTCAAAATTTCGATCTCCTTGTGAAACGTTCTACCGATCTAGATTCCGCATTGTCCAATATTATCCTTTTAGAAAGCTTACTTAATAGTGAGACCTAAAATGCAGTCTGTTTTAAAATTGATCTTGATTTTATTATGAATGTATCTTGTCACTGTGAACTTATACTATTATTATACATCTGGCATTCTGTTATTTATAAAATACGACATTCAGCAGACCTTTTGTTCACCTAAGGATATGTTAAGGGGACCAGAAAAGTTTGAAAGGACAAAAATTGACTGACATTTGATTGTGGATTAGGAGCCCTGTAATTTAGACTATTAATTCTTTTTTAATTTATTTATTTATGTTTTACAGAAATAAAAAATAAATAAATTATAAGTAACAGTAGCAGAAGTTTTTTTAAATATTGTACGATAAAATTAATCTTCCAAAAGTAGTTTTGCTACGAATTTGAAGTCAAGGTTCAATACTTTTGAGTCGTCATTTTTTCTTTATTCTGCTTATTATGTTGTTTCTGGATTATACCTAAAACTAAAAAAATTGCAAAAATTAAAAAAAAATTAGTAAATTTACAATCTATAAAATTTATTTTTTATTTTAACGATTTTTCTTTTTTAGGTATAGTTTGTAGCGAATTCAATTTCCTTTATTTATCTTTTTCTTTTTTTTTTTTTTAAACTTGTAAATATGTTTAATTGTTCAAACGTTATCGTTGGAAAATCGCAAAACATCTATGATTCGTAATAATTGAGTTTAAAATTTTGCCTTCGCAGAATTGCCGGTCTTCACAGCTCGATGTTTATACCTAAAACTAAAAAAAAAAGACGACCGTAATTTTAAGAATTTACCTATCGGACCAACTACACGACATCCTTAAAAGTTCAAACATAACAAAAAAAAAATAATAATAATGAGAGATACATTTTTTCTTCATTTCAAACCTTTCTGGTCCCCTCAAATGAAGTATATTTCTATGAGCCGTATACAATAACTTAGTTTTGTTTATGGCATTAAAAATGTCTAACGTTACTGTCCTCAAAGGAAAATACGCAAGGAGCTTTTGTTTTATCATTTTTATTGGATTGTTCATTAAATTTCTGTTTTCTTTATTATACGTAAGATTTCTTTTTTTAGCCGTGTGCAAAAATAAGGGGAAAAAATTTCTATGCAATATTTAAACGACCTTTTTCTTCGTGTGTTAGACGTTTATTTAGAATATAGAGTACCTGCCGCTTATTTGAATAACCACGTTATCAAATCGGTCGCTTTTATGATTTATCAAAATTTAGAAAACAAATTTTGATATTTCTGACGTTTATTAGCATTTGCTGCTTTAGTGAATCATACTGTTTTTATAAAAAACCTTCCCAAGAAGGATGATATACAGTGGCGGTCAAAAGTTTCCGGCCAGTTAGTTTATTTGATTTGTTTGACAGAACTTTTTATCGAAGAAGCACAATTGCTCCAAAAGTTAGGAATAAGTAAAATACCTCTGACCAGGTGATCATTTTGATTGGATACTGAAGATACTTGATGCAAAGGGGAAGAATTCGAAATTCGTGTGTGCAAAAGTATCCGGCCATTTGTCATCCGTTAGTTTTTGCTATCAGGGAGATTCTCAAAAGGTGGGATCATTAAACGTTAACTATATGTAATTTTTAAAATTTTCAAATTTAAGGCCAATTTTTTTTAATAGTATAGTATTTTGTCTATTAATATAATATATAAATATTTTTAACAGTATGTCTACAAAATTATACACAAACATTAAAAGACAGCAACTATTCTGGAAAATTAATGATTAAAGCATTTAATTAGCAGTTGTGTACGTTACAAATTTTGGACATTTTTTCGCACGTACGTTACAGATTTTGGACGTTGCTCTTAGTATTTAAAAAATTCTTAAGACTAAGAATGTAGTAAATGTGTCTGTATACATACATATATATATATATATATATATATATGTATAATTAACTTTTTGTTATCCAGTAATAATAATAATAAAATAAAATTCTTTGTTACGTACGTTACTTTCGGACATAACAAAATACAGAAAAATTCTTTATAGAAAAGTCCTTCTATCTTCAAAAAAGCAATAAATCAGCCTGCCATCTCTTAACGAAATTATCAAAAAATCATCCGTTTCCTTTATGCATTCGTTGTTTACCATTAGAACCACCTTGAAAAAAGTTAAAACTCTTTTTCTTGGTGGTACATTGGAGCAGTTAACGTTATGAATGTCCGAAATTGGCCTCTTTAGCATATAATAATAAAATTTTAAGATATTTATACAAAGCTTTTACAATAAATTATGTCATTTTCTGTCTCTGAATAGAATTAAAAACTCAGTGTAAAAAGGGACAATCCTCTCGTTAGATTGCGGCAAAGTTGTGGATCGGAAAATTTGCTGTGAACAGTATTTAAAAAAATATAAAGATGGTCATGGCCTTCCGAACTTGCCACGGTCCGGAGGACCCCGAAAAACGATTATTCTTGTAGACAGAATTATCAGGAGAAAAACAGTTGATGACCCGCATAAAAATGCCGCTGCAATTCCCCGAGACTTACGGTGTTAAAATGTTGCTGAATTAAGTCTGTTGCTGAAATAAGTCTGTGTCAAGATGTTTACGTGACTTAGGACTTTATGGAACAGTTGGTGTTAAAAAACCTTTCATAAGTAAAAAAAAAAAATCAGAGGGCCTAACTGATGTTTGCCAAGGAATACAAAGACTGGTCAAGTGAAAACTGGAAAAAAGTACTATTTTCCGGTTAATCGACGTTCAATCTTTTTGAGATTGATAACAGACACTACAACCGACGACCTAAAACAAAAGATAAGATTCAAAATATGTTATTCCTACAATGAAGCATGGCGGAGGACACGTTATGCTGTGGGGAGCATTTTCTGGAAAATGTGTCAGTCCGTTATTTTAAATCCGCGGCTAGATGAATAGTGCAATGCATAAGGATATCTTGCAAGATTATTTGCTAACTTATTGGAGGAAAAATTGTAGTCGCAACTATTTGTTTCATCATGATAACGACCAAAAGTATACATGCAAGCTCGTCAAGCAGTGGTTTTCGCACACAAAAAATTCCACTTTTGAAATGGACAGCCCAGTCACCCGATCTGAATCCAGTCGAAAATCTTTGAAACTAACTTGAAAACGTGTGTGGAATTATAAATATTCCAATTCAGCAGCATTTTCACAAAAATTGCAAGAACCGTGGAAAAAACTTAACATTGACGATCTACAACCGTTCATTGAATTGATGCCACGTATCTGCGCCGCAGTACTTATTGCTAAATGTATGAATACAAAATAATTGTAAATGTTGTTGATCACTGTTATATTCTGTTATAACATCATTTTTTTCCAAACTTGCCAAGGTGGCCGGAAACTTTTGAGAACATGCGTTTTCTTTTGCAATTAATTTTGTCAATTAAATTTATTAATATTTATTTTTTGTTCCATAAATAAGTTCTTAACTGTTATGTCAATAAAGTGTATAAGTATCACTTTGAGATTCCTCTTCATATGGGCATACTTACAAATTAACCAAAAATTTTATGCTGGCCGGAAACTTTTGACCGCCACTGTAAGCTGTTTTTCTTTTTTATTGCTATTCACTTAAAAATTAAAACAAGATGCTTCATGAAGTTAATATAACTACTTATTCCAAGTTTTTAAATTTGTTCATTTTTCAATTATTAATTACTTTAATTTCTTTCTTTTGTGTTGTTTTCTTTGCCTGATATAAGATTTTGTCTCCTCCCTTCTCTCCTTTGTCAAGAGAAATAAGAATTTCCACTCCAATTACTTAAGCTTGTCTATTTATAACTGCTATTATACATAAAAAACAATAATTATTGCATAATACTAATCTTAAGATTGCACTTATAAATTCTGCATATGAATCGTAAAATAGGGGAAAAGTAATCGATCTTTAAAAAATCACAATATTCAAATTTTGGAACGCTAGGCGTAAATGGAATAATAAATCATTCTTTTTTCTATTCAAAATATCATTCATACCTAACAGCCATAGTTCGTAGTAGTTCGGTTATTATTAAATAACCTAAATTATTCATTTAGGAAACTGTCAATGCTAAGGCCTTGGAAAAAATTTAAGGTCGAGTGAAGATGGCCCATGTTTGGGCTATACAAATTTTGCAAATGCAAACCAATTAATGTAACAAAAATGCCACTCGATTGTGAACTGTGAGGCGATGGTATTAAAAAAAATCATGGTAAAAAAGGACTAATAAATTAACACGGTTAATTTTTGCAGTATTTTATGTTGGAAAAAATAAAAGATGGGGTCTGTTTTTTCACTCATATGCAAATTGTATCATTCGGCGCATGCTTCAAAAACCTTGGAGTTACTAAGCGTTTCGCAAGCATTGAACGGTTTGTTTCTGCTGTTGATAAGAATGCCGAAACATAAGCATTTGCCTGATTGACAAAATTCTTGGCATGGAAGCCAAGGAATTAGTGGGGCTTTTATTACAAAATCTATAGGCCCGTCAAAAACTGTTGTCAATATATATTTTTTAAGAGCTTTAAAATTATGAAAAAGCCAAGCGCACAGGTAGACCTTGCTTACATTCAAGACGCCAAAAATCAGCTGTGTTTCGATTGGCATGTGAGAAAAAAAGTCTTCGTCTCAAATATTTAATGATTTAAACTTATGCACCAGTCAAACTGTCTGCAATGTATTAAGTTCAGATGGAAAGGCAGAGTATGTAAAATTGAGACTTTGCCGAATTTTAACTAAGCAACATAAATTTGCTTGCGTGCAGTTTACCAAAAATGTTTCATTTGGAGATAAATGGAAAGCTGGCCAAAAAATATATTTAGTTTGGATGGGCCTGATGGGTTTACGAAGTACTGGCATGATATTAGAAAAGTAAAGCCTTACTAACACCGATTCTGAGGTGGGTCTGTTACGTTATGAGGAGCATTTGCAGCACCTGGAACCCTATTCATTGTCATAATTGATTATAAAATGAACGGAGAAAAATGTCAAGATGTATTGGGGGAACATTTTCTACCCAATATGTCACTTGTTACATCTGGAGAATGAATATTTGAACTCAACAAGACAACATTAGTATCCATGTTTTTCGGTCAACAAAAGCATGGTTTGAAGCTAATGGCGTCCAAGCTCTTGAGTGGCCTTCCAAGAGTTCTGACCTGAATCTGAATCAAGGGAAAATTTTTGGGGGTAATTTAGTGCAGCCTGTTCATAAAGATTTTCGACAGTATCGAACCAAACGTGAACTCATCAATAGCATTAAGATTGCCTGGAGTAATAAAAAAAAAAGAAAAAAAGAAACTGTATGCATACTTACAACAACATTGACAGATCGATTGATAAAGTCAATTGAAAAAAATGTTGCATTTATAGAAAATTGACTCAAAAAATTAATTAAAAAATCGTCAACCTTATAGTTATTTCCGTGACAGTGTATAAAAAAGTCATTATTTCATTAATTGAAATTTGTATAATTTTGAAAACTGTGTATTTCAGTTAATTTTGAATTAAATAAACTGGGTTCCTTACTTATATTTTCCAGAATTTTTTTTCAATCATTTTTTTCGCGATCTTGAACTTTTTCCAGGCCCTTATACCCTTCAAGATATTTCGTTTAAAAATCATTACTGTTAAAATATTCGAATCTTTAAAAAATATTTTTACGTTTAAAATAGTTTCTCTATAATACATTATAAATCTCTGTCATCGTAAAATATTATTATGTATCTTATTAAATACGAGATTACTTAACTTTCTTTGTTATTGCACTGAAGTTCATTCCAATGAAATCTATTATAAAAAATATATCCTTTTTTTCTGTTAAAAGAAAATATAAAAGTAACCCCATATCTAATAGCCCTAGTCAATGTCGTTGGGAAATATCTGAAATTAATGATATTGGATATTTCTACTGCACTAACTCTGAGTTATTTTTTTTATTTCTTTTAAAATCATAAAAAATATTGGATTAAAGTATGATTCAAAAATATTTTTACATTTAAAATATTTTCTTTCTATAAAATACCTTTATATCTAGCAATCATCGTAAAACATTATGTATCCGATTAGATATCAGATTACTGAACATGCAATGCTGCTACACTAAAACTAAAGAATTTAAAAAAATAAAAAGGGGGGAAATATAAAATTCCCTAGTAGTCCTAGTAAATGTCGTTGTGAAATATCTCAAAATTGCTGATATTAGATATCGCTAATGCACATAACTCTTAGAAATATTTATTTCTGTTAAAACCACGAAGTAATGAACTAAAGTGTACGATTGCAAAATATTTTACAATGAAAATATTGTTTTCCTATGGAAATTGCTCTCTTCCTAAATTTTATACTTTCAAATATTAAACACACATATACTTTAATGATTTTATTATTATTCGGCTTGTAAATGATAAAATTACAAATATCTCATGTAACGAAGAATTTATTTGAATTTATTTCATGAAAATTGGCAAGTCATGCAAAATTAGTAATCGCTAATCCTGTGGGGCAATAGGGTGTCCCAAATTAGGCCGATGGTTTTTAAAATTTAATAACTAAGAAACTGACAATTATTGAAGTTATTCTTCCAGGATAAAAATGTGTGAAACCTGGAATTTCTTTATTATTACGCAACCTTGTTTGGATTCCAAATATCGCTGATAGATGGCGCTTCTCCAATTCAAACTGTAATGGTGCTCTAACAAATAACATTGCCCCACCAGTGGCTGAGAGGTTCTGCACTCGAAACTGGTAGACGGGAAGTGCTGGATTCGATCCCAATCGCGCCCGTCGGCCTAATCGTTCGGAGTTTCCGTGGTTTTCTTCGAACCATGGATTCCCATGCGTTAATACGGGTTAGGTTCCCTTAGAAAGACCCCCACGAAGGGTACTCCCCCTCGGGCCTATATCCCTAGTGTAGATAATCGGCCGTCACAAAATCAACCAACCAACCAACTAACAAATAACATTGCAGTTTAAAAACACAAATGGCTAAACAGAATGAAGGTTAAAAACTGTGAACATTATTCTATTTTGTTTTTCTTTAGTTTGATCTTTCTAACAGTTTGAGACAACTCAGTGCCATCTATTGGGGATATTCGGAATTAAAACAGAGAAGCTTATTTGAGGGTGATCCCTGACTATCACATTAATATCTTGCAAGAACAACTTCAATAGGTATCGCTGTTTACTTGTTATTGAATTTTAAAAGCTGCGAGGTCCATTTTAGAATACCTTGTATTTTAACCTTGAATAAAAAATGCCATAATACAGGGTGTCTACAAATTAGTCGGGCAATTTCGTAAGTTAAGAACTTCCGAAATATTAAATAAAATTAACTAGTTGAAAGTCCGACTAGTAGTAACATTACCGAAGTTTATTCACAGATGACGTTTACTTGTACAGCAGAATAAGTTTCATGAAACCAAAAACAGCATTTCGCTTTTTCAGCACCGTTGTACGTCTCCATTATCGTAATGTCGAACAAGAATGATTACCGCTCACTAAGCGATAGCGTCAGTTATGACACCTAACTCCATCTGTGAATAAACTTCGGCAATATTACTACTCTAAATAAAAAGGGGTGACTATTCACTCCGGAGGAGTGAATATCTATCGCAGAGTCAAAATATGCCCAACCTCTTTAGAGTGACAATTCACTCTGAGCAAAAGTGAAATTTTTGACTCTCTGAAAGAGTGAATAGTCACTCCTGGAAAGTGATTATTCACTCTAAACAGGGGTGGATAATCACTCTTTCGGAGGAGTGACTATTCACTCTTACTAAAGGGGTGCGGTTTTTAATCCCTGGTAGGAGTGAATAGTCACTCTTTCATAGGAGTAAATTTTCATTTTTTATGTAGTGGATTCTTTTTTTTTATTTTGCTTTTACGGTAATTTTAAAAGAATCGCATTTTTACAGCATGCAATGAAAATAGATACAAGCGTGGTAAAGATTGGAATAACATACTTTATTAGCAATATTTATTTAATTCATAGTTTGTAACACTAATTGAACTTTTAAGGAAAAATTCAGTTAAAGTTGCATACGAATTTAAATTAGATTACTGACAGAAATAAACTAAAATATTTTATTCCAATCTTATCCTCTGTGTTTGCTTTTATTGCATACCCTATAAAGATATTACTTTTAAAGTTTTATTAATAACTTTTTAATAGGTGGATATTATATGTTTAACAATGTTTGATTTGATTTTAATTTTTGTTTTAAATATAAAACCGTACTATTTCCTTAAATTATTGCTGTTTTTGCAAAGTCCTATTGTTCTAAAGTATTTTAAAATTTTCAACTTTAAAATAAATGCTTATAAACTCAAGTCTTTTTAAAATAAGTTCTAAGCATGATTTAAATATTAAGAATGTGTAACTTTTTTTTATCCGCTGTGATTTGCTTTTGTTTTATTTAATATGAACATGGAGTTTAAATTTTAAGTTCTCTAGAATATGTACATATTTTTCTTTTAAACATATTCCTTAACTTAATCATGATTTCTAATTTTCGTCCGTTATTGCTGAAAAATGGAATTAATACAATACTTATTAATGAAACGACAAGATAAGCTATATTTAATTTAATTTTTTTAATTCACGTAGATATTGTATTTTGTGAATATGCGCAAAATACACTGGTGAAAACAATTAAAGGGACAAATGGTTTTTTTTGCAATTAAAAAAAACTAACAAAGCAAATAAAACCAAACGTGGCCAAAATATCATTGATATAAGACTAATGAATGGGAAAACAAAAATGTGCACAATCTGCACCCTAAATAAGGTAACTCGTCACGTGTCCAGTACAGCAGCTGACCGACACCCTGTCAGTCAGAGAAAAACATGTCTAATAGAGTGTATAATCGTCTGTAACAGCTACACAACTCTCACATCGGCGTTTCATACTGCTTACCAGGGTCCTTATCAATTTCTATGGCAACTGCACCCACTTTTGCACCAAGGCACCCTTGAGCTCATCGATGGTCCTTGGAGCTGGTCTTCGAGCTGCAATTAATCGTCCAAGGGCGTTCCATATGTGTTCGATGAGTTAAGGTCAGGGGACATCGCAGGTCACTCCATTCGTTGAACATCCTACGATTCAAGGTATTCGTCCACCAACTGATCCCTATCTGGACGGGCGTTATCGTCCATAAAAACGAAATTTGGTCCATATGCTCCGCGGAAAAGACTCAAAGAGGGTGCAAGAATCTCGTCCCTGTACCGCTGACCTGTCAGAGTACCTCTATCAAACACATTATGGTCGGTACGCCCGTCTACCTTGATGCCTGCCAGACCATCAGACCACCTCTAGCATAGGGGTCATTTTCGACAATGTTAGAGGGCCGATATCGACTCTCGGGTTCTCTCCAGACGAGAACACGTCTCAAGTCGCTGTCCAGACTGAATCGCGACTCATCACTGTACAGAACCGCCCAAACTATCCTCTGTCCAAGACAGGTGATCTCGGTACCATACTAGACGGGACTTTTTATGGTTCATAGCCAAAGGGATGCAGACTACAGGGCACCTGGCATACAGGCCACCTGCATTAAGTCTATGGGTGACTGTTTTCCGTGAAATGGATGTTCCTGTAGCATTATACAGGAGACGACAGTTGTTTTGCTGTCGCGGACCTATCCCTTTTGGTTAAAAGTCTCAAATAATGGTCTTCAGCGGGCGTTGTTGCCCTTTTTAGGCCTTGACCAGGTCCGGGGTATCACTGTTTTGGTCTCTGTGAACTGTTTCCACAGAGTAGACACCACATTTCACGGAACACCGAGGTCCTTAGAACAGGTAGCCAGTAATTGGCTGGCCTCGAGTCTTCCAACAATTGGTCATCTTGTGGCATCATCTAGACGATGTCGACTAGCCATACTAACGATGGGTAAACAAAGAAATTTAAAAAACAAGGATTGGATTATGCTACGATGCTTCAAAACGCCCTTCCGCTACAAGCGGATAACTTATAGGGATAACTTATTTTGTTTTTTGTTTTTTTTTAAACCGTTTGTCCCGTTAATTGTTTTCACCAGTGTAGATTTTATATGTTTTATAGGAAAAGATTAACCTCGGAAATAGAAAAAAAGGAAATTAAAAAATAAAGTAAATGACTGCATTAGAAATATTCTTATTGTTTAAAAAACATTTTAATGTAAACAAGTAGCTATTAATCTCTTTAAAAATATATCCAGTCCTATATTATGTAAGTACATCATATCTTTTTAAAAAATATACTAAAGCAGTCTTATCCATAAACTTCAAAACAGGCGGCATAAAGAAACATTTTATTTCAATGCTTAAAATGTCTGTTTTATTGTTTAGTGCCAAAAATTACGTGTATCAAAAACGTAGAAAATGCGTTTATAATAAGAAATTTAATAACTGATGCAGAATGTCTATAATAATTTTTTTTTATATTACTCAGTCTTGAAATTTTAAAATCATAACCCTCAGAAAAATGCTTACATACAATTTAAAAAAATTAATATGCCAACCTTTTCGTAATATCATAAACATCAGATATCATATTTAACTCCGAAACAATAATAATGATGATAAATACTCTAACTGTATATGATCAGAAATCAGTAATAAACCAAAAAAAATCTCGTATAACGGTAAATTAATGTTTACATCGTGTCTGCTACGAATTGAAAAAAATCCAGATATCTTCTGAGACTGTCACCCTTTCAAACGAAAGAGAACTTTTTTTTTCAATCGTTGACAAAAGTATATTGTTCATATTTTGCAACACAGCATTGAATGGGAAGAATAAAATATTTACTCATTTTTTTTTATTCACATTGCCCGAACTAATGAAGTTTTGATTATGTTTTTGCTAAGCATTGTGTGTTATTCAATTGTTAAAACAATTATATTTCAAATCGCTACATGAAAAAATATAATAGACAATCACTTTTGAACACTCCACGATCAATCTTTTTCTATACAACATACAATTATTTAGCTCATAATTTTAACATTCCACATATCTACACGGATAAATGCTTAAAATTAAACAAGACTTATCTTTATTTTATGTATTCCATAAAGAATAATTTTAATGATATCCTAATCTGTTAATCCTAAGATGGCGGACTAAAAAGTTATCATTTTTCTTATCTTTTAAGGGCGTCGTCGCCTTGCTGTTCTGATTGGTTAATAAGCAATGCATACGTAAGTCATTCTTTCAGGAGTGAGACATCTCACTCCTTTCTAGAGAGTGGAAACTTCCACTCTTTAAGGGGTGTATTTTTATAAAATTCACTCAAAAAAGAGTGAAAATGCCTGTCACTCTTTCAAAGAGTGAACTTTTCACTCCTCCCAGTTTTAGAGTGCACTAGTCTGACTTTCAACTAGTTAATTTCATTTAATATTTCGAAAGTTCTTAACTTACGAAATTGACCAACTAATTTGTAGACACCCTGTATGCTATAACCCTTGAGGGGTGGGGATGCTAGTTTATAAATTTTAAGTAACGTTGTAGTGTATAACTATTTGTGTCAAACCTGAATAATTTTTTAACAATTCTATTTAATCAGATAAGTTGATAAATTTGGAGAATTCCACAGATAAAATCAAAATAATCAGCATGATAAATTTATTTTCTTTGACAGATTACTGAAATATTTCACGACACCCAAGCAACATGTTTCTTTCATTTGTATGGCCCAATTAATGTAAAGTTGGTTAAAATTTAATTAATAAAGTTAAAATAATTTATTAAAAATAAAATTTAGACTTTATAGTTAGCTAAGAGAAAATAGTTTATTCTCAAAATGTAGTAATAATAAGATGAATAATGTAATCAAATCCTATGTAAAAGTTGATTTCAAAGCCATAGTTTGGATATTTATCCATAAGAGAAAACAATCTGTATTTTTTTATATGCCTTAACTCAAAAATATGTAGATTTTCAAGATATTGTTTAACAAATTCAAAAATGCTTTGTGAAATATCACTGAATTTATTCAAATAAAAATCAAACTGAAAATAAAGTACGTGCCTTATCTGGAGAATATATTAAATATTTAACACGTTATTAATAAATACAAGTTTTGAATCCAAAGTTTTGTGAGGTGTTTTAGCAATTTACGGGGTGATTTCTTAAATCTGTTTCGCCTTAAATGAACTGAGTTAGCTATAGCCATGGATGTGACTTTTAAGGTGCAGTAAAATGGCTATGAGCTTTACTATGAGGTATCTCTCAGCGCACCCTAGTGGTAAATTCCAAAATTAGAAATCGTATCACGAAAACAGCAGGAGATATGAAAAAAATTCAAAGCATCATTATTTTATTAAGAAAAATCATATTGAGAATACGGATACGATAAATTGTTTGTTCGTACAGACCAAAGTATCAGAAAATGATGCAAGACTGTTTGTTTATGACACAGTATTTTTTCCGGAAACGAAATATGAATTTTTTAAGCATATGAAAATGCATTTTTATCATCAGAATCCAATTGTGCGATAATATGAGGCAAAAGCTGTGATGTAGTACACGCAAACGGAAACATCTGTTACTTTTGTTTTTAAAATAAGTTATTATTATTTAGAGTTAAGTCGTTTTTATTTGCAAGCGTGAAAGGTATAAAATTGTAAAATGAATTTACAGTCAACTTTAAAATCTCACCTGCAAAGAATGGTTAAAATATCCCATGCTAGCAAATTTTACTCCAATCCCTTTCACATTACTCAAGCACGTTTATGGTTTTATTTTAAAAATACATGGGTATCATCGGATGCAATATTAATCCCCTTGATCCCATGTATCCACTCGCTAGTGGTTACATGCTACATAAAGTTAATACCATCCGGGAGGGAGGGGGGGGGGGGGAGTGATGTAGGGATTGGAACTATGTACCCTTTGAACTTCTTTTTTAAATTTCAAATATTTTTTTGACAAATTATTAAATTGTTTTATGAAGGAAAATGATTTAATCAATAAAAAATGAATTCTTGTGGTAAATATGTAGAACAAAATCTACTTTTTACTCCATGTAATAAGTAGAGAACACGACTAAAGTTTAGAGAGCAATGAATTATAATCGGCTTCCTTCATCAGGTGATTAGTAGCAGAGAGTGAATCTGACAACGAATAAACACGTTTTCTACGGAGATTTTTTTAATTCTTTGCTCTAAAAAAGCGAAGGGTGAATACTAATTATAAATATGTCAATGGAAAGAGTGTTGCGAAAGGAACGCTGAAAGGGGGGGGGGGGAGGTAGACATAGCTTCCCACACACATAAAAACATGGAAATTATAGTAGTGTTGCCGAAGAAATTTTTAGGACATTGGCCCGAAAGTTTTTAGAACTTTTTTCTTAGTGCTTTTCTTACAAGTGTCTTTTATAGCGTTAAGGATCAGATTTCTAAAAAGTTAATTAGTGTAAGAAAAAATAAATAAAATGTGATAGCATAGGTGATAATACAGTAAATGTAACTATTTCCTTAACATTTTAATTTTGTATTTATGTTACTGAAGCTCCGATTTCCAATTCTGTAAAATGCACCTTAAGGACCGTCCAATAATAATAATAATAAATATATAAAATAGCGAGTCAATCGAAAAGGTATATGTTGAAGTTTAAATTTTTTTATACTACAACAATGTTAAATTTTTCATAACAAAACATTCTATATATACATAGGAAATGCTTATTTCAAGTCGGTCCTAATTCAGAGAGAGTTTTAAATTAAAAAAGAAATTTTAATGTTCACCAACGCCTTATGCTTGTTTATACATGTTATGTTATCCTTAATATCTGGTTATCATTTTAAAATGCTTCTGATTATCATTTTAGGGATGCTTATGACTAATAAAATGTATAGTGTTTTCACTAATCATAATGCTTTAATCAACAAAAGGTTTTTCTTTTTTTTTTTTTTTTAATAGCGTAAGAGGGACTGCTCAGACAAGGAAACCAAGTCTTTAGAGCATGGTGTCCTTCCCGGTCTCCTTTATAAAGGCCTTAAATACAGGTTGCAGTCAGGGCTGAAACCACCAGAATCGCGACAGTGAGAAAATTAGGCCATTTCACCGACACGACACCGATATATCGTATACGTTTGTCCCGATGTCAGAGTTATACACTGTGCCGCTACATACTACACGCATTTTCACCTACCCGAACGCAAAATGTACTTATTATATATAAACTACGCGCACTTTCATCATCCAATTCGGATAGGTGAAATTGTACGTAATGTACATTAATGCTTTTTCCGATCACCGACGTCGGCACATGGCAATCGCGTACGATTTATTGGTATAGTATGTGTAAATGACTGCTTAATCCCAAGTTCTCTTTATTTTTTCTGTGTACTTTAAATTCTGTGACAATCTTGGGGCGTTCTTTTCATGTAACACTGTCGTGAATTTTGATTTTATTTATTGAATTAATAATAGTAATTATAATAATAATAATAATAAACAAGTAGCATAAAAGATGCAATCTGTAAATCATTCACGAGGCACCGGAATTATCGAGCATAACCTATCTGAGTCGCGTGCGGTATATTACTTGTCTGATTTAACCAGTGAAAGATTAAAAAAATAAAAATGCAATTTTTATGCGCAATTCACACCCTTAACATGTTCAGACATATAATTTTTTAAAAACCTATTTCATTAATATAAAACTTATTTCGCCTCTTTCTAAATATATATATATATATATATATATATATGCAAATAAAATTAATGGAAGAACTGTTTTCAACATAGTGCGTCGCGTCGTCTTAGAATTTAATTGAAGATAATTTTATCGTTCTTGGGAAAAGGCTCATTTTCTTTCGTTTAATGACATCTGACATTTATCTAATTGCCGCTGTCTTTTATTTTATTGTAAAATTTTCCCGAGCCTATGAAGAAATGGGGAGGGGAAAAGCAATTTTGAATAAAATTGTCAGTAATGCAACTTCTTAAAATGTAATTAATTTAAAGAAACTTATTTTTATTTCACTGATGACAGAAATTACCCGCCATTTATTATTCAATTATTGCTTTTATGTATAATGAAATTTTAACGAGTTAGTTATGAATAAATAGGGAGTGAAGTAAATTATCACTAATTAATCTTTTTAAAATTTAATGGATAATATTTTCTCCTTGACTGAAAACTGACTTTCTTTTGGCTGATGACAGTTCAAAATTTTCCGACATTTATTATTTAGTCATCACTTTTTATTTTTTTTTATTTTATGAGGAAATTTTTCGCGAGTTAGCTATGAAGAGAAACGAGGGAAGAAGAAATAATTTGAACGAAATTGTCAGACAGAAGCTCTTAATAAATAGAGAATTACATAAATCTTCTCTGAAGGTAAAAATGTGAAAAAACTCTTGGAATTAATCCTACGATGATCTGTTTTTAGGATCTGTAAGCGCGCCAACGCTTTTTAAACTGGAACAAGAACCATCACTTATCTGTTAAAAATATGAAAATATCTTTTTTTTAAGAAAGGA
Source organism: Maratus speciosus (assembly GCA_963932465.1). NCBI lineage: Eukaryota > Metazoa > Arthropoda > Arachnida > Araneae > Salticidae > Maratus > Maratus speciosus. The sequence continues at coordinate 493,840,290 of OZ010787.1, forward strand.
TTTTGTTTATAAAAATGCGAATTTTTAAAGCAAGGTAGTTTCAGGTATACGCAAATATGTCCTAAATAAAGGAGGGAAAAAGGAAGAAATTTAATTCACTTTTTGAATTATCTAAACTACTGTTTAGAAAAATATGTCAGCCAAAAAATTGATGACTCATACAAAACACTCTGTTAAGGTAAATATAAAAGTAGAAAGAATCATAAACAGAAAAAAAAAAAACTTTTTAGCATAAAAATGTTTCAAGGCTCCATAATAGGAGTATCATCTTCAGTTCAAAATAAATCGGTGAAAAAAAGTGTGAGAAACATAAACAGCAAAGTACGTGTGTAACTAGTACTGTTGCTGTTTATCACATTTTCTTTAATTTTGCTCTGCGGGTTGAAAGGCTCTTTTTTATGAAACCCTGAAACAGCTGAATTCTATTTTGTCTGCTTACTTTTTTCTTAAAGTCGGTTTTCACACACATTTACTAAAATCTATTTTATGAACATTTGAAACAATGTATTTGGTCAATTTATGAATAATAATGATGCAATAAATGAGTGGCTCACAACCATAATAGACCAAGTCCATTTTGAAAAAAAAAATGAAATAGTCCATTTAGAAAGTTTATAAAATCTGTTTTATCCACTCCCACAGTGAACCAAGTTTGTTTTCACATACTTTATCACAGGGCGCGAAATTTCCACTCGCCAGCAAGCCATTGGCGAGCAAATATTTAAGGTTGGCGAGTAAGTTTCGTCTTTTAAAATGTTGTGCTTCAAATAAAATTATACATACTCAGAATATTGTGCCTCAATTCAGCAACACGCGGAAGTATTTTAAAATCAAGCGACGGCATTTATCTTCCAAAAGTAGAAAATATGCGGCATCACCCACTTCCCCACCGTCGCCCATGGAAAAGACAATGATAGTACTAAAGCTAATATAAGGGTTTCCTGAAAAGTTTGAAGGATTATAAATTTCTCAAAGTTCTGTACTTCCTCTTGGATTTCTACAGGAAACTGAACCCTCTAAGTGTGGCATTGCAAAACAAGGAACTTGTCATTTCATCTTTGAAAATAAAAATTGAACATTGCATCTCAGTTCTCATAGATTTCGCATCTAATGCTGGGCCTAGCGAACAAGAGTTTTTGGACCAACTATCCATATCAGGGATGTGTAGCTGACAAATACTAAAAGTGGGGAGCAAGAGTTTTAGACTTTAAGAGGGAGATTAATTAAACATGGAAAGATATATATAACAGAAAGACTGCAATCTATATCAACAGATATGTTAATATCTCTGCATGTTTTTGACACTTTGGGTTGGCCTCCCAAAGGCAAAATTCTTGAATTTGGGACAGAAGAAATAAAAAAGCTCGCCATTATTTGAACCCAAGTCTCTTTAATCAAAAAGTGGATATTGTATTGGCAGAGTGGGCAGAATTCAAGTTTATGTTCCCTTAACTAACACTGAAAGATATGCTGGAGAAATTTTCAGTGAAAAGTGTTCAGCAAGATTCACCAATTTTCTCCAGATTCTAACATTTTGTGCTGTTCTACCAGTAAGAACAGCTTTGTGCGAGAGAGGTTTCAGCTGTCACAACAGACTCAAGAATGCATACAGGAACTCTCTGAAGACTGAGACACTGGATGATATGCACAGAATTTCTATTAATGGATCCACCCTGACAGAGTTTAACCCTACAACTGCGATTGACAAGTGGCCTTTCAGTGCAGAAAGGCAGTGCTACACAAGCATGAAGTGCTAAAAGTACAGGAACTTTTTCTTTCATGACATTTTAATGGTATGTGACAATTTGAACCATTGAAATTTTATGAAATCTTATTTTGAGTTAATATTATTATTATTATTGTTTTGCAGTAAATAGGTTCTGATTTTTCAACTTCTCCATTTTTCTTTGATTTCGGTCACCAGAAAGTTATTCATACAACATGACATTTTAAAAATGTCGATATTTTAAAAATTGTTCATATTTTTCATGAATCTAAAATATTCTGGATTCAACAGACAGCTCCATCTAACAATGGTGAATTTAAATTCAGTTTGTCATAAGTAGTTCATTTTCTGGGCAAGTGTTGTAGTCGACATTGTTGTCTGAATGAAGATAAAATAGTGGCGAGTAAAACTTTTAGTCTGGCTAGTACCTTTTCAACTGAAATTTCATGCCCTGCTTTATCATATATGTCATCTGTTTACAGACTTTGTTTACTGTGAGAGTGGATAAAACAGATTTTATGTACCTTCTAAATGGACTATCTCATTTTTTTTTCAAAATGGGCTTGGTCTACTATGGTTGTGAGCCCCTCAAATAATAATCCCCCTACCGATGATACTGGCGTGATGATACTGGCTGTGGCATCGTATAAATATTGCCCCAGTATTTATCCAAGATTTAAGTAATATTGCACTAGTGGATATTTTTTCTTGTAAAATTAAATGTAACGATTGTGTCATATTTTGCCATGCGCGATTTTCGCTCTAAACTTATCCCTTAATTATCCCTCTGAGTTACGTAGGATCGTATTTTGGTTACATTCTAAAATTCAGTATTATGCAGGAACAAGCATAGTAAGACACGTTAACTCCCAAAAAATTTAATGTCTCACCTACATAAGCAGCATATGCTTAAAATGAAACCACCTATAGCTTACGACGTTGCTTAACAGAAACTATCAATATATTAAACCAGTAACCATACACTATTTCTCCATCAGCTTTTGTTGCCTGGCAAATAGAACGTTACCGCATTTCCGGTCAAGAAAAGGCAATCTATAAAAATAATTAATAAATGTTGTTTTTTACGTAAAATAAGTAAATTTGAATTTTTGTTGCATTGCGTTTAGAAATCATGGAAAGTAAACTCTTTAAAGTAAAGCAAAGTAACCCCCCCACCCCACTCCTCTTTCAATATAGAGCTTTTTCCACTAATTATTAAAATTCATAATATGAATAACCTAAATACATTATTTTTCAACAGTTTGTTGAGCTTTTTTTTTTTATGAAGCCATGCACAGTGGAAATCTTTTTTTAGCTTATTGCTTTAAATTATAAAATGCATAAATTAGTAGCGCTTACTAAAGGTCATTTATAAACGAAAACTGGATAACTTTCTTTAAAAGTTGAAGTAATTTACGTGACTGCTGAGTTAATAAACTGTATTTTACGTAATTTTTTGTGATAGACATTTAAGACGTCATCAATAGTTGCGAAATCGCATGGAAAACAGCTGATGTTGAAGTTCTTTTCTTGGGAGCCGTACTTCCCGAGAAGCCCTAAAGCTATTTCAATATTTTTTAAGTTTCCGCATTTACTAAATTATAAATTGATCGTTTGGCAACAAATAAAAAGAAAAGTGCCCAGTTAAACCGATGGCAATGAGCTCACAGGCTATACTCACGCTAATTGTGTATTATACTCTTATATCAAATAATAATGTCCCTCAAAAAATAAATTCAGTGGGATTAGCCCCCGTTTCCTCTCCTTTATACTTAACCAATGAACCGCCAAATTTAATCAGGGACGCGCCTTATCAGAATAAACCTGTATACCAAATTTGAAGCAAATCGGATAACTCTGCATGGAAAAACCATTTCGCTAAATTAATGGGGTGGGGCTTACCCATTTCCCCCTTTATACTTAACTTCAAATCTACTCAAGAAAAGCTCCTTATCACAATTTGAAAAAAAATTGAAAATTGGATAATACTGCATGAAAACCCATTTATCTAAATTAAGGGGGGACTTGCCCTCCTTTCCCCCTTTTTATACTTAACCAATGAACCTCTAAATCTAATCAAGGAAGCGCCATATCGGAATAAACCGGTATATCAAATTTGAAGCAAATCGAATAATTCTGCATGAAAAACCCATTTATCTAAATTAAGGGGGGGACTAGCTCCCCGTTACCTCTTTATACTTAACTAATGAACTCCCAAAACTAATCAAGGGAGCGCCTTACCAGAATGAACCTAGAAAAAATATTTGAAACAAATCGGATATTTCTGTCAATAGTTATCGCGTTACGTACATACGTACATACAGAACCGGCGGGCACATTAGCTCTCAGGTTTTGATAGCCTGTGAGCTAATAAAAATTTAAAAAAATGTAATAGTTGCAACGATTTCGCTAAAAAATTACTCAGTTTTTTTAAGGGGACACTACACCTTTTAAATCTAACCAAAAATCGAAAACTGTTTTATTCACCCACAGTAAAATTTTGTTCATTTAACATATTGGAATCAATACCACATTGAAAAATTTATGAACGAATTTATAACGAAAAGTTATGATAGAAACTCTAGCTATCGCGATATTCGACATGGGGAATACTCATTTTTAAAGCAATTTTATTCAAAAGGGATAATTTGCAGATTGTATACACGATTTTGCGAAAATGGATAAATAGATTTTCACGAGCTTTTAATATTTTGTACTGAATATGAATGTATATGAAATGAACTAAAGTTTTTGTCCTTCAGTTAATATTTATAAAATTGTTTGTTTTTAAAATGTTTCTGTTTATCGAACTTACATGAAATATTTGCATTTTATTATTGAAGAATAGAAGTTTTGTTTCAATTTTATTTCATTTTAATCTGACATTATTTGAGTAAATATTAAAGAAGAGATTGTTTATAGGGTTAATCTATGCGAGTAGCTGTTATGCGTGCAGTGGAAAAACCATATCTGCTTAAAAATAATAAAAATTAAATATTTCTTTCCAGTTCTTTTCCTAGTTTCTAAATATGTAGCCAGCAGTTGTAAATGAGAATAACTTTTTTTTAATTTCCCAGTAGGATTTTCATTTTTTTTTGTGTGGAACCCAGTAATGATTTTTCCTATCCGATGATACTTCTTTAGTTTTAGGTTACGTTATCAATGACTTATCAAAAAATTAGATGTTTCATATTAAATATATATCTCTTTTGCTTTTTTGTCTGTTAAAATGGGAAAAATCAATCGTTGCGTTTTGTTTTTCTATTCATGTTATAAAAATACATTAAAAAAATATTTTATAATTCATTAAATTTAACTCTCTAACTCTATTTTGTTAAAAATGACGGGGAAAATTGAGGCGTATAAATAATCATTTTCACACTCGGAAATGACTACTCAGATTTCACGAAATTTTCTTTGTTTTTGACGAAACAGTTTCCTAGGAAATGCTCCGAGCGAATATTTCGTCAAATTGATGAAATTACTTTCTTCACTTGCTTGACGAGCCCAACCAGTGGCTGAGAGGTTCTGCTCTCGAAGCTGGTAGACGGGAGGTGCTGGGTTCGATCCCAATCGCGCCCGTCGGCCTAATCGTTCGGAGTTTTCGTGGTTTTCTTCGAACCTTGGATTTCCAAGCGTTAATACGGGTTAGGTTCCCTTAGAAAGACCCCCACGAAGGGCACTCCCCCCCTGGGCCTATATCCCTCGTGCAGATAATTGGCCGTCATAAATACAACCAACCAACCATCACTTGCTTGACGATATAAATTTCGTCAAAAGTTGGCTGGTGGTGCTATCTATTGGACAGTTTGGACGCTCCTGTATTTAGCGGGAAGAAAAAATTCACTTCTCGTTTTCCTGGGGGTGATTCGAACACGCGACCTTTGGCATGGGACACCGTTACTCTTCCAACCTCGCTATTGGGGACTTGTACAGATTTGCTTTTAGACTGATGTAATGGATTCTGCTCCGTGTTTGTTTTTATAAGGTAGATTGTAATTTTATCGGTGCTGCTATAATTTTTGAAAGTTTTAAGTAAGGCTAATTTATTATTATGGTTTTCTCATGGTCAATGAATAATTATAATGTGGCTTGATTAAATAATTTATTAGTGAAATTTTCTTTGCTCAATGAATGGTTAGAATATGGTCTGGTTAATTTGTTGCTCACAAATAATGAATTGTGAAGTGCATATTGCGTGAGATTTTATCACTTTGAGTAGAGGGATAAGATTTGAACACTTTACTGTTTATAAAGGGGAGAGGAATCAGTTTTTTTTATTTTTAATTTGATTGAAAACAGAATATACTTCTTAAATAAAATTTAAAAATATATATATCCTGGAAGTTTGACATTTTATTGACCAAATTTTCTTTTTAAATGGTTTTGAAGAACACAGGAAATTTATTCTTTTCGAATTAAAACATAACGAAACAACATATAAATAAATAAAAATAATAATAAGCATTCCTAAAAATTTTAACAGCTAAAAAAAATAACCTAATGAAGAAACAATAACTACCTACATTTGAGTATTTTCTGAAAAGTACTAAAAATTACTGTTTTAAAATAAATGATTACAGGAGTAACATAAACAAGCAAATATCTGCTTGCTAAAATCGCAGGATTTGAGGAGGTACAGCAACTGTTTCCTTAAAATGCCTTGAGTCTGACCGTGATTGAGGCAAAACTTTCGTCAAATAGTTGAGAGTTTACCTTTCGTTAAAAGTCACGTGATGTTGATAGGAAATGATCGTCAAAAACGACGAAATACAGCTCAAGGATTTCTGAATCGTCAAAAGTGAGAGTTTTATTTCTGGGAGTGTTGCTGACTGTATATTAAAATATCTTTGGCACTTCTCGAAAAAAGGTACGTCAATATCAGCCGTTTTAATGAGATTTCGAAAATATCGTTGCACACTTAATAGAAAACATTTGGTACGTCTCGCCCACATATGTGTAAGGATTCAGTAAAAACATCTATAATGCAGGATATCGTCTAGAAAATAGTAGTATTTTTCACGCATTTTATTATTTACATTATTTGTTCTATATTTACATAATTTTTTTTTTTAATTAGTCTAGTATTGCAGTATACGTTGGGACCCGCTAACTTAGTTGCCAGGGCCCCGCTAACTGCCTTGTCAGGCACCCCCCCCCCCCCGCGTGACGTTGTGCCGGCCCTGAATGGGGGGGGGGTGTAGGTAAGTGCGCGAATTCTGTCAAAAAGGTTCTACTTCCCGGCGACCTCAAGTTAAAATCGCAATATTATGTCCAAGGACAATTTTATGACAGTATGCTGAATTCAGTATTATGTATTTGAGTTAAAGAGCTAGCTACTTCACCCATGAGAAGGCACTCGCAAGCTAATTTTAAACGTGTGGTAGAGTTCTTTTGAAATGTATCTCGATTGCATTTTAATATTTTTAATTTTTTTTTCATTGTATAATTTAGAGCGATCTCTAAAAAAGGCCGTTTTTTATTTTTTCGATTTTGGTTGCAGTTTTTTAAATGAGGATACTTTCACTGTCGGAACCGGTTTCGAATGTGTCCTCGGAAAAGTAAAGAACTGCAATCAAAATCGAAACAGTAAAAAAAGGGCCTTTGTAGAGATCGACCTAAGCTATCCAATTAAATACAAGGAGGGTGAGTACAAATGATGGTCCCGATTTTTAAAAATCATATTTTCGAAACTACTACACATATTACAATAAGTGATACATGAATTTAAAGATAAATATACCAAGTTTTTTTCAGTTACAAGTGTTCGATATGTGAAACCTCTTGTTACACGGCATACATCCAATATGTAACTCAGTTCGTCCCAAACATTTTGTAGCATCACTCTGTAAATGGTTCTGAATGCTGCACAAATGCGTTCTTTAAGTTCTGCAAGTGTCAAAGACATTGTTAATGTACCTACCACCAATGCCGAAAACACTGCCAGAACTTAAAGAACGCATTTGTGAAGCATTCAGAACCATTGACAGAGTGATACTGCAAAATGTTTGGAACGAACTGAGTTACAGATTGGATGCATGCCGTGTAACAAGAGGGTCACACATCGAACATTTGTAACTGAAAAAAACTTAGAATATTTCTCTTTAAATTCGTGTATCACTTATTGTAATATGTACATTAGGTTTCGAAAATATGATTTTTTTATTTATTTATTTATTTATTTTTTTTTAATAGGATCCATCATTTGTACTCACCATGTATATTGAAATGCAAACGAGATAATTCAAAAGATTTGGTTTTGGTTTGTGTTTATGACGGCCAATTATCTACACGTGGGATATAGGCCCTGGAGGGGGAGTGCCCTTCGTGGGGGTCTTTCTAAGGGAATCTAACCCGTATTTACGCATGGGAATCCACGATAATTCAAAAGAACTTTCCCATATGTTTAACACTACCGGCCTCGATTCTATCCTAATGTATCCCTCCGCACGTTTAGAAATCAGCTTGCTTGCGAAAAATTACTTAACTAAATTTACTAAAAAAATTACAACTTGTTACTTTTATTAGAAAATAGGAAACTTTTAGGTTTTATGGCTTTTCTCTCACTTGTTTATACGATGCTTATCTAATATTTTTTATCATTTTTTAAAATAAAAACTTGGTAATTTAGCAAATTTCGCCAAGTTAAAAAATTTTTTTTAAAACGTTTTAAAAATAATATAGCAAATACTCTTAGTGAGTAACCTTCTATTTTATCGATTGCAGAAATTCCCATTCCGTTATTTAAAATATTATGCTCAAAAGAGGAAAGTAAATTTCTCCATAGGTTAACAATTGGATGCTTTATAATGGCTGCTCTTGTGAAAAGTCCCCTTAATGTATTACACGGGTTTCCTGAGTTACATTTTATTTACGCAACCGCTGTTTAAATGAACCGCGTTTGTCTGCAAGAATTGGAATCAATAAGGCTATTCCAACATACAACGAAAACAATATCGTGATTATTCGATTCGTTTTCGATTATTTGATTCAAGAGTTTGATTCGATATAAAAGGTAAGCGGCAGCCACTGAAGCTTATTTTGAATTCTGTTAATCAATATATACAGGGTGATTCAAAGGAGGAAAAGGTGGGGGCGATTACCTCTTAAATCGATGATAATCGAAACTTTCTCAAATTTACAGAAATCATACAAATGAAGCATACACTGTAAAAAAAAATATGTAAAGTTACTCCATAAAATTGGTGGCAACCTTACTGCCTCCATTTTATTGAGTAATTTAACCGATCTAACTAGTGTTACTTTACATTAATGCCTAATTTTACACCAATTATATGAGTTTAAATTACACCATTATATAAGTTAAATTACTCCATAAAATTGGAGGCAGCATGTTGCCCCACCAATTTTATGGAGTAACGTTACATACATTTTTTTTTTTTTTTTTACAGTGTTAGTTTTTATAGATATAGCATTTGCTTTACAGTAGGTTTTATAAACATTAAAAAACGAAATTTGATAATTTATACGGATCTCTTTTCCTAAAATATATATTTAGAAAAATGTTGTGCCATCTCTAAGAAGAATCTTTTTACTACCATAACTTACCGAGATATGATATTTCGATTTTTACAAATTTTCCGTGTTTTTTGGCGTTAAAAACGGTGTTTGAGTTAAAACTTCTGTCAATATTGAGAAACGCATTTTGAAGATTGGGGGATATTGCAGCTAAAGGTTTTTCAGTAATTATTTAACGTTTTTTTCTTTACGAGAGTAATAATACTAATCAGGAAATCATAAATATAGTTTACTTGCCGTATTTATCATACATCAAATAGCAGGAAACCTATTTTCAGCTTAAAGGGACCAGGAAAGCAAAATTCAACCAAAAAATCGATTTTTACTCTTTTGTGTCATTAAATAGTTTAAAGCTTTCTTTCCAACAATGTGTCACACATGTTTATATATATATATAAAAAATAAGTGTTGAAATTATTCATTCTTTCTAAGAATACTTCACTGCTTAATGGCCATTTAAATCTTTGACTTTTTCTCAAAACTTGGACTTTTCATGTTTTTGGTCCTTTTTTTTCAATATCTATTAAACTTAAGAACTCAGATTTTTTTTAATACTTACATTATGTTATATTGTGTACTTTAACACAGGTATTTAATGATTTGTTGAGAATTATTTATTTTTGGCAGTGAAATCTTATCAAAAATACTAATTTAAAAATGACTTTCAATAAATAATTAATAATTAATTGTCAGTTCCACTTAGAAAGAAAATGGTCTGTTAAAATACGTAAATCATGTTATTCTAACTACTCTAAAAAATCTAGACCTTTATCTTTCACCATTTCTGAGAAAAAGGTACATAAAGTTGGTGAATTTAACATGGCGGAGATAAGGCTTTTCCGGTCCCCTTAGGTTAAAAGTTGATCAGGTTTTCTGCTATTTCAAAAGGGGCTGTACTACTTAATAACCCCTACCTCACAGTTGAAAACTGCAAAGAGCAAGAACAAATGTTTAAACTCATCACATACTAATATAAAGGATCAGAAACAGCTGCAAAAGTATGTGCACGAAGTAATGGAATCAGAATCTTATGAATCAAGTGCTGATAAAGAAAAACAGTTTTCGAAGAATTTGATCTTACGTGATTTTAAATTGTTTTTATTTTGGAAAAATTCTGCGATTTATAAATTTGCATTTGGTCAGTAATAAAAAATTATATCATTTTAGACATATTTTTGTACAGCCGTTACTTTACAGATTTTAATTGTAAATATTTTGTCTTTTACTATATTATTTTGGTTTTTTTAAAACAGATTTTAACTTTGCATTTTATCGCATTAGTTTTACATTAAATTCAGTTTATTTTCACTCATTGTTTTTATCAGAAGTTATAATGTAACTTTTTTAACTTTAATTATGTCTTTATTATAACTTGTTCTTGGCGTAATAGCTATAGATTGATAAGGTTATCTGATTTTATTTATACATTTTATCATCATTATTTTTTCATTAAACTGTGTTTCTTTCACTCATCTTGTTGTATGGTATACTTTATATTTTATATTTTAAATTTTAATTATGCCTTTTCTAACTTTTTTCTTGGCGCAGCATGTCCAAAATGGGACTTTGCGCCATTAAATCCCAATCAACCAACCAATCTTGAGAGCCTACACTACTCACGCGAAGAGAATCGCATGTTATTGTTAAACCAATGGAGTGCTCTTCACAAATATTTCGCTTGCATTTTAATATTTTTAAATGATTTTCTTTACCTTGGATACCTGAAGTCGATATTTAATGTTGTGCGTTTGTACTTTTTCGTTTTGGTTCAGTTTCTTAGTATGTGGATATTTTCATTTTTGGAACCGTTTGGAACCTGTTTTGAAAATGAAAGTAACCTCATATGAAAATAAAGAAAACACAGCAAAAACAGAAAAAATTGAAAACTCACAACGTTAGATATAGACCTCAAGTATGCTATGCAAAAAAAAAAAAAAAAATCATTCAAAAATATTAAAATTCAAACGAGAAATTTGAAAATTACTCTCCTATAGATTTAGCATTAGCTTGCGAGTTCCTTCGCTTGACTATGTGTAGGCTCAATTATTAGCAAATATGTAAAATCGGCAACTAATAGTCAGGAGTGAATGAAAATTTACAACGGAGGGGGGGGGGGGGGGGGATCAATCACGATTCTAACGATGCGAAAATATGTTTCTATTTATAAATTTTTAACAATCGTATTTTCAGTTAATAATTAGTATTTCAAAAACACATTTATCCGAAATACGCAAGCGCGTTACAAATGGACTTTCACACATCACGCGCTTTTTCACCAGTCGTTTATGGAAGATGAAAATGAAAGTACATGACTGCATTTTGCGTTCGCCGATATCCTCGTACGACGGCTTTGTACGATTTGCCAGCAGATACTTTCTGAAACATTTCTGATTTAATTTTTGTTTGAAAACTCATGAAATTGTTCTTATTCACAAAGTATCTAATCGAATGGCGTTTTCCATTTTTTGGTAAAGGCAGAAGATCTTTCAGAAAATACTGTCAAAGTGGGCTTTTTGAATCAAATTTCCGATGCGGCAATGCGAGAAAGGGAAAAAACTTGTCAGGTGACAAGAATCGTTTCATATTCGGGCTTGCCGATTTTATGCCTTTACGTTTAAAACTGAGTCAAAGTTTCGCGTTCTTAAGCGGGGAATTAGAGAACCAACTTAAGGAAAAAGTAAATAGTGTAATTTCTCCTGTTAGAATTACTTTGCTATAGATAACAAAACAATCGATAAGAAAAAATGTATTTCGGAGTTTGCCAAGAGAGGCACTCATTTGGCGCAAATACAAAATTAAGTAAAAGTTCGTATTTTTTTTTTTCCTTTACTTGCTTCTCTACTAGAGGTCTGCACGGGCCCGGGCCGGTGGAATGAAGGCGAATTTTCAAACGGGCCGGGCCGGGCCGAGCCGGCAGAATTAGGAAATTTTTTCAACGGGCCGGGCCGACAAAAAAATTAATCGGGCCTATCGGCCCGATATAAGAATGTAAGCGAAGCAGATAAAATACGAGCAATTTTCAATGAATATGATTTTCTCGAGAAGTATAAATGTGCGTCACGAGCCGATGTGAGTTTAACAACATCAAAACAGAAATTTAACATGTCCATCGTAGAGATCGGCATCGTACAGTTACAAGATGTCTGATTCCGAGTTTAATTTTTTTTCAGCAGACTCGTGCCGGGACGGAACTGGTCTTAACCGATCTCAGGATGTGTAGAACAGTCATTGTGTTTTGTAGTATTAATAGTGATAATGAACTTCTCTTAACAGTATCTTTGGAAATATTACCTTAAGGTGGTTCTCATATTCACTGCTCAACAATGCGAAGCTTTCAGACACATTTTCTGACAAAATTTTTAACTATAAAGGCATAAAATTGACAGGCCTGCCTATTGAAGGCATTTGGAAACGAATAGCTTTTTCCATATTTGATAAATTTCTTACAAAGATAAGAGATTCCTGTCACGTGACTGTACGTTTTTCTCCTTTCCTGTGCTATTGCTTCCGGAAATTCGATTCAAAACGCTAACTTTGACAGTATTTTCAGAAATATATATTGCTTTTATCTATAAAAAAAACGACATTTACATAGCTTCTGAATAAGAATACCTGCCAATCTTAACCGTTTCCGAAAAGAAAAGAATTCATAAATGTATCGAAATGTAGCTCCTTTGGATTTGAGAAAAGCCTTAAAAATGAGAGAAATATTTTCACAAATCTACTTTTTATTATACAGCTTCAAAAGTTATTATGTTTTTAATCCTTTATTCTGAACTACATTAATCTTTTAATGAATCCTTATTTCCATTTTGAAATGTCTGTAGACACGATGACTAAAACACTATAAGTAATCGTTAATGTTTACTATTGTGTGTTTTCTGTTTTGCGAGCATCATAGTAATGTAAAATATACTGTAAAATGTTCCCATAAAAATGTATGTAGTACTCATTAAAAGAATTTTAATTGTATGTTGAGAAAAAACGGATTTTTTTTCTTTTTTTTTTTTTTGTAGAAATTGTGTCGGGCCGGGCCTGTTTTCACTGATTTTTGTACGGGCCGGGCCGGTCTCAGGCCGAACTTCCAATTTTTACACCGGGCCAAGATAGCTTTCGTTCGGGCCGGGCCCGGGCCTGGAAATTCCGGCCCGTGCAGACCTCTATTCTCTACTACAATTCAGCAACTAATATTTACACAAAATACTATTCGTGATTAAAGGTTGTCCAGTATTTCTTTTTTCCATTAAGAAACACAATTCTTACTTAGAAGCTTGGCGGGGAAGTTCACGAGTTCAAATACCCGCAATCCAAGAAGGGTGGTTATGCAAGAATTCCATCGAGCGAAAAATTGAGATAACTTTAATTTTAGACGAAATCAGGAATACCTTCCTGTGAACAGCCCCTCCCTCCCCAAAAAATGGTGGGGCTTTCCTAAAAAATAGCTGTTGTTTTTTAAGGCGTTACATCTAGTCATGCGTTAGAATATATGGGAACGTCCACTGTTACTCTTGTGACCATTCGAGCGGTTTATTACAAATATTTCCAATTATTTTATTGTAAAATATAATTAAGATAAAAAAAGATATAACCAGTGAAATACTACTGTGCTCCACTCATCTAATATATATCTAATTTGAAATAAAAAGCATTTTGCTTGTCTATATAATAAATCAATATTTTGTTACTCTTGTGACCAGAGTGTCACAAGAGTAACAAAATTTTGATTTAATATATAAACAAATAAAATGGTTTTTGTTCCCAATGAGATATATATTACGAGAGTGGAACACAGTGATATTTAATTGATTATATCAATTTTTATCTTAAATATATTTTATAATGAAATATTTGCAAGTATTTATGAAAAATTGCTCTAGTTGTCACAAGATTAACGAATGGACGTTCCCATATGCTATTTACAATGTTTTTCATTAAGCAATTTGACCTTTTTTAATTTGCAATACATTAAACGTAATTTTGGTATATTTTATTAAAATAAATATTATATGTTTGAAGTTATTACCGCTTTTCTGATGTCTTTTTTTTGTCTTGCAGTTAGCTTAAATTTGGCTTATCTGAAATTTAAATAATTAGTGGTTTTAATTGAAATAAAGTTTATTCTTGTAACTGGACGAAGGAATTTGTTCAAAAGGAGTGGCTCTCTAAAGAAAAAATGCAATTTTTATCTTTAAAAAAAAAAAAAACCCACTATTTTGACGATTTAAAAAAGAAAGAAAAAAATTCCTCGTTCAAGGACTGCCTAATTATATAAGAACTGAAAAAAAAAAAAAAAAAATAATAGAAGGGAATCGATTCAGTAGTTTTAGAGTAATCGTAGTCACAGATTTGAAAATTGCACTTTTGAGAAAAAGGGAGTTTAAAGTTTCGTGTTATAAATTACAGTACGGTATTTAATATTTTGTTTACTTACATATAATCATCTATTCTTCATCGTAAAGTTAATCCCTCTTCAGTTAAAAAAAACCTCTAAAAGAAAAAATCGAAATTTCGAAATTTATGTCTAGGTGTAACCTCTTAACCCTTAAATGCATAGTGTAACTCAGAAGTTACATGATCTTTTTTTGCCATTTGGCGCTTTCTATTGGTCTTTTGGAGAACTATTATGTGTTACTTGCGTGTGATAACATGCATTTAAGGTCGTGAAGTCTGTTTTTGTCCTAATTTGTTATCACAGGGAGGTTATATAACATCTTTTGTTGATACTGCTTGCAATGTGCTCGACTGGCGTTTTTTCTCTATCTCTATTAAGTAGTAATTATTAATTCTGTAAACTATTAAAGGCATTATATAGATTATTATATAATTTGAAATTGTCATTTTTTGAGCAATTTTAGTTAAGGGAGAGTGGTAATGAATGGGCCAATTTTTGGTTTTTAATTTTTGTTATTTTTTCTATTTTTTTTTGGCTCAGAATTGGCTTTTCAGTTACTTTACTTATTTGGTTATATAAAAAAGTCATAAAAATTGGATTAGGAAATGTCTATAATGAATGATAATAGGAAATAAAAATATAGAAATTTGGCCCATTCATCCCCACCCATGGGTCTGAATGGGCCATTGAAGGTAAACAATGGGCCACTAAATGAATTCAGTGAAAAAATGTGGAATTAATGTTTTATTCACCAAATATGACAATATGAATGTCACTTGACATGATATGATCAAAAGCATACTGAAATAGTAAGTAATACACAATGCTTATCAAAATTTATAAACATCAAAAGTGATATTATTAAATCACATAATTGTAGCAGAAAAATGACAAAATAATGAGATTATAAGAAAGAAAGAACATAAAATATGCAAAAAAATAATAGATAATACACATTATGATTTAACGAAATTTATATTTTTCAAAATTAATATTAAACGACATGGTTATAACACGCTTGAACTGCCTATTAATTGACTATTTAGTGTAAATTTCTGGTATTATTTATTCTACCCATCAGATTCAGAATCTAAACAATTATTCTAGTTTTATATCAAATGAGGAAAATACTGGTAGGTGTGGTCAACAACTGTACAGTTCACCTTAATCATTTATACAATTTAACTTATGTTTCTAATAAATAACTAATATTTCTTAGGGTGAAAATGTGCCAATTATTTTTTAGACATCACTATAAAACTATTCTAACTAGACAGTAATTTAATCTAAATTCATGACAGCCAGTTATGTTTCATATTAAATAGAAAATCTGAAAAACCATATTTTCATGATCAGGGCAAAGGCGCAAAGGTGGCCCATTCATGACCATGATATAGTGGCCCATTCAGCCCCACCTGTACTTCATGAATATATTAAGGTTTTTTTAGTACATTAAATTCAAATAACATCTAAATACATCCTAAAATTAGTTTACAGATATGCAAAGACTTGTTAATACACATAACTGCAATGAAATAATAGATATTTTTTCGCTTATGTATTTTACTGAAAAGGGAAAAAATTTACTTTTCAATCAGATTCTTGACCATCCTACTCTAGTGGAATAATGGCTTCTCCCAAACAATGGAAAATTTGAGTTTGGTAGAACAAATAGATACATCTATTGGTGGCATCTAAAATAATTTTATGCAAATACTTTTTCATATTTTGTTAATAGCCCATTCATCCCCATGGCCCATTCATTACCACTCTCCCCTACATAACTCAGGAGTGACATAAATAAAATTTCACTGTTATTCTTGGATAATTAACAAAATTAGACTCGTATGTTTTCCGAACAAAATAAAAAATTCATGCAATAAAGCGTTAAGATGCACTTACGCAGAAAGAGGTTTGGTCAGAAGTGGTGGCTGTGTGTGTGTGTGTGTGGGGGGGGGGGGGGGGGGGAGGCCTTTCATTTTTTAAATTGCTTGTTTATTCGAAATGTTTATATTCTCACACGTAAAATTACGTGAATTATTTTTATACAGCTTTAAATGAACTTGAAAACATTCACGCTATTAAAATATTCAAAATAAGCGAAAAAAAAAAATGAGTTCGAAATGAAAACACATTAAAAAAGGGAGATTTTAATATAACTTTAATAGCTTTCCCACGTAGTCCTAATCTATTTAATTAGTTCTAATATTTATTTTTAAAAAGCGATTTCTCTAGAAGTACGGTTGCAGAGAAGAAACTATTGATCGGGGAATTTTGTGAATATGCAAAATATTTAAAAACTTATCTCAACAATTCAGAAGTTATCTTTAAAATTAATTAAATGCTGATAAAAATATGGCTGTTATAAATCATCTGGCACAGATTAGACACAGAAATAAATGTTTTAACTAGTAAAATATTGATTTAAGGAAAGTTTGTACCCTTTAAACATATTTTTTTTTTTTATTTCAGTGCTTCACGACACATTTTTTGACATATTATTAAACGGTTTTATAAAGGAAAATTATTTGAGTTTGTTCATCAGTTTTACGGTAGAGTCACCCGGGGTAATTCCTGGTCAAAAATCAACAACATCCAATTATTATAAAAACTATTAAAGTTATTGTTCCCAATTTTGGTATGGAATAAGCACCCTCTGATGGCTGTATAATAAAATGCTAACTTAAATATACATGCATTTATAATTGAAATAATTATAATTTTTAAGTGACCAGGAATTACCCCGGAATCGGGGTAATTCTTGGTCACTTCTGGGGTAATTATCGGTCAGCATACTTCTTTATGTAAATAAAGTAATAAAGTTAATTTTTTTTTAAGACTGAGTATTAAAATAAGTAGAATCAATCTTGTAAAAGCTTTGTTCATCTCATAATTGTGGAAAAATAACACATAGATGTAGTTTTGGATATAAATGCAATTTTATTTGATGTGCAAAAGACTCTTGTACATTTTACAAAACATGGATTAGCCAAAGAAATTTTGTAACATTTATAAGGAGTATTTATTACTTCTTAATCCACTGTGAATGGATTAATACCTTGCAAATTTATTGGTCCATAAAATATATACTGAATGTTTGTTTTCGGTTCTATCTCGCTTAGGCTAACGGAAGTTTCTGGCCCCTTTTTCAAGAAATTTTACACAAACTTCAGTAACGTATCTTTATCATAATAGTTATGTTCCTCTATTGCATTATGTATATTTTAAGCACCATTTTGGCATTTTGCAATGAGATTGCATTTCTACTTAATTGTTCAGTCATCTAGTGTGTCTTACCCTCGGATCATTTACTGTTTTCCTCCTTTACAGTTACAGTTAAAGATGCTACTTTACACTTATGGTTTAAAAAAAGTTGTACAGCATTAGTTTTAAGAGTGAACAGTTATATTAGATAAAATACCAAATATAAATATTGTAAAATTACATTATTAAGCACTGACCAGGAATTTCCCCACAAATATGGGCTTAGTTTGGCTTTGCTCATATAAACGTTTTTAATATAGTAGAGGAAAATTTTATATCACTTTTAAAACTGCTATGCCATAGTTGAAATAAAATAAACATAAACATAATGACAACTTTATGAATGGTAAAATGTGTAAAAATCAAGATCAATGTTGTTTAGCAGAAATTTGAGTAGCAGATTTGAATATATACAGGGTGTTTAATAAAAGATGGGCAAAACTTTAAGAGGTGATAGTACACATCCAAACAAACAACTTTCATCACAGAATAAATGGTCGGAAATAAAACGCAAAGGTGCTAGAGTGCGCGGAAGGTGATGTTGCTGTACGAGGAAAAAACACACAAAAAACGATTAAGTAACAACCGCCTGTTGGGAAACCGCTATCCGTACAATCGTTGACCCCTCTCAGCCATTTCCATTTGCAGTTCCGTAGATATCAATCTTTTTCATATTAGTGAACGGCAACATCTTTCGATACGTTCCTACCGCGATTGACAGTTGCACACTCGGATCAGCAATTTTTATGTATTAATCGAGGCGAAATTTTGGGCACGCGTTCTTCTTCCCCGTATCACATTTGTATGTTACTAATATCGTTCTTCTCCCGATAACTTCCAACAAGAATGGAGCTTTAAGCTGCGTACGCACCATCCTTCTAACTGTTTTCAGTGTCGGCTTCGTTTTTTTTTTTGTGGCCACGCGGTGTCTTTGATTTTTAACGACTATAGCAGGAAAGGAACTGATGTCCGGCAAAAGAGGAACCTTTCCTTCAAGTAGAGTCGAGCTCCTTATCGCCTGACCCATTGTTGATTCCCCTCATTCTTTTGTTAATAAACCGCAGATGGCTTCAGAAGAAAAGATTTTCCAAGAAAACTAGAGAAGTAGGCAAAATACGCGTGCGTAAGCAGCCTTAACGTTTGCATGGACCAAGTTTCCAAATGCGCTAGCAGCTTTGCGTTTTATTTTCGACCATGCATTCTTTGATGAAAGTTTCTTGTTTGAATGTATACTATCACCTCTTAAAGATTTGCCCATCTTTTATGAAACACCCTGTATATTTTTTTCGATATTAGATTTCAACTAAATGAATAATTAAGGCATACATTACAAAGCAAAGGGTTCAATGTATATTTCAAATTTTTTACAGTTTGATAGCGAAAAGGAATTGATAGTTATTTTGATAGTGAAAATGAAAATGACCAAGAATTACCCCAGAAACTCACAGACCAGGAATTTTCCCGGGTGACTCTACCTTTTAATTGTAAGGTTTTTCATGTATCCTTGAAAATATTTTAGATATAAATCTATTTGAAAAATGAAAAAGAATATATAATTAAATTATGGGAAATAATACTTTTTAAAAGTACATTCTAATCGTAGCAAATAATATTGACATCACATATTTTACAAAACAATAGATCAAGGTTTATATCTAACGGAGTTATATTAATGAAAAATCAAAACTGAAACTAAAATTTAGTTTTTGTGCCTGCATTGTTGCGCACAAGAATTTTATTAAAATTTATTTTTTTTAATAAATGGGGATTTTTTTTTTCATGTCAAAATTTGTATCCATTGAAATTGATATTAAAATGAATCATGGAATATAGTAATCGGACTAAAGAATAGTTTCTAAAGAGTAGGCTTAAATCTAATAAATCTGGAAAAAACTATGATACATGAAATAAGCTAAAAAAACAAACAAACTTGCAATTAAAAGATACTGTAAAACTGTTGAATCCCCATAATTAACCTTTTGCGACTCAAAAACTCAGATTTGAAAAATACTCAGATGTTAGAATACATTATTTTAAGCATATAAAAAATAATTTAAAAAAATGTACACCATAAAAATAAAAATATTTACGAATGTACTTTTTTCACATCTGCAGTTCGTAGAAAATTATATACTTTTCATAAATATAGTCAAATAAGGCGGTATTCTAAAAATATTTTTCCACACTCAACAACTCGAAATTTTCTGACACATTTTCAGACTCATTTTTAAAAGTAAAAACATGAAACTTGCTGACGTGATTTTTGAAGAGATTTATAAGCGACTTGTGTAATTTATTTTTCGTTCAATTAATTAGAACTTCATTTATAAGCAATTATTTTCTCAGTACAATTTTTTTTTTCGTTTCCAGAACTATCGCTTCGGAAAATTCTGTTCAAAATGTCTACTTTGACAGTATTTTTGGAAATATATTTTGCCTTTATCCAAAATATCGACCAATACGGCACATTATATAGTTTCTGAATAAGAGAACCTGCCAACTGAATGCATTTGAGAGCAAAAATGAATTTAAAAATGAGTCAGAAAATAAGCAGTTTGGATTTGAGTACACGCTTAACTAAAACAAAATTGTAAAGCATACGAACTTAGATCTGAAAAAAAAAAAAAACCTATTTTTGGACGTCTAGTTTTTTTAATTTTACAAAATGTACGAAGTTCTTTGTTGCGATGATAACGATGCGAAACTTCTCAGATGATAAACAAAACTTTAGCATGAAAAATGAACTATTTATCACCGTCTGTTGAGAATTTTATGAACAATTTATATCATGTACTCTGGGAGATAGCAGCAATAAATAAAATCTTTTAAAGTACACTACATAAGTAACATTGATTTTTGGGTGTGTTGCACATATGCAACGCGGTGGTATAAAGAGTTAAATAAATAAATTGAAAGTCTTGTGGTAAAATTTGATTTTGAAAATTTTAAAACCGACATTCTCCTTCAATTTTGAACTTTTTAAAACGTTTGTATGCTTTTCATACAAGCGTGTTCTATAACGGTCGGAAGCAGATTTTAAAACCCTCTGAGCGTCTTGAGGGCTTTCCTGCATTTTTTTCATAAAAATGCAAATAAATCTAATGTTAATTTAAATCTTCTTTCCCTGTTTGAACCAATGCAGAGTATTATGAAATGCGTACAAGAGTCGTTATGCTCTTGTTTACTTTTCATTCGAAGCTGATCAGTCGATTAGTTCTTGATGCATAGATGGTATTTCCCTGTTTATTTCTAAAATACACCTTATGCCCCTTTATTTAATATACATCTTAAAATACAACTCTGTTAAAAATATTTTTGTCTACAACTGATTTAACCCTCAAATGTCGGGTGTTGCCTTTCGGCAACATACCCAATTTAGACTTATAAATACTATTAAAATAATATTGAAGCTATAATGCCTAATGTTGCCAATAAAATACATTCTGAAAATATTATTAAATCGATTTTCAACATTTAGATGGCAATACTTGTGCTGTTTAAGAATAAAGATAATTTATTTTTTCAATTGTTGATACATGTTCTTTTTGTTTTGTTTGGAAGCTTGCGAAGTACCCTATTTTGTTTTGCAGTGAGCAAGTAAAATTTATTTCTTATCATAGTTCTCAAAATTCTTGTGTGTTTAATATTATAGAATTTTATCAAGGAAAATTATTTTTTCAAATAAACACCAGTATTGCCGATTAGTAACAAACAGTTTTTTAGCCGTAAATCATACTTAAAACAAAATATTATTTTTTTAAAGTATTTTTCCCATGATTTATTTAAAAAAAGAAAGACTAAAACATTTTTTAAATTATTTTTGAAAACTCGGGCATTTAAGGGTTAAGTTGTTTTTAAGAAACTGAAAAATACGGGCAAACCGCTTAGAGGGTTAAAATAATAATAATAATAATAATAATTAGTAAGAGTATTTCTACCTGTGCCCAATGACGTCTTTTTAAAATTTTGATTTATGGTTATAAATCAAAGTATATAACCATAAAAACACATATAAAGTATTTTTCCCATGATTTATTTAAAAAAAGAAAGCCGAAAAACATTTTTTCTTTTAAATGTCTTTTTAAATTTTTGATTTATGGTTATAAACGTAAGTATATAACCATAAAAACACATATAAAGTATTTTTTCCATGATTTATTTAAAAAAAGAAAGCCGAAAAACATTTTTAAAATTATTTTTGAAAACCCAGGCATTTAAGGGTTAAGTTGTTTTTAAGAAACTGAAAAATACGGGCAAACCGCTTAGAGGGTTAAAATAATAATAATAATAATAATTAGTAAGAGTATTTCTACCTGTGTCCAATGACGTCTTTTTAAAATTTTGATTTATGGTTATCTTATTTGTAAATTTTAAACTAAAACAACTACAAATCCTTTTTAATATAGTGAATGCTTATTTCCATATTTATCAATTCCGAAAAAAAAAGTTATAAAATAACTATGAGTCAAAATCTTTGTCATTTGACAGCGCGGTAGAAATAGTGTTGAGAGAAAATGTCATATATAACAATATTAAAAATATAAAAGAAATAATAGTAATTATTAGAAATAATTAATAATAATTAATTAGCAATAAAGGACGTTAAGTATGAAACATTCGATTACAAAAGGACCAGATTAACAACGGGGGTAAATTTCCACCAGTAAAAAAGAATAGAATTTTTTTGCCTTATTCATGACAATAATATTTTGGGCGGTTTCATAAGAAACACTACCTGTTACATTCTTCCCTATGTTGGAATGTCTGAAATTTTTTTCCAGATCTACGCCGATCACAACCCCTGAACGCAAAACCACCATCACTTTTTTATGGACACGGCACCTTGCATAATTCTGCACAAATCTCTTCAAACTGATACATAAAATTTAGGGCTGAAAATCTCGGTCAAGTTAGTTAATGGGCAAAATCGGACGAAGGGGTGGAAATGGGGAAGGTTTTTGTGAAAACAGATAACACCACATAACTTCTTAATTATCTTACATATCGAATTATTTTAAAGTTATTATTACTTCTACGAAATGGGCCAAATATTTTTGCATGACAGATTTTTTATCTCTTTAAAAATGGCCTCAAGGGGCGTAAAAACAGGGTTTTAAGAAGAAAAAAATTCATAACTTCGTCAACTCTCAAGATATGAAATCCACTTAAATTTATTGTAAATCTTCTTAATATTATCTACAACTTTTATATTGACAAGTTTTTAAAAGGACCAACTTTTACAGCAAAACAAAATTAAAAACGAAAGAAAAGGGGGGGGGGGGTTGAAAAAGAAAAAAATTCATAACTTTGCCAATTCACAGGATATCAAATCCGCTTAAATTTCCTATAAATCCTCTTAATATTATCTACAACTTTCATATTGACAAGTTTTAGTAGGACCAAGTCTTAATAGGACCAAGCCAGGAAAAAAAGTGGAAGGGGGGGGGGGGGTTGTAGAGAAAAAAAGATCACATTTACATGATTCTGATAAAACCAGCACTTACAGAAAAGTGAAATTAAAAACTCGTCAATAGCGGCCAGATAATATTGTTGAGTTTATCTCTAATCTTGTTTTTGTTGGTCGAATTAGTACTTAACTTCGAAATCTATCTGTGCCTGTAGGCTGAGCCGGCAGGGTTTTTTTTTAAATGAATACGGAGTTTATACAAGAGGAAAATTTCCATTTAAATTTACTGGTGGAAGTTTGCCCCATTGTTAATCTGGCCATTTTGTAATAGGACATTTCATACTTAATGAGCTAATATATGTTAAAATTTATACATTTTGATCATACTGATAGTGAAAAAACACAAAAGGGGAAATATTAATTTAAATATTGCAACTCTGATGCATTTAAAAGGAAATATACGCAATTAAAAACCTTTCTCGCAGAATTATAATCATCTGATCTTTACGTAACTTTACCAGAATATACTAAGAATGTATAAATACATTAAAAAATAAATAGATCTAAAAATTGATATCTTCAAAATCTTTAAAAAATATTTCATCATTTTTCGCAAAGTGAAGGATAGAGCCCCCTTAAAGTTATTTACATATGTGATTAACCCTCCAATGCCCATGGTAGCATTTCTGCTGCCACATGTTCAGCTTTAATTTTTAGCACAAAATTTCATAAATATTGTATATTTTAAGTCATTACAGGAATAATTGCACCTTTAGATATTATTAGTTATGAATTTTGAATGCAGATGAAGCACTAAATAAGAAACAAATTAGTTTGAATCAATGTGCCAAACAAACAGGACAAAATGGCATTTACAGTAGTAAAATTTTGCTCACATTTTCAAATATTTTATTGAAATAACAGTAAATGCATATGATAATGATACATAAGTATAAAAAGAGTTACTTCTATTCTCCGCACAAAAAAGTTCAATGTAAGTTTGTATTTTAATGATAAAATGGGTAATTAAAATCAAGGTAGCAGATCTGCTACCACGGGCATGAGTATTACTGATGTGATACTGAGTATGAGGGCAATAAATTACTTGCAATTTATAATTTCCATATACAATAAAATGAAATTATTTTTGTTTTTACGTTTTTGAACAAAATATTGAAATTCCTTTTTAATATCTAGAGAAAATTATGAAGTAAATCGGGAATTAATATTTTGACTCTATATTTCTAAGTACAAATATAAACATAAAAACGTTTTTTATTGAACCGTATCACTCAAGTAATATATATGTAGTATGTTTGTACTACGTGGTATATATTACACAAGCTGATCCCGCGCAGATCAACTGCGCTGTGGTTTCCTATATTTTTAATTTCTGTGTTTGTGGTACGTTAAATTTTATTGTGAGTTTTGAATTTTTGGCAACAAAAAATAGTAAATCTTATAGGATATGGCTGTTATTTATTTTTTTTTTAAATTATTATTAAGAATGAATTGTAATTTATTAAGAATCCGGATTGCTGTTTTTGTCTCTGCAATTTTTTAATATGACTGTATGTAAAATTTCACGATTCTAGCTTCTTAATTGTGTATATTTTTACAGATAAACAGAATTACAAAATTTTACTTTTATATGTACTATTTGATAAACAAACCGCTCGTTGTACCATCGGCAAAAAAATAAGTTTTTTTTTTTTTTTTTTGCGGCTTACATACATTAGTGTTTTATATACAGTCGAACTCGCTTATAACAAGCCCTGATTTAACGAGGAAATCATAAATACTTGGTTGGTACTATGTTAAGTCTATGGGAGCATAACTCGCTTTTAACGAGCAATCCCCGGTTATAGCAAGCAATATTTTTTGTGATTCATAAAATTTCTATTGAATTCCGCCTCTCCAGCTTAGATAACGTTTCTTGGAAAAATTCGTTTAACATTCCGAAATTAACAGAAATTGAGTGTGCAGAAAAACTTTAAACTTTTTTCAAAGCAAGGGGTTCAAATGACGATGTTTTTTCGGCCAAGGGCCCTCTTCGAAGAACTATAACACAAGAAAGTGACAATAAGACAGTTCAAAGCAAATTAACCATCTTCTTTTGAACTGTACAGAAATAAAAAAATAAATAAAGTATGTATAATAAAGTAAGTATGCATCAATTTGTGTAATTTTTCACGAACCCGTTTTTTACGAGCACCCGGTTATAACGAGCAAATATCACGGTCCCTTCGCGCTCGCTATAACAGAGTTCGACTGTATTATAATTGTACATAAAATTAAAAACTAAAATTATTTTTTTATTATTATTGTGTAAAATTGAATAAATGGCGGAAAAAATAAAATTATATGAAAAAGTTGGATACATAAAAACCAATTGTTTTAGGTCCATACCACATGTAAAAAAATAATTATTTTCACAAAATAAAATGCTTTCGAAATATGGTAAAACCCTTCCTATTTCATCCTAATCTGCCCATGGTAGCATATATGATACCATACAGAAATCCTTTAAAATATAAAAAAATCTCATTTATTTTCTTATTTTTACTTTATTTGACCACAACAGCATAAATAAGACAAAAAAAAAAAAAAAAAAAAAAAAAAAAAAAAATTTTCCCACTGCAATTTATTGTAGTGAGAATTAGAGTAAATATTTATCTACATTATAAAGCAAATCTGTATTATAAAGCAAAAACATGTCTGTGAATAAGCTGGCGTCATATCCACGGTGGCAATATGTGATCAATAAATTTCTCTTTTATTGCAATTTTAAACTTCTAAATATCGCACAATTTCCAATTTTTACGCAGTCGAATAGGGAAAAATATCCTTTCAAATGCAATTTGTTTGAAAACTGTATCTCAATTTACTTATTTTGATTGTTTTAAAAATAATTTTAAAGCATGATTATTATTATTTTTTTTCGTCAATCGCGTGCAGTTCGATTATCAAAAATTAAACCGTTTGTACTTAAAATAATATGGTTCAGCATTTATTTATGGCTAATTTTCCATAAGGAAATTTAAAACTTCACCAGTAATAAATAAAAGAATAAAAATTAAAAATACATTTTTATCAGATAGGTAATCGATCTATGTATTTAAACTGCTGAAATTATTTAAATTTAAAATGCATTTGTAAGTCCCACAATCTTGGGCGATTTCTTTGGCTATTAACTCCTGGCATGCAGCCAATATGAAAATATCGCTTTTAATATATTTCGAAACTTAATTTGAATACATTATTTATATTTTTCATATAAAAATGCATGTTTTTGATGTTGTTAATGTGCAAGCTAAAAATATATATATATTAAATGTAAAAAAAAAAAAAAAAAAAAAAAAAAAATCTTACTTTTCATTTATAGTAAAAATAAATAAATGGTTTTCGCCTATATATTTTAGGTAGCTTTCATTACAAAAAGCTACCTATTGCAGCCGTTCGGAGGAAAGCGATTTCAAAAAATTTTGGCATATTTTCATCGATCATGACCCCCAGACCCCGAAACCACCCTCCGTTCAAAATTGATATATATATATATATATATCTGACCTATGTCACACTGTAACTCTCGTAATTATGAACCGATTTCGATGTAATTCGGTGTGTACATAGTACATATCAATGTCTCGACCGAGTTCGTTGGCCAGCTTCATCCGCCGTTTGGTTTCAAAATGGCGGCCATTTAAAATTTTTAAAAAATTTTAAAATCTGAAATGTGGTACCAAAAAATTAAAAATGGAAAAATATTATTTCGTTATGTAATTGACCTTTATACAAAGATTCCGGAGCAGTTTTTGTTTCGTCTATATCTTAAAAAATGGCTGAGTTATAGCATTTTGAATTTCTAGCGTGGCTGACATTTTGAAACGTCCTGAATTTTGTCACGCGATACAAGGCGTATTTATGAACCGATTTCGATATAATTCGGTGTGTACATAGTACATACCAATGTCTCGACCGAGTTCGTTGGCCAGCTTCATCCGCCGTTTGGTTTCAAAATGGCGGCCATTTAAAAGTTTTAAAAAGTTTTAAAATTTGAAATGGTGTACCAAAAATTAAAAATGGAAAAATATTATTTTTTATGTAATTGACCTTTATACAAAGATTCCGGAGCAGTTTTTGTTTCGTCTATATCTTAAAAAAATGGCTGAGTTATAGCATTTTGAATTTCTAGCGTGGCTGACATTTTGAAACGTCTTGAATTTTGTCACGCGATACAAGGCGTATTTATGAACCGATTTCGATATAATTCAGTGTGTACATAGTACATACCAATGTCTCGACCGAGTTCGTTGGCCAGCTTCATCCGCCATTTTGTTTCAAAATGGCGGCCATTCAAATTTTTTTTAAAAATTTAAAATTTGAAATGTGGTACCAAAAAATTGAAAATGGAAAATATTTTTTTCTTATGTATTTGACCTTTATACAAAGATTTCGAAGCAGTTTTTGTTTCGTCTATATCTTAAAAAATGGCTGAGTTGCAGCATTTTGAATTTCTAGCGTGGCTGACATTTTGAAACGTCCTGAATTTTGTTACGCTATAAAAGGCGTATTTATGAACCGATTTGGATGTAACTTCGTATATACATAGTACATACTAATGTCTCGACTGAGTTCGTTGGCCAGCTTCATCCGCCATGTTGTTTCAAAATGGCGGCCATTTAAAAATTTAAAAAAAAAATTAAATTTAAAATGAGATACCAAAAAATTGGAAAATGAAAAAGATTTTTTTCGTATGTGTTTGACCTTAATACAAAGATTCCGGAACAGTTTTTGTTTCGTCTATATCTAAAAAAATGGCTGAGTTATAGCATGTTGAATTTCTATTGTGGCTGACATTTAACGACCTGATTTTTGTCACGCGATAACAGGCGTATTTATGAACCGATTTGGATGTAATTTGGTCTGTACATAGTACATACCAATGTTTCGACCGAGTTCGTTGGCCAGCTTCATTCGCCATCTTGTTTCAAAATGGTTGCCATTTAAAAAAAAAAAAATTAAATTTAAAATGAGGTATTAAAAAATTGGAAAATGAAAAAGATTTTTTTAATGTGTTTGGCCTTGATACAAAGATTCCGGAGCAGTTTTTGTTTCTGAAAATTTGTTCTTTTGTTTATATCTTAAAAAATGGTTGAATTATAGCACTTTGAATTTCTAGCATGGCTAACATTTTGAAACGATCTTGTATTTGTCACGCGATAACACACGTATTCGCCTATTTCGATGTAAGAAGGCATGTGGATAGTATACATCAATACCTCGACCAAGTTCGCTGGCCAGATTCATCAGGCATCTTGTTTCAAATTGGCGGCCATTAAATTAAGAAAAAAATATATATTTAAAGTGAGGTGCAAAAAAATTAGAAATTGAAAAAGGTTTCTTTCTTAAGTATTTGACCTTGATATAAGGATTCAGGAGCATTTTTTGTTTGTCTTTACCTTAAAAAATGGCTCAGATATAGCAGTTTCAATTTCTATTGTGGGTGACATTTTGAAAAATCTGATTTTTTGCATGCGACAGCACTCGTATATCTCAACCGATTCCGATGTGAGTGAGCATGTGCACAGCAATTACTAAGGTCTCGACCAAGTTCACTGGTTAGCCTCATCCACCATGTTGTCTTAAAATGGCAGGCACTTTAAGAAATCGCCGAATTTGGCAGCCAAATATAAGTTACTTTAAAGAAAAGCAGCTTGGATAAAGCTGACTAATTTCGCGAAGTTCTCATTCATTATATTGATAAAAATTAGTATTGAATCTCCTATATTCGGTTTCCACTAAATTGAGCTTCGTGCGTTTGAATGATATAAGTTGGCTTTTTTAAAATAAGGAATATGAAAGCTACCTCTTCCTCCCGGCACTGGCCGGAAGGACTTTTTTATGTTGAAAAATGCTCTATAATTTAAATGCGATTCTCGATTCTGTTTTCTCCTTGTATTTTCATTATTGCTAATCTCTTAGCGTCATGCAAATGGTAAATCATTGGACAAGAGGATGAATATGCATTTCAAAATATAGGGGTTCTAAAAGATATATTGTAGAAGGGTTTTTTATTATTTGTTTTTACGAATCCCTTAACCTTGACCACGAAACATAGTATATAGTCTAAAAATAAAATATTGTGACCTTAAAATTAAAAACAAAAAACTCTTTTTGTATGTTATTCCTTTTTTTCCCCACCTTGACAAAATTTTATATTTTGGATTGCAGCCCGACACATGCTTCTGTTTTAGCGTTATATAAAAATTTGATTTGTCACTTTTGTTACCACTTAAAAATATGTAAAATAAAGAAATTACAGAGAAATTTATTGTATCTGTTCCCCTTCGGAACAGTTTTTTTTAATTTTAATTTTTTTTTTTTTTTTTTTTTTTTTTTTTTTTTTTTTTTTATAATTGCTATTTATTATTTAAAAGGTCATAAAAATTTGACAAATATTCAAGTAAATAATTTTATTTTATTATTTTTAAAAAAAGTATAAAATTGACCGAAAAATTATTTTTTTTAACTATTTAAATTTAAAACTAAAACTATTAAATATAATTATATTTTATGAATTCCATAATATAATATACAGGAACCGAACTATTTTTATGACAATAACACGAATATTTTAAATGTTATAGGTATAAAAACACAAACAACGCTGAAATTTCGTGAAAAAGTTAATTCATAAATTAAAACTGTGTAACTCATGAACTTTTCAGTAAATCAGCGTAACAGTAGTCCACTTCCTTTGAATAAAAAAATGAATACATATAATAACGTATCTTCACCATAAATTAAACCTGCAAGCTCCTCTGATGATTATGTAGGTTATTCATAGTTTATTATACATTTCCAGTTTCCACTGTTCATACTTTGTTCAGCATTTTATCAACTTTTACATACATTGTGATTTCATTTTAATTATATATTTAAAACATATGTTAAAATTTTTGTAGTAATTGAACTATTATTTGAGTCATGACGATTTATCGAACACAATTTTACAAAAAAATCCCTTTTGAGAAAAGCAAAAAGCAACTTTCAATTTGGTTTTTCAAAGTTTGTAAGAAATATAAATGTTTAAAAACTCCAGAATCATAAAGTTCACCTTCTTTTTTTCTAAAACAGTAAGTTTTTAAGTCGAAATTGACATTTTAAAGACAATGACAAATAACTGAAGAAGAGCAAATTTAATAACTGCTAGATTACTACAGGGCATCCTTCGTTGTTTTACCTTTTTGAGCTCTAAGGCCTGCAATATCCAAAAAGGTGAACTCTGACTTGTAGCCAGAGTGGATCGGATTTATGACGCACAGTGCATATTAAATCCGTAGAACGGATTGTTTTCGGATAAGAGGTTACTTTCGCGAGAGACAGGTGTTAATCAAGAGTTCTTAATTTTTTCTGAAAAAGATCGAAATTATTCACGAGTGGGGAAATAATGGAGTATCGGGGGGGGGGGGGTAATTTACCCCTCCTCTTCCCCGCAGATAGCAAAATTTCTTCTCTGTGTTTCCAATTATCAGCTCCTGAATTTGTGATTTAATGTTGGTGCTTTCTCCCCCCTTTCCTCTCTTACCCCCGAGAAGGTCAGAACAACCCCTTCCCGCTACAAAGGGGAAAATGTCTGGAATTTAACACTATCCAAAGAACTGTAAAAAATAGCAATAGCTTCTTGACCTTCAAGCAAATGCCCTCCACTTGCTATATTATGAAAAATTGGAGAAAACGTTCAAAGCTGTGACGAGCACCTCGTCAATCGACTGTGGGACCAGAAATGTCGAAGAGCGTGCATTAGTGATTCTAAGTAAGAGAAACACTAACTGTTCATATAAAATTATCTAGAAATATAAAAAAGCGACTCAAATTTTTATGAGATTATGAAAGAAGTAGTGCAGCATTAGCCTATTTAATATAGTCATAGTATATATGTTAACCTTAATGCAGCGAATTCAGACATTTCTCTCCGAGGGAATTTCTATAGCTGCGGTGGGGGCACTGTTGGTTTTTCCGGGGGGAATTAGACCATTAATAAAAAAAAAAAAAATGATATCCAGATGGGACATTTCGTTGCTCAGAGGGATATGTCCCCGGGCTACGCCACCCTCTGAATTCATCACTGCCTTAATATGTGTGTAAGAAAAATCTAAGTTTTGATACCAAATTCAGTTTTTTAGTAAATTACTATGAAGAGAAACAGGGGAGGGGGGGGGATCCGATTAAAGTGTCTCGATTGAAGGCGGAGGAGTAGCGCTGTAGCATAATTGTGTTTTCCCCTCCTCCCCCGACCGTTGCACCTTTCATTCATTGGCGAAGGTTGATTTGAGACGGTGAAAGTTGGCTGTGTCCCGAATAGTAGTCGTCGTCACACTACTAGCGGGCAGAGAATAATGGTTATTCTGCTTCATCAATTCAACGGAGTGGGAGCAGAAACTAGCTTGTAGTAGCAGAGAGCAATTGCGCCGGCGCGCAAGCTCTCCTCCTTGTCTCATAATAGGTCAGATATCTGGCAGCCATTTTGCCAGATGAGTATATGTACGGTGACCAAAGAGTACGATGTTTGTAATCAAATATTGGTTTAGGAGAATGAAATGAAGCGGAGATATCAAGGAATTACATAGGAATATTTGTGGCAATTTTTTAATAAAAAAAATTAATGACAACTCTGCTGTGACAAATACTTTGTTGATATTGTATGAAATATACAGCGGAAGAATACAATATTTCGAGCTCTGGCGTTTCTGTAGTAAAGTGTTTGGAATTAATGTTTCGTGATGGCTTTGTCGGCACTGTACTTTAATGCTTGTTTGTGAAAAAATTCATAGTTTTTACCATCTGCTTCATCAGAGTTTATAATAGTTTATCTTCACCGTAAAGGATATCTGTATCCATAGTTAACAAATATGGGAAATGCTGCAACTGCTAAAAAAGGAGATCCGGCTGAAAATGGTAAGTTTTACATATAAAGTATGTTTGTTTATCTAGGCAGTAATATTTTGATTGGGATTTTTAAATTACTATTTTCTTTTATCACTAACATTTACTAATAAGCTCATTTAATACGTGGCTGCTCTTGTTTTAATTAACAACATTTATGCATGCGTCTTTCAAACTCTTTACTTATCTTTTTTGCGGCATTTCATATATATTTTTTAAGTTTAGTTAGTCGAAATAAAAGCGATCCGAGTGTTGTTATTACTCATACGGACTTTTTTACAATGCGGTAATAAAAAAATCCATAAAAATATGTATTTGTTGAAAGCACACTCCGATGAGTTTAATATCTTATTTTTATTTATTTTTTCATTCGTGCAAAGAAACAAATTTTTTAGCTTGTATATTCCGTAATATTTTAATCTTATTTTTTACTTAAATGTGGAAATATGCGTAATTCAAACTGATCTGATCGAAGTAACTGTCATTATTATTTAAAGTGCATATAAATTTGTTTTGAACTATTTATTCACCTAAATATTTATACAAGAAACATCTGGTCTGTTCTTCATACCTTATGATTGTTGCCATTAAGAAAAATATTTATTTTGTAAACAATGCACCACAAACATTTTGTCACAAAATCCTTTTTATTTTTTATGCTTAGTCTTTTTTGTTTTTGTTGTTTACGTAAAAAATCTCGCTCAATTGTATATAAGAAAACAACGTTTTGTTATTTAAAGGTTATTTATCAAACTTAAAAATATTCCGCAAAAATAAAATAGAAAAAAAAATAGTTCCGGAATTATTCACTCAGTTGGTTTATTGTTGGTCTATACACTTCAGCATAACATATGCAGTGATATGTACGATTTACGGGGTAAAAAAATCGCTGTAACTGTAATAAGTTTCGGAGTACTGATGGTTTGACGGAGGGGGAGGGGCAATCGGCCATTATATAATGCAAATGGATTGCTTATTACGAAATGATTTCGGGCCAATCTGGTCCATGTAAAATAGCGCACAAGAGATTCACGCTATTTTCAAGAGTTTTGGCTGACAAGATAATTGTATACATAATATTAATTCTATGTTACCGAATATTGTCACGTGACTTGTAGCAATTTAAATAGTTTCTTCTCCGGTTTGATCATTCTCGAAATATGAATGTTTTACTTGCTTTTTGTATCAAACTCGTCTGTCAAATAAGTCAGATTTATCTGTTGATTTATAGAGTTCTACATTATTTGTAATTTTTTTCCCTTACAATTTCAAATTCATTACCGAAATATTCGATTGTATTTAGCTTCAAAGCAGTTTTGTTTCAATCTCAAAGATCTAATTATGCTGATGTCGTCGGTGTTAAATGCATCTCTTTGCTATGGAAACGAAAATAATATGAATAGAAAAAAATCTAATTGCAGTTAAATTATCTGTTTTTGAGTAATTTGTTTTTAAACATTATATATAAAAAAGTAATAGCAATGCCATCGAATGTAATTTTTATTTTTTAAAGATAATTACGTGTTTACATTATAGTAATATTTCAAAAACGGCTGATTCAACTCTTTGCTGTACATATGATTCGAATATTACTGACTAATTTCTGTGCTATAATAGGATATTTACATCTAAGTCTAATAAAACAGTGGGCAAAATTGGTTTGTTTGTAATTTCCAGTGAACATAAAACACTTAGCCCTATTAGCTAAGAATTGTAAAAACATAGTCAAAATTACATTTAACACTGAAAATATCGAGAAACCTATTGCGATTTTAATAAGAACTGTGGTATACAGAAATTATAAACTTAAATAACAAACTGCATCATTGACAGATTTTGTCATAATAGTTAAAGTAAAAAATGTAATTTAAATTTGATGTTTTTAAAATGATAGTGATTATTATTAATGCTACCAGATTTTAATTGAAAAAGGATTGTTTCAGAGTGATTTTGACTACTTTTTGTATTCAGAAAAATATATTGTAGTTCAGCAGCTCCAACATTTTTTACGCAACCCATCTTAGTTTCAAAACTTTCACTACCCACCTAATATGTAGATATAATTAATGCTTTTAGTGTAATCTATCCTAAGGAAAAAAATGAACTTTGACACAAAACATACACAAGATAACAGTAATAGTACTAATGTGAAAGTGAGGTAGTAATCGAAATCTATTACACAAAGGAAAATAAGTTTATTAATGAAGAAAAAATATATTAAATCATTGAAAAAAATATTAGAAATCACTGCAATTTATCCATATTATTGTGCACCAATGACAGTCTGTATCAGCGTTGAAACTTTAATCATTTTAACCTTGAACTGTTCCCTAAACAAATTTTAATAAAATAGTGTCTGTTTGGAAAGTCATTTTTGTTTTTTCATGAAATATTTTACTTTAAAATTGTAACACATTGTTTTCATATTTCAGAAGATGAAATTATACATTTTCTAAGACCTGACCTTGATTTAACTTGTTACTCATTTGTCCAAAGTAATTCATCTCATGACATATTGGATAGAAAATTTTTATTTATCATAAATTAAGGGTGACATTTCGGCAGTGAGAATGAAATAGATTTAGCATGGTGTGTATAATCATGTAATTTGTTTATAAACAGATTTACAATTTTTTTCTCTTTTTAAAATGTATTTTAGTTTATAATTCAAAATACGGCTTAGATGTGTTATTATCCCGGGGTCTGTCATCTTGGATTTTTCTCTAGCATGAAAACTCCTTTTTCGCCAAGTAGTAATGTCGCCAATGGTTAAATATTGTTGATAGGTTAATATAATATTGAAAAAAAAAATGGAATATAATGATTATACCTATTAATAAAAAAAATTTTAATTTAAGCCAAGAAAAAAATCCAAGATGGCGGACCCTGGGATAATAACACATCTGTTCCTCAGGGGTCAATGCAGGTTTTCTCTTGGGGGCCCATTTTGTGAAATTTACTATGTTGTGAAAAATAACATTTTGTAATGAAAGTTGAAATCCAGTTACTCAAGTTTGAACCAAGCGTTTATTACTTTTTTAAGTCGTTCTGCTAAAGTTTTCCTTTCTGGGGAACTTGTTTTGTTTGCAAATTACGCATTTTAAAACCTAACAAAATACAAAGAATGCAGAGGATGTTTTTGTTGAATGGAATTTTGTGAAGTGACCTGATTTATTAAAATAGAAATTTGCCTGGATCGACACCTGAATATTATAGATAATTCAGATAATTTGAGGACATAAAATTTCAACTCTGCAGCTTCAATGGAAATGACATTCTGAACACCAATGTTTTGGAGGATATCAAAATATTCTGTAATTAGCAGCAAAAGGTGCCTTTTCCTATGAAACCGTAAAGAAAGATGCTGTAGCTAGCAAAATATCATTAGGACCTCTTTACAGAAGTAAACTGAGAGTAAAAGCCTTTAGTCATAATCCATATGGAAAAGTCCAGATATAAAATATTACATCTGGCCTTTGAATATTAGCATAAGTAGAAACAGATGTTTGATATGTTAAGTATAATGTGCAAATATTTAAATAAGGTTTGTTTTGATGTCAAAAGCTGTTTTTGACATGACAGTGGTAGTGTTTTTACTAGTTTAATCTGTCAAAAAACTAACATTTTTCATGATGTATCTTGCACTAAAGAATAAATTTCAAAATGGAAAATTCCTTTGTTAGTATTATACAGTACTCTCTCTCATCCACATAGCTTGAAACAAAAGGTAGTGCAGATTTTAGAATTTTGTGAATTTCTGGTGATTGTTTTGTTTACATTTTTTAAGCAGTAATTTGAATGTAGTTAAGCATTGGAAATTTTAATGAATGCTTTCAATAAAGTAAAATATTAAAATTTAATAATTAAACTAATAATTATGTAAAATAAAAATTTAGAAAAAGATTAAAATATTAAAAATTGTTTTTCTCTGCAATACCAGCATTGCTGTCACTGTTCATATAGAAATTAAAAAATTTTGTTTTTTTGTCATATGTTGTTCTAGGTCTTATTTCATACGATTATGCCATAACCTAAGTAGATGAACCAGAAACAAGCTTTTTTATCTCTACTTTTGAATTATTGTAAAACTAACATGTTTTCTTTTCCTGTTTTTATTTTTATTATAAATATTGTAATCTGCCCTTTTAGCAGGAAATTACATATGAAATCGCGAAAAAATAAAAATCATTTTACAGATTTAAAACGAACAGATGTCATAAGTTTCCCCCCAGCTGCCATCTTGGAATTCTTCTTGGCGTGAAACCCCCTTTTCTGCCAAGTAGTAAATGTCGCCAAACACCGGTTTATACGCATGTTTGGCTTAACGAAAATAAAATGTAAATAATAAACAAAATTCGCTAAACTGGCAATCGGTAATCCTTGTATGAGCGCTTTGCGCACATTTACCGAAAAAAAACATCGCCGAATTCAGCATTTCTCGCGATATAGCATTCTCAAAATTCAGCAGTTCTCGTTTTGTAGCAATCTCAAAATGTAAAAAACTCTTAAAGCAGCAAAATATACCTAAAAAAACGAAACTCGCTAAAGTGGCAATCAGCAATAGTTGTATGAGCGCTTCACGCACATTTACCGAAAAAAAACATCGCCGAATTCAGCATTTTTCGTGGTATAGCATTCTCAAAATTCAGCAGTTCTCGTTTTGTAGCAATCTCAAAATGTAATAAACTCTTAAAGCAACAAAATGTACATAAGATTATCAACATACCTTAACAGACATCTGCTTTCTTGAAACCTCCAGCACAAAATATCTCCAACACCGCCGTCATTTTCCAAAATAGGCTTAATACGCATTGACACGCTATAAACAAACCTTCCTTTCTTGTCAAAATTTCCTCATATTTCTTAATTACTTCAGCAAGAGCATTTAAACGGACTACAGAAACTATAGTTAATGAAATACATCCAATAAATTTAACATAAAAATAAAAAGACAACGATAGAACAGAATATCAAAATACATTCACAAAATTCTAAGCTTCTCAGGGGTTGCCAGAACACAACACACACATCACACGGGGTTTCCATATCGAGTTTGTCATATCTGTAAACACCGCCAACAAAAAATCTCCAAACGATTCAAAACAACGGCTGAGGGAAGATACGGCATCTATGCCAAATAAGTAAACATAAACAATGCAACTTTCAACAGTTACAGATATTGTGCAAAAGCTACTATTGCACCATATTCTTATCTTAGATGAAAAAATAATTTACACCAGAATTGTAATATAACAATTTTGTGTCCTGTTGATCCAGATTTTATGAACAAAAAAGCTTGATCATCTTGGGGGAAAAAAAGATCATGATTGCCACTGACATTAGTGCCATCTTGATTTTTTTCAGAAATAAATTGACATTTTCTTCATGAAAAAGCTTGAGTTTGGTCATATTAACCAGAATTACATATGGGTCATTCCAAGTCAAATCAACCAAAAAGTTTCAATTTTCAACCTGACCATTTCAGATTTAAATGAAACTGTCAGGGATCATTCTCTCCAGTAATATAAATGAGAATACATTTTTATAATTTTTTTATCGCATTAAATTTTCATACAATTATTTAAATTTTGAAAAATCATAATTTTTTGGATTGCATAAATTTTTCAATTTTGAATTTCTCAAGTTCTATCAGGCATACAGAATTTTATGACCCCTCATTTTAAAGAGAAATTTATAAGTTTTAATTTGACATCCAAGTTGACTATGCTCAGTTTAAAAAAAAAAATTAAATTTATTTTTTTTTATTTTTTAGATAGTGTTTTTTAAAAATTTTGAAAAAAATGTATGTTTGTTGTAATATTATAAGCTAAAATTTCTGAAATTTTTAGAGTGGGATCTCAATAAGATCACGAGTTATGCAATAAAACTGAAAATTACTGTTCAAATAATACATAAATAACAAAATAGATAGAAATAGATTGTTATTTGAATGGTAATTTTCAGTTTTTATTTCATAACTCTTGATCCCATTGAGATCCCACTCTAAAAATTTCAGAAATGCAAGCTTATAATATTACAACAAACATACATTTTTTTCAAAAATTTAAAAAAAAACACTATCTGAATTTTTTTTAAATTTAAAATAAAAAAACAAATTAAATTTATTTTTTTAACTGAGCATAGTCAACTTGGGTATCAAATTAAACCTTATAAATTTTTCTTTAAAATAAGAGGTGATAAAATTCTGTATGCCTGATAGAACTTGAGAAATTTAAAATTGAAAAATTTATGCAACCCAAAAAATGAAGATTTTTCAAAATTTAAATAATTATATGAAAATTTAATGTGATAAAAAAATTATAAAAATATATTCTCATTTATATCATCAGGGAGAATGTTTCATTGAAATATGAAATGGTCGAGTTGAGTCACTGGTTGATTTGACATGGAATGAACCATATTAAAATGTGTAATATTGAAAAAATATTGAAACATGTGGAAACGAACACAAGAAAAATAAACAATTCAGTTGCAGTTGTACCTTGTTCATAAAACATATTTTGAACTGGTTTGTTTAGAGTCCCTAGAATTTGCGATATTTTTCCGGTATCA
Source organism: Maratus speciosus (assembly GCA_963932465.1). Lineage (NCBI taxonomy): Eukaryota > Metazoa > Arthropoda > Arachnida > Araneae > Salticidae > Maratus > Maratus speciosus. Next base: position 493,879,140 of record OZ010787.1, read on the forward strand.
ATTGAATTACCATGGGGTGCATAGGAAGTGTTAAAAAGGGCAGCCGGGCGCATCGGAAGGGTTTAAAAGAGCCGCCGTGCACAAAAAGGAAATAAAAAGGGCCGCCGGGCACTGCGCCCTGCTAAAGCGGCTTAGAGTCAACACTATATATAATGTAGAATTTCAAAACACCAGTTTATAGCCTAACTTATATCCTTTTCAATGTTTATATACATATATTTTCTTTTTCAGACATAATGCGTTCACAGTTGCCTTCTAGAAGTTATAAAGACTTATTTATTTGATGCAATTTAATAGAAATCTATAATTTTTTTTAATAGAAAATATTTATAAGTGTATTAAAAATTAATTGATCCAAATTTAAAACGAATTTACTGTAAACCAACTTTAAAAAATAAAAACTGGCTTTTTTTTTAATAAAAGCCGGCTTTTTTTAAGTGGTTAAAACCAAAAAAAGCCGGCTGGCTTTTTTTGGCCTGGCTAAAAGCCAGCAACCCTGTGCAATACCACTGAGCTATGAGCATGAAAGTGCGTTACCAGTTTTATCTCTTCTGCATTAATAAATTTTCATCAATAGTTCTATAATGAATGATATTTAGTTAAAGTTGCGATTAAAAGTAGCTTTTGCCTTCGGTCTGTTTTTAAATTTAACTTTTGGAAGATTAGAATTTTTACCTGCTAAAAAATAAAGTTGAAGTGTAAAAAGAAACAATTTTTGTGACCATCTTAACTACTATATACTAATAATAAGCATATATATATATATATTAAATATCAATAAAAGGTTCACAATAATTAATAAAGAATAAACGTATTTCTGATAAATATTTTTCCTCACTTTGAAATTGACTTTTTGTTAGGAAAAATCTTATTATAAATTAAATCCATTTTAGAGATTAATCAGTCACACCATATTGAATTACTTTTCAAGTTTAACTATTGACTGGCTATTAAATGAATTGCGATTTTTTTTTTTTTTTTTTTTTTTTCTAAACCAGGGGTGACATTTGAGGAAGGATAGATGAAAGGCAGTTTCTCCACCTCAAGAAATGAAATACAGTCAACTCCCTCTAATCCACAAACGCCTATAATCTGCACACTGGTTCAGATGTAAACTGTGAAAATTCAGTTACCATTAACTTTGCAAGAGAAATTTAAAATGACAGCAATTTGATTGACGATCAGTATTCAGTTTTTTTTTCAAGTTTTTGCATTTGAATGAAGTAAAACTTTATTTTTCAAATTAAAAAAAAAGATGAAAAATCAGGAAATTTTTTTGTGGTCAGCATCTAGACAGTTATGTTGACTTTGTTGGCTTCATTTTGGATAGTACAAAGCCGAAATCTGCAGAACTTTCCTGTTTTGAAAAAAATTCACTAACTGTTGTGCCTGATTTCTTGAATGGATAAAATACAATTGAATGGACAGGGGTCTGTCCAGACTTTTCTCACAGGGTCCTGTTTTTGTGAAATTGTGAAGTTTTTCTTATTTTTGTGAAAATTCTACTCATAATTTTGTGAATTTTAAATTATCAATGTCTTCTTGTTCTATCCTTCATGTATAAAAAGTTAAGTAATATGCTCTTTGGTGAGTTCAACTGCTTACTCACAGGCCAGATTTTATTTTTAAATGACTAAATTCGTGAAAAGTTCAATTTGAAAGTGAAAAAATTCTGTAAAAGGTATTTAAGAGAACAAATAATTTTGTGAAGGGTCCTGTTTTGTGATAAACTGTTTTGTGAAGGGTCCTGTTTGGGGATAAATAATTTTGTGAAGGGTCCTGTTTCAGGATAAATAATTTTGTGAAGGGTCCTGTTTTAGGATAAATAATTTTGTGAAGGGTCCTTTAAAGGACCTAAAATTTTCCTAAACATATCCCTGATGGATGTTCTCCAAAGGTGAAAATTCAGTTGCAGAGATTTCCCAGATGATGACATTATAAGTATTGCTCTGTTTAACACAACTGAAAATCAGAATAATTGTGACACATTGTCTGATTATGAAGGTGGAAAAGTAATACTTGAGCAAGGTTTGGCTATAAATATCTACATTTTCTCCAGAAACAGTTTTGTTGCAGAACAAGAAATAATGACTATAGAGTATAGACTGCAGGAAAAAAATACTAGACCAAAAGTTGTCAAACAATGACACTTGATACTGTGTGTAAAAATTATAAAAACAAACAAAAGAAATTGTATTATAAAATTTAAATATTTTTTTCCTTAAATATTATGCATTTTTAAATTAACACAATGTGTTACATCCCCTTTCTTTTTTACCAATTAATTTATACATTACTAATTAATTACTGTAAAATTAGAGGAGATAAGATATAAACAAAGTAATGACCTATAATCTGCACAACATGTGGTCCCAAGCTGTGCAGATTAGAGGGAGTTGACTGTATTTGACTTTTGCAGTCTCAAGTCAAATTAAGGAAACAAATTGCACAAAAGCTAAAATAACTTGCCAGATTTGATTAAAACAGAAACATTAGTATTAAATAAGCACATCTTAATATCAGATCATCAAGGATGAAATTTGTAGAAAAAACGGCAAAGTTAGTTGATAACTTACAAATCTAAGGAATTATTTTATTCAAACTTCAACGATAATTCATAGGCACTCTGAGATGAGTCAGACTCAACAGCCACTTTTTAGTTTGTCATTATCGACCCTTGATTCTGAGCGACTGCGTGGCTCATATGTGAGGTCAAAGTTACCTGTACAAAATTTGACAAATCAATTTGATACTGTCTGCTGCATAGTAACACTAGAACCAAATACACTACAGTACAGGACTTATTATCTGGAATCCTCGGGGAAAGTCTGACTAAATTAGGAACAATTGTACAAAAATTACAATTACAATGGTCAAGAAAACATAATGTAGCATTGGTTTAATAAATTTAATAATTAAGATTAAAGAAAAGTTAAATTATATACAATTTTTACTGATTATTCATTATTTTAAACATTGACACAACACAATGGTAGATTCGGTTTGTTGTCAATAATTTTTTTCGGTATTTGTTAGTTATCCCGTCGACCAATTTATATAAATCGCCAAATTATACAAATTGACATAATTTTTATTTTAAATAACAAAAAACAAATTAGTATAACATTATTAAAAATACAAATAAAACATCGAAATAAAAATCATTTGATGACGTAAACACGTGTTGTCAAGTGAATGTGACATTTATGATCAACTATTATTGGCATTTAATCTTACAATTTGGCGACAGTAATTTGGTCGACAGGATAACTAACAAGTACCTTTTTTCTGTAGTCTATGAGCATTCATTACTTTTTGATCCAAGATAAAATTTTGTTACCCAAGGCAATTTAAATATTTATATCCAATTTATATTTAAATATTTATTCATTGGAAAATTTAAAAAAAAAAAAAAAAAGTACCAAATTTAGCTTTTGAGTTGAACTTTTAATAACAATTTTCATTGTTTACATTCCAACATGTAGTGCGGATAATACATCGGCGGATTTCACAGAGTTGACTGTATTTATTTAATAAAATGTAAAAAAAAACTACATATGAGTATTTCTAGTAGAATAATATGCATAATTATATTTTTTGTCTATATTTATATTTAAACAGTTTTTAAATTGTATATTATGTACGATAATTAGTATTTTTATGAACTACAAAAAATATCTATTTCTTTAGAGACTAATACGTTATAATTATTATTAATAATAAAATAAGAATAATCAAATTGCTGACTTAAAAACAATTTATTTCATAAATATCTTTAAAAGGGGATTACATAAATAACTGTCTCCTAAATGTAAAAATAACTGTCTCCAGAATTTTTTAGTTTTATATCATTCCGCATGTATTTTAATATGTAATTCTCAATAATGACTGAACTTGTTTTTTCATGAATGAAGTATAAATTTATTTCTGAAAAAAATCAATATTTCTCAAGATATAATAATCACAATCTTTTTACCAAATATATTTATGTATTAATGAAGCTTTTTTGGTTATTAAGACTGGCTAAACCTGAAATGAAACTTTCTTACTTTGATTTTGATGTGAATTAATAGGGCACCTTTATAAGGAAAATTTCATTGAATAATTCAAGGAAAATTTATTGCATATTTAACTATACATTATTATTTACTTTACCTTTAATAATTTAATCATTTTAAAAATTATCTTACTGTTTATCATTTTAGTTTACAATTATTTTACTATATTACAAGCATTCATTATAATTTTGATTGCATTTACTTTATTATTACTTTACTATTTTTATTACACATATTACTTTACTTAATTATTTTAATATTTTACTATATTACAAACAAGCATTCATTATAATTTTGATTGCATTATTACATTAAAATTACTATTTAAAAAATGTAAACAAAGCAGTGACCAGAAATCTGCAAAATTCTAAAATCCGCACTACCTCTGGTCCCAAGCTCTGCGGATTTGAAGGAGTCTACTGTATCATGAATTCTCTTCAACTCTGTTAGTGAATTAATTTTAAATAGTAATTTAAATGCTCCGGTTAAATTATTTTGGTTGCCAGCGGAGACCTGGTGACTGCATGTCAAGCCCTGTAAGAGGATATAGCATTTTGTTAAAGAGTGAACATTTACCATTGCTATTTTCTATTATTAACTTAAATTCTTTCTATGGTATTTTGTCATGTGATATTTATGGTTAATTTAAATGAACGCTAAAATAAATGTAGCATTAAAGATATTTTTCTCTCCCCAAACACCTCTACTGCCTGTAATGTACTAAATGTTAGCAGGAAGATTAACCTCTTAGAAAAAAATTAAATTTCAACCCCAGAGAGGATTTATATTTAATATTTTGATAAAATACTGTTAGGCAAACCTTTTTTCAAAATTCCCTTGTTTAAGGTAATCGGGGGGGGGGGGGGGAAATCTTAGTTTTGATATGGAACATTTGAGATTTGATTGAAAACTTGTAATTAGTTTTCTTACAGATTCATTTCTCTCTTTGTACTTGCATATATGAGTATGTAATGTGACACATGACAGGAATTTAAAACAGTTGTCATGGCAGTTAGTAGTTAAATAATTATTAAAAAGAAATGCACAATATCATTCATAAGAAATTAGCAGAAAATGCCACTTTAGTGAAACTGTTTCAGATATTTCTATTACTCACAGGATATTTGACGCGGAGTTCTAATTTTAATGTATGCATATATAATATTCTATATAATAAAGAGTGGAAGTATCTTAAACTTTGCAAGCCCAAAGCCATTCACTTATTAAGGAAGAGCTAGTTTCTCCAATAGGTTCGATAAGTAATAACATTAATGTATCATAATATTTCATTTTCCCATAACTTTTACTAGTGAAGTATATTTATAAAATAAAACATTATTATTGTAAATATATACAAACGTGTAATCCAAAACTATCTTCTGGAACAGTTTTTCTAGAGATACAGCAATTTTACTTAACTTATGCTGTTATGACAGGAATTTTTGTTGATTAGTTTCAAATATTCTCCTTAAATTTTCTAAATATCAACTATTTAAACAAAGAAAATTTATAACATTTCTTAACCTGAAAGCATGCACAGGAAGTCTTTTCTAGTCTGGATTTACATAAGTATGCCACAGTAATCTACTTTTTCAATTAAAATGTTAGTTCCTGATTAGCTGCATTAAAAGTTATGGCCAATCATAGGCATTAAATATTTTTATTTCTATTACCAAAGAAAATAAGATTTTTGTTCCTATTGACCAATTGTGCATGCTCTTGCATTTGTTTTGAATAAATATGTAATTTGAAAATGCATCATAAGGGAATTATAAAGATGAAGTAAAGTGATTAAACTGTATTAACTAAAGTGTGAACTGATGAGGAATCTCTCAATGAAGGAGATTAAGAAACAGTTGAAGAATTCTGAAAATGAATGAAATTCAAATAACAAATCAAACATTTCTAAATTTTCTTATTATATTTGATGTAATGGGATAAAAATGTACAAAGATTGTGTGTACCCTACCACAAAATATTTAGGAAAATTGCACATTTTCCTGCATATTTATAAAGAAAATGTCTCTGGCCTTGAAAGCCTAGACACATGCTTCTGTGTAACAAAGAGGCACCTGACCTCCGAGGTTAAGATGTTTGAAAAATAGAAATATTTTGTAAAGAAATTTTAGTAAAGTTTAGTTAAACCTCTACTTCCATTCCAGTTTCAATGCAAGGGTATTGTAATGCATAAAAGGGAAAGAAAATTATATAATTAATATTAAAACTTTCTACGGCATTTATAGCTGCCAACCTTCCAGGTTTTTAAGTAAAATAAACACGTTTCAACCAGTAATTTTTCTTAATCCATGAAAACACATAATTATTACATAAAAAAAGTAAAAAAAAAAATTAACTATTTTTGTTAAAAACAGAAGATTGGCAGCTATGCATATTAATGAAATGTTCGTAATATAATAAACATTCCTGAAGTACATGCTATTTTAAAATTAAATAAATGCTCTGTTGCATTCTTATTTATTTTTATTTCCAACATTTGTGAACACTTCTTTGCTTTAACAGAGCTTTAATTGGTCTTTTTCATATCTTTCTGGTGATGGTTGATTGATTAATCTTATCTTTTGCATATTAAAATATGAACTTTTAATTTTCTCAAAAGTGTTTTCATATATTCTGTTTTTTATCATATTAGATATATAGTTCTTGTATTTTCATGTAAAATGGTATGAAAGTTATAGATCTATCACCTTATTGTTTAATCTTGTTCGTGATTTACATCCTTTATGATATTGATACCCTTTGGGAAAACATTAACAATATTTGTGCAGTTTTGTAAGGTTGGGTGTAAAGGATACCAGATTTTAATTCCTATAAAATACTAGTACTTCTTGATTTATAAGGTGAACTGTTAAGATGGTTCTCTGTGTTATTCCTAATTCATATCTTATAGTATTGCACTCATCTTAAAAATCATAAGAACCAGCTAATTTTTGTTAATAACTCTTGTCAGTGGAAAATGTGGCAAAATGAGTTTGAGTTAAGTGTAGACTGCACTGTGCAGTGGTGAAAATCTGTGTCCTGATGGATTTCCATTTTTAAAAAACCCTCCTGATTAATGTTCTCCCTCATCACAGGGTTTAAAACATTTTTTTCCCCTGCTCTATTTGTTACTTTATTTTTAACAATAGTTCATTTAAATCCCTGTGCAAGTTACTGCTTCTCCCTATATGGAGTACACAGTTTAAAGTCTTTAAAACTCGCAGTTTTAATAATAATAATAGAAAAAAAAAATCTAAATTTCCTTTTTTCCAAAATTTCCACTTTCATCCTCAAACCCTTTCTTATCCACCATAGCAAATAGTTTAAAATTTTAATACTCATTATTACAAATTGAAAAAAGTTTTCCAGCTGTTAATTTCAAGTATAACAATGAATAATTATCACAAGCCTCCATCTCCCTACTGAAATTTCTGCTTCCTCTCTCTTTTTTGCTTCTTGTTGAAAATTAAAGTTTATCTGAACATTAGTGATTTTGTGATACAGTTGACGAAATGAATAATGACACAGTGCACAAGTATTGTGTAGCAAGTTTGTAGGAAACTGTATATGAAAGCTTGTAATGATCATAAATTATTAAAGAGAGCAATTCCAATTGTAAATCTCAAAGCAAGGTTATTGCTTTTTGGAGGAGAATTGAGATGAGGAGCTTTTGATTATCAACTCTATTCAGGAAATTTTTAGCATTTTTGAGTGATTATAACATTTGTTTTACCTCAGCATGTCCACTACGCATTACACTGCTAGACTAGAATTTTCTTGGAATATACCTGGAAAAGTCATGGAATTTCATTTTCCCGTATGAGTAGCAACCCTGATCTAAATTGAGATATCAACCAGAATTTCTGCTTTTCCCCTTCCTTGGTTGACAAAGTGTTTACTCTTTATTTTATAAAAAATATTCTTATATTTTTACATTATTGTAACAATCATCTAAATTCTCACCCCCCCCCCCCCTTTCTCCTTGAAATCTGTTTCTCCCTTGCCCCTAGTACACTAAGGTATTTAAAATCCATGTAACTCTGTTACTTTGTAGTAGGGATGCAACGAATATTCGGTTGCAATTCGGTATTCGGCTTAAAAGTCGAATATTCGGTTTGGCCGAATACTAAAACAATCATTTGTATTTATAATAAATAATATCAATTGATTTATTTTAAATAACATACCTATAGGTTTATATTTCTGTGTTACACATTAAGGAAATTTAAATGTTTATTACATTTATAGTACAATTGTTTCAAGTATTGTAAATACAAATTTAATAATCATTTGAATTTCCTTAACGTGCAATACATGAAAAGTAATCTTATTTGAAAATTTCAAGTAAATTTATTAATTTGAGTTTTATATGTTATATGTATTATAAAAATGATTTAATTATGCTTAAGTATTATGCAAGAAACTTAATTATTTAATTTTTGGTATATAGTTATAAAAGTACAGTATAGTTGCATAAAAAGGATTATTGTACTATTCCAGGAAAGGAATCTCCCTGGCTGTTGAAATTGCTTTTGTTACTTGTATTGCAATTTAGAGTAGAACTTGATGTTTTCTTGGTTTTGTCAAAAAAAATTGTAATGGTGTGAAAGATTATATAAAGTGAAATGGTTTAGAAAGAAAAAATGTAAAGAAAAGGGATTGTTTCTAAGATGAATGTCTGTTTTGGTTTAATTAACCCTTAAATGCCTAGTGTTGCCTTTCGGCAACATACCCAATTTAGGCTTATAAATACTATTAGAATAATATTGAAGCTATAATGCCTAATGTTGCCAATAAAATACATTCTGAAAATATTATTGAATCGATTTTCAACATTTAAATGGCAGCACTTGTGCTGTTTAAGAGTAAAGATAGATTTATTTTGTCAATTGTTGATACATGTTCTTTTGTTTTGTTTGGAAGCATGCAAAAAACCCTATTTTATTCTGCAGTGAGCAAGTAAAATTTATTTCTTATCATAGTTCTCAAAATTCTGGTGTGTTTAATATTATAGAATTTTATCAAGGAAAATTATTTTTTCAATTAAACACCAGTATTGCTGATTAGTAACAAACAGTTTTTTAGCCGTAAATCCTACTTAAAACAAAATATGATTTTTTAAAGTATTTTCCCCATGATTTATTTAAAAAAAGGAGGCCAAAAAACATGTTAATGATATTTGAAAACTCAGGCATTTAAAGGTTAAAGATAAAACTTTGTGAAACCAGATAAGGGAATATTTTTCAGGAAATGTATTTGATAGGGGATAGTGGCTGACCTTGGGACATGGTACATTTTTTGCCCTAGATTTTAAATTGTCTTAACTCATGCAGATAGATAGTAGCACAATCTAACTTTCAGACATGTTTTGATTCCATTGATGAAGCAGGCAAGAATTTATTAAAACTAGCTGACCCGCCCGGCGTTGCCCGGGCCCGTAATAATATTCTTAAATGAATCTGAAATTTTTAATTGCAGGTCCGTTCAGAGGGGTTGGGTGGATAGGGTGCAAATTACCAGGGACTGACTCTTGTTCAGTTCCTAAGTTGTGTAAAGTCAAAGGTTAAGTTTTTTAATTTTCATGTCTCATACTTTAAACTTCCAAATTAACTGATGAATTTAATTAAAATGTAATTATATTTTATATAATTTAATTTTTTATTTAAAATCTTTATATGAAAAAGCAATTACAAATATAACAAAGTGTAATACTGAAAAAGAAATAAAATTATAAGCAAATATTACTATATAGAATTTTTTTAAAGCACCATCCAGCAAATTTATTTTCTAATAGAGTAAAGCCTGTTTATAACTGAATCCTGCAATAAACGAAAAAAAAATGTTCCAGCTCCCCCCCCCCCCCCCCCCAAAAAAAAAAAAATGCTATTATGCTTTGTTCAATTTAAATAACCTGCATAAAACGGAATTTATCACTGGTCGTTTTCGTTTCCGTCTAAGCAGGTTTTATTGTATATTACTTCTGGGGAGCCCGTAATAATATTCTTAAATGAACCTGAAATTCGTATCGCAGGTCCGTACAGTTTAAACTACCTGTCCTTACAAAATTACTTTTTACGTCATGACAACATTTTGTAAACTTCTTGCTGCTGTTTAATTCGCATTTCCAATACAGTGCTTTGCAGAAATTGCACGTGTCACCCACAGTTATGCATGCCCCGAGATGTTTAAATCAGTAATTTGGATTTCAGAAGCAACGCGCGCATGCTACAGTTATTAAGCCTATTTTGCCGATCGCTTTACGACGTTCTCGACCAATTCTATTTGGATTTCGAATCTATTTCGATTCGACTCGAATTCGGCTTCTTCACTTTCAAGCATTCACCGAGATTTTTTACAGGCATTTCAAATGATATTATGAAGCTACATAATTGCAGCGAAAGATAAACAAACACGATCGCCCTAAATCCTGCCAAGGACTCTTACACAATAACCAATCAGATGAGTTTCTCGGGCGTTGCCATTGAACAATAACAAATAATCGCGATTTGTATTGTTATATCGCGATAACAATACAAATCGCGTATTGTTTGTATTGTATTAATTGTTTGTATTGTACAAATTTGTATTGTATAATCGCGATATTATTGTTTGTTAATATATATATTACGTTAGCGTAATATATATATAGATGTTTATTTTGCAAACATGTCTAGTAACTTTCACATGAAAGTTTAAGTTGCAAAGGGGAATTTGATTGAAAATATTTTGAAATAAAAGGTAATATAATGAAATTTAAAGCTTTCTCTATAAAAGTGATGCATAATAACAGTTCTAGTACTAAGCTTAACATTCTAAGCATGACATTCTAAAAATTTCATAGTGGGTATATGTCGCACCTTGGGACACAAGATAGGCCTAGCTAACTTTTATTAGAAATATTTTAACAAAAAGATTGTGTTTAAGGCTGTTCTCAAATCCAAAGGGACAACTTTCTGACATAAATTTTAATTTATTTTTGTTCGGAAACGCATGAAACTAGAAAGTGTTGTTATTCAGAAACTATGTCATCGATCTGTTTTTTCTGCTTTCTTGTAAACGCAATAGATCTTTCAGAAAATGCTGTCAAAATCGGCATTTTGAACTGAACTTCCGAAAGAAAGAAGAAAATCCAGTCGGTAAGGGGAGAAAAAGGCCGAGTCACGTGATCAAAATCGCTTATAACTCAATAGAGAATTGATTGATCCAAAAATGGAGAACACAGTTCGATTCCAAATCGCATCCATGGACATTCCGTTAAAAAATGAATTTGTAAATGTGTCAAAAGGTTTTGGGCTTGTTGAGCAGAGCAGTTGAGAACAGCCTTAAGACATTTTTTATTTAATCTACATAATATGTATTTATTAATAGTTATTATGTCATCTTTTATAAAGTCATTAGGCTTATTAATGACAAAAATTAGAAATTTAGAATAATAAAAAAGAAAATGCAGCAATTTATGTTGACAATATTCAGAAAGCTGCAAACATTTTGTCAGCTGAAATGTCTTTACAGTTTAAATAAATTTATTTTCCTGAGTAAACAATTCCATGTATATTGTAAGTCAATTATTAAACTTTTCAGATCTATTTTAACTGTCCCAAGGTACCCCACCAGGTGGTACACCTTGAGATAAAGCACAAGTTTTAATAAATAGGTTTTTAAAATTTTCCTGTAATTGATATAAGATCAAAAACTATTTAATAATGTAGGCAAAGGTTAAAAGAATGAATACCAAGTAAAATTTTGACAGTTGATCAATATAAAAAAAGAAAGTGTCCCCAAGGTGAGCCACTCTCCCCTACTACATAAAAATTAGAAATAAAATGTTATCAAAGGGAATGAAAATTATAAAAGACAATTTCAAAATAGCTGAATGAAAAAGCATTATTTAATTGATCAAACACAATGTAATAAAAATATATAGTGCTGTATTTGTACTCTGATTCTATTATTAGATTTAAAACATAAATTATAATCTTAAGTAACCTCATGAACAAAATGTTTTAATATAAAAATAAAATAATAAAGCTGCTCAAACTATCTAATCACTAAACACATCTTTAAAACTGAAGTATATTGTAATAATCATTTTAAGCTTTTTCTTATAAAATATTTTACTATTTAAAGGTCAGATATTTTTGTTTGGTTTTAATGAAATGTTTAAAACTAATTTAAATCTTTTTTTTTTTTAATTATCTTTAAGGCTGAATAAGTACGATATCGATATATAGTATTTTAATTTAAATCAGAATTTATGAATTAATATTCGGCTGCAACTTAGCCTTATATTAGGTTATTTGGCTAAACCACTATTTGTCGCATCACAACTTTGTAGCAAAGATAAATAATCAATCTTATAAATCCCTCCCCATGGAATTATTATCAGAAAAAGTGGACATCTTTAGACACAGAAGGAGGCAAAGCAAAAATATTCCCCCTTTCTTGCAATTTGACTGCTCTTACCCCTGAGTGGTACAAGATGTCCATTTTTGGAAATTTCTGGTACCTATGTTTAATATGAATTACTAATATGGCTCTTGGAAATGTCCAGTATTAAGTCTGCTTAAAAAAAAAAAAAAAAAAAAAAAAAAAAACCCCAAAGAAACTGCTCACTTATGCGTGAACCCTTTGTACCCCATTTAATCTCCAATTCCACCTTTTCTAACATTCCTCTTTTCCATTTAAGTTTCAGTCTAACTTTCCCCTATTTTAAGGTTGAAATATTTGTAGTTCCTTTTCACCTGTATTAGAGTATTGAATTTCTTTCACTGTCACATGTGTTTTGGGGATGTATCCAAAAATCTTAATTGATACATTTCTTTTTAAGTAACTTTGTAAAGTGCAAGTTTTTATAGACTCTATATAGCCTTTGGAGAACAAATTTTGAGAAAAAGGAAAGTTAGTAATTAAAATTTCGTTTTCTGAGCTTTAAATTTTTATCTTATCCAAAATTTGTGATTTTCTGGTGGCTGTTTTATTTTTTTCAGTGCACCAGTCATCTGTTTAAACCAAGGTTGGCAAGGAATGCAAAAGTAAAAGCTATGGATTTTACCATACTGTCCAAAGCTCTCTCAAAATTTTGAACTACATTTTTCAGCAAAATAGTACTATCAGAATGATAAAAGTTAGGAAAAAGGAAAATAATTATACTATAAAGTTGACAATTTGTTTTTGAAACACATTTGAACCACTAAAATGGAAAGAGTTCTAATTTAATTACACAAAATAATCGTAATTTTTCACTGAAAAGCTTTATTTGTGAGACAGCCAAAAATTTGCTGTTAGTAAAAAATATTTTTGAAGGATTTTTTTTTTTTTTTTTTTTTTTTTATGAAAAAGAATTTTCAATCCTGATGTATTAAGTGCTAAAATGCAATATTATAAATAACCATTACACAAGTTATTAAGCTGAAAAAGGTTTTTCTTTATATCAATTTATCCTTGGGTCTATTGCATTAATTTATGAGATATTTAATTTTGACTGTTCTGCTAACATTAGTTTATTCTTTAAGAAATTAAGAACGTTCATTCTTAATTAGACCAAAACAGGGTATAATTATTTTTTTACTTTAAAAAATGTAGTATAAAAAAAATACATGAAATAAACATGAAAGTGTAAAAGAAGAAACGCAAGAATAAATTAAAACAAATGTAAGGGTGAAAAAAATCAATAGCTCACTTGGCTCTTTACGTTTTTCTTTTCATTCATGGAATTCATTTTTACACATTAATCAATTATTTTTTATTTATTGCTTTTGTATTATACACATACATTCATAATAAAATTATAGTTTTTAAAATTAACTTTCTTAGTTTTTAAATATGTTTTCTGCTTTTATCCCTTAATCTAGTTTCTTTAATAGACAATCCTTTAATGAAACATTACTAAATTGGATTTTATTTAAAAGTGTTAATTCTTACATAAAAATCAATCTTGAATAAATGCATCTGTGTGAGGAAACCTCCTCCCTTCCCCCCCCCCCCCCCCCCCACATTGTTACATATAATAGTCTCTTCTGTGATTTATAAACAGAATCAAAATTTTTCAATTGTATTTTTGTAGTATAGCCGTGAATTTCTTATTCTAAGTCAATTTCTGTAGGTAATGAAAATTTTGTATTGTACAATTATTCTGAAATTTTTAACTCCTTTTCCCATTTAAAAAAAAATATATATTGATTAATATTGTCAGATTTCATGTTAATTGTGCAGTCGTTACATATGGAACTGTTTGTATTTTCATAACTTTAGATGTTAGTCATTTTAGTACACTTTTGGATCATTTTGAACTGTAAAAAGGACACGTACTGTTCAAATTCAGTTTTAACCTCCAAACCCCCCATTTCTGATTAAACACATTTAATTCAGTTATGCACAGTTTATGTTGGTATACTTAATTTGTATGCTTTTAGATTCTATTTTTGTCTTCCCGGAAAGCATTAAATCCGAAAATTCCATTAGATAGTGGAATGGTAATATTAATTTATTTTAAAGTGAAAAAGCTTTTGTGAGAAAAACATTTTTATAACTCCTGTCTCAACTTTTGTGATTTATTATAATGCTCTAGCATTTGTTGCAATGTGTAGTATTTGGATTTGTTAACCATTGATAAGATGTACCTATACTTCTGGAATAGTAATTCACTTTCAGCACTGAATCAATTTTGTCAGCAGCCATTTTTTTTTTTTTTTGGGGGGGGGGGGCGGGTTAAAGACCTAATTTAACCCTTTATGCCCCGTCAGTACTTTAAAGTACCATTAAAATAACTTGTTATAAAATTTATTTAATACATCGATTAGTATTAACGCAGTTTACAATGAGTCTCATATACTTGTTCCAAAAGCATTATTGGTTACACAAAACAAAAATATTTTTAAAAGAATGATTTTTCATTTGCATCTTTTCAGCTTTCTTGACGTTGAAATGTTGTGGGGGGTAAGTTTCAGTTAGAAAATCAAGGGTCGATCCAGACAAAATTTGGGGCCTATTTAGGGCCCTTTCACAAAAATCTATTTAATAAAATAGCCCCTTTCACAAAAATAAATTTAATAAAATGGGCCCCTTCACAAAAATTTAATAAAATGGGCCCCTTCACAAAAATAAATTTAATAAAATGGGCCCCTTCACAAAAATAAATTTAATAAAATGGGCCCCTTCACAAAAATAAATTTAATAAAATGGGCCCCTTCACAAAAATAAATTTAATAAAATGGACCCCTTCACAAAAATAAATTTAATAAAATAGGCCCCCTACGTATCATTCTTTTTCATAAATTCTTTTAAAATGTGTTATTTGTAAATAAAACCAGGTCACGAAAAAGAAAAACTTTAGCAAAGAGATTTAAAGAAAGTTTTTGTTCATAAATTCTTGGTCGGAATTTGAGTAACTGGATTTCAACTTTCGTTACAAAATGTTATTTTTCACAAAAATATAATAAAATTCACAAAAATAACTTCTACTTTTCATAAAATGGCCCCCAAGAATAAAAATCTGCATCGACCCCTGAAAATATTTCTTTTGTACGAGCGTTATATTTGTACATTTCCTATTTCTATAAAATACTAAAAAAAAATATTTCAAATAAGATTTGAGTAGTTATAAATATTGCACAAAATCCCTACAAACTCAAATTTAATTGTTTAATTGGCAAAATCCTTCTAAAACTTATCAAATGATTGTGTGAGTCTTCTAATGTAGTTTCAAAAATTCACAAAAGATGCTTTAGAAGGTGAAATTTTCAAGAATTCATAAATTTAGATTAGGGATGCTCCGAATAGTGAATTTGGCCGAATACCGAATATTCGGCCAACAGGCGAACCGAATATTCGGCTAGCCGAATAGTAACTGCTAGGCCGAATACCGAATATTCGGCTTGTCGAATGCTTTTATATTTCAAAGTTTAAAGGCATTAAAATGTTAAATTTTAAAACAATTTTACATAATATTTAAAACAAACTTTTATTCTAATAAACAAGAGCTTTTTTCAAGTAAACTTTATGCTGAAAACAATCTGCGAGGAGTAATTTAAGAAGAGGATAGTTATAAAAAAAATTTTAAATTTCATGGCGGCTTCTGAGAATTAAAACAAATGAATGGAATTTTCTTAAATTCTAAAACAAACATTTTAAAATGAAAGAGAAAAAATTGGAAGAAAAATTGTACAGGATCATATATGTGCTTGTCAGGAAGAGACTAAAGTAAAAGTTAATAAATAATACAATCGATTCAAATTTTATATGGTGACAACTTAGCAAGAATAACTGTTCTACTCTCTTTGATTAAGAGGCTACTTCAGTCAAGTGAAAAGACCCGTTCGCTAATGCTAATCCCATGGAAGAAATTTATAACGATATCTCGGTTACATTTCAATATTTTTAATTGATTTTTTTTTTTGCATTGGATAGCTGAGATCGATCTGTACAAAGGCCGTTTTTTAATTTTTCGATTTTGTTTACAGATATTTTTAATGAGGACGCTTTCATTTTCGGAACCGGTTTCGAAACTGAAAGCATGCTCATAAAAAAAATCTGTAATCAAAATTGAACAAGTAAAAAACGGCCTGCATACAGATCGATCTCAGCTATCCAATGCAAAAAAAAAAAAATCATTTAAAAATATTGAAATGTAACAGAGATATCGTTATAAATTTCTTCCATAGGATTAGCATTAGCGAACGGGTCTTTTCATTTGACAGAAGTAGCCTCTTAAGCAAGGGAGTTTTTAAATGCATCCTAGATCAGTGTCTGGAGCGGGCAATCATTTCCAGAGGTTGTAAGCGTTGTTCTTAAAATCTTAGCAAGAAACAGATTATTTACTGGACAATGTTGAGGAACTTGCATTTGTACATAATTAATTCCTATGAAAATCCTCATGGTTTTAATTTTCTTAAATAATACTTAACAAACAGCAAATAATGTAAAAACATTATCTTTTATTTAAATATGATTCTGTTTCTAATTATTCTGAATATCTAAATAAGTTGACTGTTAAACGTTGAAGTTGTATAAGGTTTTAAAAAGTATGTTTTAAAAGTTTTTATTAAGTATTCGGTTCTGCCGAATATTTCGATATTCGGCAACATGGCCGAATACCGAATAGATATCTAATATTCGGTGCATCCCTATTTGAGATATAAAGGGTTAATAAACTAACTGGTTGCAAAACATATAGCTATTGGCCATCATATTCTCTTGAAAATGTTTTGTAAAATGGAACAAATTGGGAAATCCAGCATAAACTGCAAATGAGATCGCATATTTATAATCTATAAAATGCCTCTTTATCACCTGGCATACATAGGTAATTCATTAAAACCAGGGATTATACACTGAAATTACTTACTCTGGCGACATGCATATCAACATCACTTAGTTTCGCTTGACAATAAATATTTTTGATGCGAGTTTTCACACAGTAGAGTGTAAGCAGGTTTGAAGCGGCTTTGAATTGATTTTCTTTGTCCTATTAAAAGTAAATCTAATAAACATGTCACCCTAAAGGGCAAAACTGGGAAATTTCATTAGTGGCCAATGGTTTAATACCAGTTTTATAAGTGGCCACTTTCTTTAAAAATACTAAACAATAAACTTTTGTTAAAATTTCTATTAGTATTCTAAATATGAATAGCCACAATAAATATGTTAATATAAACATATTGCAACCAGAAAAAGTAGAATGGTGGAATGCAAGAAAATTTTACTCTCCTTGTAGGAAAGTGGCCCTGACAATTTTTTAATAGCCACTTTTTCTTATTTATTCGGCCGGTGGCTAGTGCTAATTTTGCCCTTTATGTCACCCCCCCCCCCCCCCACACACACACACACCTCAACTCGTTAAAAAAATATAAATGTGTAACTCCTTAAATGTCTATTAGAAAATTTGTTAGATTATCAGATTGCAATATATTATTAAAATTATATCATGGTAGATCTAGTGATAAAATATTTCTTTGGAAATAACTACTTATGATAATTTGAAGTCCCAAAATTTTCTGTGACAGTTTTTAAGAGAACAACAATTGTTTAATTAAAAAAAAAAAAAAATATTTTAATCTTCGCCAAATTTTAATGTCACGAGAAAGGCCACTCAAAACATCGGAAGCTTTATATAAAACAGTTCTAAAACTTGATATTTTAGCAGAATTGCACTATTCCAATTAACTTAAAGAAACTTTTCGAAGGAGCAATGTGTATCATTTTTCTAAACAATAAAGTTCCTGATACATTTCGAAACATATACCGCCAGAAGTATAGTGTTTACCAAATATTTAATACAGTCTCGCGCAAAATTATGATTACAGCAATAATTTCAGCATGTTTTACCCCAAAGGAGTTGTCTGGCCTTTTTGTGCACATGCCCCCTCCGCTGTTTTTCTTATCGATTTCAGCCGCGCCACCTATTTAAAATCTTTAATGTAACACCAAATTGAATAGATGACATTTTGGATTGATATTCATATCGAAGTGTATAGAAGTTTGTAAAATTAAACGTTTTAAGTTAAGGATCCGATTGAAGACACGAATGGAAGGTGCTATGTTAAATTTTTCTCAAAACTTGTTTCATTTTATGATGAAGGTAGGAGGTTTATGTATCATATGGTAAAGCTAAAATACTAAGATTTTAATTATTCTTGATGATATAAAGACATTAAAAAAAAATATTTTTTTTAAATAATTTTTTTAATTTCTGAAAGAATTTAATACTATTTGTTAACATTTTAAACAGGGTTTAAAAAAAGTGGGTTTACTTATAACAAGGATTTTTTTTTTAAGTCTTATTTATTTTAAACAAGTTTTTAAGTGTTTTTTTTTATTTTAAACGGGTTTCCTAAGTGTTTTTTAAAATTTTAAACATGTTTTTTTAAATGTAAAGTTTTTAAGTAAAACCCTACAATAGCAGTTTTTTTTATGTCCCAGAGTTAGGTTTATTGGAGGTTAAAAAAAAAAAGCGTTTTTAACCCCTTAATTCTCGTGCTCGCGACTTTCACGGTCAGTGTAGGCTACTTTTTTTATTCAGATTGCTTGATTCGCACCAGTTTTTTAAAATAGTGTAATTGGCTTTATTCTCGCATCATTTTATCTACCATTTAAATAAAGTGAATATTTCTACTTCAAAAAAGTGGTGGCAATCAATCTGAATAATAAAAAAAAAATAGCCTACACTTACCGGGCGCGACGCTTAAGGGTTTAAAACCCTGATTTTAAACACGCGCTACCAAAAAAGTAAAAATACAACAAAAAGGTTTCACTTCAAATTTCTCGAAATCTAATTTTTGTAACGTTTTCAATGTCTTTAGTTATTATTTGAATAATTGGATTCAATTGTTATTCCTAACCAAAATTTATGGGCTTCACTCATGGACAATCGCCTGATAAAGGTAAAATCGAGGCTAAGAACAAGAACTCATTATCGTTAAATATATTCTTTTGTGCACTTCCTAGTATTTTTCTTTTAATATATATAGATGCTAGATTTAGGTAATCGAAAAGCTTAGATACACTAACGCGAATTTTTCATGATATTGTGAATGGAACATTTTGTCGGGTAAAAAGTTGTTTAAAATTTAATACTGTAACTGTTTCAGATATGATGTAAATGGTTTATGTAAATTTCAAATTCAGGCAAAGGGGGGGGGGGGGGGGGTAACACAAAAATGCATTGAAGAATTTGCAATTTTAAAATAATTGGCCTTTTAAAATATATTTTAAAGATTAATTTAATCCCAACATTTATAAATGATTTGGATATTAAATGTGTTTTCATTTATATGAGCATCTTCAAATAGCGTATTAAATTTTGCCTGCTGTAAGAGGTATATTGCTACAGTTAACCTTCAAATGATGTCACAGAAATTGTCACATAACTAGTGTGAAGCGGTCTGTGAGACCGCTCCATCGAAAGGTGAATAAAAGGCGCGATTAAATCGTAGGATAGTGTTTTTGTACAGGACTGTTATAATTAAAATTCACCTATTCAAAAGTATCTAGTGATAGTACTAAAGTTCCAAACGGAACAAAATATCGGAAGTGTTTGTAGTTAAACTGAAAATTGCAAGTTAAACTAGAAAAATTGAAAAAAGCCGTGGTCTGAGAGACCGGTAACATCCGTTAAAGGTTAAGGTACTTTGTGCTGTTTTAATTCTTATTTAACCTTTAACTGATGTTACCGGTCTCTCAGACCGCGGCTTTTTTCAATTTTTATAGTTTAACTTGCAATTTTCAGTTAAACTACAAACACTACCGAAATTTTGTTCCATTTGGAACTTTAATACTATCACCAGAGAATTTTGAATAGGTGAATTTTAATTATAACAGTCCTGTGCAAAAAGTTTAGTACAAAAACATCCTATGAGTTAATCGTTCCTTTTATTCATCTTTCGTTGCAGCGGTCTCACAGACCGCTTCACACTAGTAATGTGACAATTTCTGTGACATCAGTTAAAGGTTAAAATATAACTTAGGTATGTCATTTTGTTCAGAAACCTTCAGGTTGACTAGATTATTTTATGAAGGTCGGACATAAGCATCTTAAGTAGATGCAGACAGAAATGTTTTCTTGACCTTGAATATTCATTTTTTTTTTTTTTTCAAGTGTAATTTAGGCCGGGGGCGGAGGGGAAGTAGGTCGGACCGTTTTATTTTTCATTTACAAAAAATTATTTCTAGATATGCCTATTTCATTCAAATAACATTCAAAGAGTACATATTTAATTTAGTTATAATTATATAAGTACCTAAAATGGAGGTTTGTAAAAGGCAAAGTTTATTGAATAAATATTCATGTGCACTCGGTTTTTGCGGTATATTGCAAAAAATATAATTTTACTTTTTGAATTATTTATTTTAAAGTGGGAAGGAGTGAAACCGCATGTAAAAAAAATATTTGTTAAATGACATTGAAATGGTTATATGCATAAGATCAGATGGGCTGAGTACCACGAATTATCTACGATACCATTAATAAAATTATCTTTCACATTTATTTTATATGCATGCTTTGGTTTTAATTTTTGTAAAATCGCTGAAGTTATTTGCAAATTTAGGTGTTACAGGAAATAAGGCAGTGTTTTAAATTATTAATGTGAAAACGGCCTCTGTCTGTTTTTGGCGAAATCAATCGGCTCTTTATTTATGAAGATTTTCTCTTGTTGAAACAGACCTCTAATTACAATGGTAAAGTAAATAAGAGGTGAAGTTTTTTGACTATCCAAGTGCTTAATTTATAGCGGTATATTAATGGAAATCCCTCTGTAAAACTATTTTGTCTAATATCCGTGTAGATCGGTTTACTGATGGAGTTGTCAGATTGGTTTCATTAATATTCGTGACATTAATTTCCGAGCTACCTAACCAAAACACAGTTTCAACTACTGTAATTTCACTGAAACTACCAAGAATCTTTTCAATAATAATACAGCAACAACCAAAAGGAAAAAAAAAAAAAAAAGTAATGCTCTGTGTCTTTGTTAACATGCTTTTAAATATGCAGTTATGATTTTTACAAATTTTGAATGTTATCAGCGCATGCAAGTTAACTATTGGAAAAATATCAAAATTGCCAAATGTGCAAAAAGTAACTGGTTTTGTGGAACAAGTAAATTAGAATCTATGTTGGGTGAAATAACCCAACTTTGATAGTATTTTCGCCTACTTTTAGAAGTTCTGTGAAATTATGTTTAAATTCTTAATCTAAAACTCTTGGAAATCTTTTAATTCCATTATTTAAGGCTCCTGTCCCTGCCCGCGAAGACACTCACGAGCTAATGCTAATCCTATGGGGAGGAATTTTCCTATTATCTCGTTTGCATTTCCACATTTTTAAATTTTTTTTTTTTTTTTTGCAATGGATAGCCGAGATCCGTCTTTTTATCGCATCTTTTGTACTTTTTCGATTTTGGTCGCAGATATTTTTTATAAAGTTACTTTCACTTTTAAAACCGGTTCTGAAAATGAAAATGTCATTCTAAAAATATCTGCGACCAAAATCAAAAAAAAAAAAAAAAAAAGCGATGTAGAGACGGCCTTCAGCTTTCCAATGCAAAAATAATTATTTAAAAATTACGAAATGCAAACGAGATATTAGTAAAATCCCCCCCCCCCCCCAATAGGACTAGCATTAGCTCGTGAGTGTCTTCGCTGGCAGGGACAGGAGCCTTAAGCTTTAAAAAAATGCATACTAAATTTTGCGGGTCCATGGTTCTGTCGGCCTATTCCTTAATCAGACCCCAATCTCAAGAACTAAAGCTGATAGTAGAAAAAATTTGCACATTTTGAAACCACTGGGTTATACATGAGGATCTCACAACCATGGTAGAAAAAGTGCATAAAAAAATCATTTAGAAGATGTATAAAATCTTTTATCCACTCTCACAGTAAACCAAGTCTGTAAACAGATGACATATATGAGAAAGTATCTGAAAACAGATTTGTTTCACTGTGGGAGTGGATGAAACAGATTTGGTTCACTGTGGGAGTGGATGAAACAGATTTTATGCACCTTCTAAACGGACTTGGTCTACTATGGTTGTGAGCCCCTCATATATAGCCAGAAAAAGATAAAACATTTTAGGCACAGTAATGTTGTCCCGTGTGAAACACCTAATTGAATTTTTCCCCTCTTAAAGTTGCTAAGGGGATGTACATATGTAACGTTATCACTTTAGGGGGAGGGGGTGGGTCTGGCACTTGATATCGTAAGATATCTCTAGGGAGAGGGGGTCTGTCTTTTGATATCTATATCATTTTTGATCCAACAAATTTTTCATTTTTTGCTAATTATTTTTTAACATCAAAATAGTCTATGAACTTTTTTTCTTAGTCTGTTATTGATTTTTATGAAAATACAAAGGTATTATTAAAAACGTTAAGTAATTATAAAATCATTTTATTCCAAAATATGGATTATCCCAACGTTCAGCATTCCTATTCTTCTCCTTTATAGATATAAAGCGTTGTTAGGTGAAACCAAGTTCGGAATGATAGTTATGTTTACTAGTAAAAAATTGGGAAGAGTGTTGGTCACCTGTTTTGTTAAGAAGTTGTTACCTCCTCCCCGTCAAGGGGTCTAGTCCAAGAAAACAGTATTATTGTTGGATGCATTCTGTAACAAAAAGCTATATTTTTAAATGGTATTTTCTTAAAGTATTATTTACTATAAAGTTATTTCATGTATAATAGCAATATTATATTGACTTCTCTTCATTTCAGTAAAATACGAGAATAGTAAGTGAAATACCATTGCAAACGTATTACAAGAAAAAGAAATAAAAAAAATGTAAAAATAAAAATAATTTTTAGATTTTAATAACGATATCATTTGGGGGGGGGGGGGGGGGGAATTTCCAAAAAGTTGATAACGTTATATATGCATAGCCCCTAAGATGATTATCCCCTCTGTTTGTAACCAACTGTTCCATAGCGTTTTGCCTTTTTTCTAACAAATAAAAATCTGCGTATCTGGGCGATTTTTTGCCTTTTAATATCCCCCCCCCCCCCCCATCTCTTGATTTTGCGTCCTTTTTCTGAGCTTTTTTTTTTTTTTTAAATATCACCTTTTTCCTCCTATTTTCATCGATCTTCAGCACCTTTCTCGCTTTTCGTCGTCTAAACTGTTTTCATTCCTGGTTGAATAAATAGTTTTAGCTTTAGGTATTCTAAAGCTTATATTCTTCAAATGTCCCCCGAGATTATCTTGATTTTCCTGTCTTTACGAAAGTTACTAGTTTCATAATAGGTTTCTTTTTTCAATTTTTTCTTTCACTAAGTTTTGGCTTATAAGAATTTAATTCCCTTGGCATTTATTGCAATGAATGCAATCGTTCTCCCCTTGGAATTTGAGTATAAAAGTATTTTTTATTATTATTTAGAAAACAGCTCAACTCATCCAGAATTTTACCTTATTATTCTGTTAGTTATTACATGGAGTATAAGTACTTTTTTACTCTTTGAGGTTAAATGCGTTTTATCTAGTTTATCTTACCTAAACGTGTAACAGTCTGTTAAATATAAATAGCTGATGATTTTAATACACGACCCCCCCCCCCCCCCCCCTCTTCTATCCCAAAAAGGAAAATGTGTAAGAATTTTCTTTTAAAGAAATACTTATTCAAATTTTGATTGGCGCCAATAAATTCTAACCTTATTAAAATTAATTCTGATTTCAGTGAATCTATTTTGAAACAACTGTCTAACATGGTAACTAGTATACAATAGCAGAACTCGGGGGAAACATGAACACCGTTATTGTATGATGTATTATTAAATAGTTAATCACAAGTTAATTGCATTAACGTTTTTTTTTTTAAATATAACATGAATGTATTCTAGTTTATGCTTTGATCACCTTAGTTTGATAACCATCGCAAAATATTTTATATTAGAAGTGACTTTTATAGAAATTTTAAAATGTTTAATAAATGTGATAAACAATAAAAATTAAATTATTAAAACATGGCATAAATCATTTTATTAAATTTATCCTTTAAGTCCAGCGTTCTTTCCAAATGGAAATTAAATAAAATGAATTATTTTTTAAATCTTCTTAAGGCTGTTCTCAAATCCAAAAGGTAACTTTATGACTTAAGTTTTAATTTATTTTTGGTCGGAAATGCATGAGACTAGCAGTTGTTGTTGTTCAGAAACTATGTCATCGAGCTGATTTTTCAGTTTTTTTGCAAATGCAATTGATCTTTCAAAAAAGAGTGTCAAAGTGGGCGTTTTGAACCGAATTTCCGCGCGAAAGGGAAAATCCACCCACAAAAGGGTGAAAAACATGTTTGTCACATAATCCAAATCGCTTATAACTCAAAGATAATTGATTGGTCCAAAAATGGAAAACAATTAGATTCCAAATCGCTTCCATGGTCTCAGGTTTTCCAATGTTATACCTTTCCGTTAAAAAATGAATTTGTAAATGTGTCAAAACGTTTTGCGCTTGTTGAACTGTTTATCAAATTTATCATTGTAGATGGAAATGCATCATCACATTCAATTTGACTACACGACAAATGAAATCTCTACAGTGCTGTTTATGAAGATGTACTCGTCATTATTCGCGAAATGTCCATAATAAAATGAAAACTAAAGTATCATTTGATGGCATATTTAGTCTTTGGTTTTTTTTTTTTTTTTTCAAAGGGCATTATTTATATATTTAGTATCAACTTCAAAAAATTTCCAATAGCAATACCAGTTTTGAAAAGCGATTAGTCGCATAGTACTTAGCCAAAATACAAAATTTCATTGAAATATGTCCGTAAGCATAGGAGATATAATTAAGAAAATAAGGTTTATCCATAAATTTAGAAAAATATTAAGATTTAACAGTGAGATATTACAAAGGCGCTTCAGTTAGTAACCGATTAAATGTACATAAAATATAAAAATAAAAAAAATCTGATTTTATAAAAGAAAATTTTATGTATTTCGGATTAATTTATGTAATTTTTTTTTAAATAAATGCAAACGATATGATATCTAGAAACAGCCCCTTTACTGTCGTAAAATAAAATTTCTCCCTTCAAAAACTAACGGTAGGAATGAACTGTAAATTTACGCGTCCATGTTTTTGTTGACTCTTTTGATGTAAAAATAAATATGTTATGATTCAAAAATTTTTAATTCATTAGTTTTCATAATTAAAAATGCACTAGTTTAAATTTTAATATTTTTTAACGAATTTTTGGGGCAAATAGCTGAGCTCGATCTTTAATATGACTATTTTTTACTTTTTTGGTTGCAGATTTTTTTTTAAAAGGTACTTTCAGTTTCAGAATCGGTTCTGAAAGTGAAAGTATCTTTATTAAAAAAAAAAAAAAAAAAAAAAAAAAAAAAAAAAAGAATCTGCAACCGAAATCGAAAAAGTAAAAAATAGCCATATTAAAGATCGACCTCAGCTATCCTATGCCAAAAAAAAAAAAAAAAAGGTTTAAAATATTAAAATTTTAAATTAGAAATAAGAAAACAGCCAAACTATTGATTTAACATTACGGAGCGGGTGTTTTCAAGTGAGTGAAGCGTCCCCTTAAATCAAAATATTGCCTGCAATGTTTGCATTCTCTCATGGTTTAATTATTGAATATCTCTTGAACTTACTAATCGTAGGAGCTTGGTGACATTTTATACTTCGGCTAATTGTAGGATGTAAAACGCTTTTGTGTCAAATCTCGAAATTACTGTTGGAAAAAAAAAATAAAGGTTGTGAAAGTATCAAAGAAAACTAGACAGAATTCTCATGGGTATCACTTCCATTTTCCCATTGTTTGCTGGAGAATTAGTAGGGATTGATTACTTTATTTTCCACGATTGTACATGTACTTGATAAAACTTTTGCTTGAGGCCGTTGATTAGGGATATTTCAAATCCCCCCCCCCCTCTCCGCTAATGTTAAGCCTATGGGCGTTTGATGCATTCGTATTTTTAAAATATCTCCTCAGAAAAATATTTAACTTTTTTCTGTGTACTCTTCTTAAATGTCTTTAAAGCTGTCAAAATATTTTCAAAATATCGGTTAATATTTATTTGAAGTGTTAAAATCTGGCCCAGTTTCGCTAAGATTGTATGACATAAAGTTATAAATTAAGTATATATTTTTAGAAAGCTAAAAATATTAATTTCCCGTGGAGATATTTTAAAAGTACGAATGCATCCACACGTCCATAGGTGTAACGTTAGCGAGGGTAATTTGAGATCTCGCTGACTAATAGACTTAACTACAGTATTTGGTGATTAAGCACCATCATGGATTTCTTTTATCGTAATATTTTAATTTACATTGTTGCCAACCTTCCTTTTTTCCATCAAAGCAAATAAATCTATGAATTTTATTAAATAAAAGGTTAACCACGTGGAAAAGAGAATTTTGTTAATGCGTTTCTCGAAAAAATATTTTTCTCCGCTCAATAAAGCGTAACTTTCTGACACCTTTACGGATCCATTTTTGAACGCAAAAGCATGGTACTGCTAGCCTGCCATGGTTTTGCAGGCCTGACTATTGAAGCTATTTGGAATCGAATGGCTTTTGTTTTTGTTGATAAATCGATTGCTTACCGGTTAAACCTGCCCTTACGTGACCATAAGTTTATCGAGTTATGAGCTATTATGGTAACGTGACGACAAATTTTTATCATTCCCACGCTCAGGCGTCCGGAAATTAGGTTCTAAACACGAACTTTCTAAAAGTATTTATTAAAAGATCTGCTTTTACCAAAAAAGGGAAAACACCATTTGATTGCATAGTTTCTGAATAAGAACGCCTGCCAGTTTCATGTATTTCCGAACAAAAATTCAGAAATGTGCCAAACTAGCTCCTTTGGATTTGAGCCTTAATTTTTCTGGTTCGAATGGATGCCCAAGAACAAGTTTTTATTTACGAAAATGTGTACACAAAAGGTTAAATTTAAATTTCCATTGCTTATGTAATATGGCATAAAATACTTATTTTTCAATAATACATGAAAGAAAAGATGTATATTGTGGTGCATTTTAGAAGTTGATATAATGCCTAACCCGACTTGTGACATGCCAGGAAAATTACGCTTCTTAATTTTTAAAAATTTCACGTGTTTTCTGTAAATAAAAATAAATGTAATATTGCACGGATATATGTGTTTGTTCCTATATAGTAATATTTATGCATAAAATTTGTTTCATACACAATATGAAACACAAACACGTGCTTCATAAAAATCAACCAAATACTAGAAAGGAAAAGGAACTGTTTGATTTGGACCGTTTTTACTATCCGAAAGCGACGTGGAGACCAAAATCACTTCGGTTTCGGAGGTACTTTATCGTTTTAATTGAAAGTGGAGTAGATTTGGTGAATTTTGGGTACAATCTCTTTAACCCTTTATGCCCCGACGGTACTTTATAGTACCATTAAAATAATTTGTTATAAAATCAGTTTAATACATAGGTAAGTAGTAATACAGTTTAGAATGAGTCGTAGGTACTTTATCTTGTTCCAAAAGTATTATTGGTTGCACAAAACAAGAATATTTTTAAAAGAATTACTTTTTACCCGACTGCCAAGAAGGGTTATGTGTTTTACGCGTATCTGGGTAAGTGGATTTCTTTATACCTAGTGTTGACTCTAGAAAAAAAAAAGGGGCCGCCGGGCGGAAATTTTTCAAAAAGGGAACACTATTCTAAAAAAAGGCACTTTTTTTCAAAAAGGGGACACTTGTACCTTGTCCACAAAAAAATATTTTGAACTGGTTTGTTTAGAGCCCCTAGAATTTGCGATATTTTCCCGGGATCAATTGAATTGTCACTGGACGCATAGGGAAGTGTTAAAAAGGGCAGCCGGACACAAAAAAGAAATAAAAAGGGCCGCCGGGCGCTGCGCCCTGCTAAAGCGGCTTAGAGTCAACACTATTAATACCCTCGAAACATCCCAACGGCTGGATGGATTTTAATGAATAAGGTTTCTATCAATTCGTCTTAACCATCCGACGGTTATAATTTGGTTTTGTTTTTATAAATTCAAAATGGCGGTAGACGAAAATTTTTTTTTACGCACCCTATTGAGTGGCATATCATTGGATAGGTCTTTCAAAATGAAGACTGTTTCATTGGCTATTTTGCAGTCAGAAGCTCCGTTTAAACATTACACAACCTGGAAGCTGTGTAGGTAGGATCTCTAGCTTTGCTGCAACTCTAACCTTCATAGGCCTCATCAAAACAGTGTTTATAGATAGGAACTAACAATTAAACACAACTTAAGAAGTCACCAATGCAAGTAAATAAAAAAAAAAATAAGTATGGGTAAGTAATATAAAAAATAGTTTCACATTGATGAGAAATAATTAATTAGTTCGCTTTTTACGCAGTAGGGTTTTTCATTTTCCAAATTTAATTTTTGCTTGTTCATTTGCATTTTTTTCAACTTTCTTGACGTTGAAAGATTGTGAAGGAAAAGTTAGGAAATATTTCTACATTTCTATTGCAGCAGCATTATATTTGTGCATTTCCTAATTCTATAAAATGTTAAAAAATTTTTTTAATAAGATTTGAGTGGAGTTATAAATATTGCACAAATCTCTATAAATTCAAATTTTACTTGGCAAAATCCTTCTAAAATTTATTAATTGATTATGTCAATCTTCTAATGTAATTTAATAAATTCACGAGCAATGCTTTAGAAGAGGAAATTTTCATGAATTCATAATTTGGGATACAAAGGGTTAATGTCTCTTAATACTTTATGCTATTTAGACAGAGGCAAATCCCATTTCGAACATAGCGCAATTTTGACTATCTCTCCCTATTGCATTGTGAAATTTGAACATTACCCTCGGAGCCATTCTATGCAATAACGGAACTGCATTTTACAAAAATTATACACTTCTGCTTTCTAAACAATGTTAAATCGACTTTTTTTCATTATTAAAGACCACAATTCATAAAATAAACAAGTCTTGCTCCCAAAAATGTGCTCATCTAAGTTACTTTTGCAATATGGTAATGGAAGGATACTTTACGACATGCAGTTTGATAATGTTGTATTCTGTTGAATAATACAGTTAATTTATTCTTTCTAATGAAATTTCGTACTCACTTGTACATAGTTTTTAAATATTTAGCTAAATATTCTGATCAGTTATAAACAAATGTTTTTTGGTATAAATTAAACGGTCATTAAATTTCTTATCTTGGTAACGGAAAGTAATATACAATTCAGAGTATTCCAATTACTTTTTGAAGTATATTTTAAAAATATTTGTATTATTCTTTAAAATGTTTGTAGAAACCGTAGGAACAACAACAACAACAAAAAAACTTTGCAACTACAGGGTATTTAAACTGAACTATATTTGTAAACATGTGCAAGACTCATTAGTCAAATTTTTTAACGCAAGAAGTTTTCTCTTATAGATTTGACACTTATAAACATTTGCCTCATGTATTAAAGAATTCCTGCATTTTCATAAAATATGGAAAATTCGATCAATTCTGAAAATGTGGATTTATAACACTTTGAGAAAAAAGATATTCAAATTTTCAAAGTCTCGTCTTCTTAACCATGAAATTGCCTCGTTGATACAGGATGTGTGTGTGTGTGTGTGTGCGGGGGGGGAGGGGGGTTAGAGCTTTTAAAGTCAGAATGGGCATCTTTGCGCAGGAGCAGCTTAAGATTTATACAAGTTGTTTCTTTTATGGGTGACATCTTCTAAAATAGATGGGTTCATTTTACCCCCTTTTAAGTAAGGAATACAAAGTGAGAAAATAACCCTAAAAGTAGTTGGGGAAAAAACGTCAATGTACACCAACATAGTTCTTTTTGAAATTTCATTATGTATCTCTGTAAATTCTTTTAATAAACTGCGATTAAGATCTGTATGAATCGTATCGAAATATAGCTGCAGTTTGTCATTTCACATATTAATTGGTGATTTTGTCAAATGCCCCAAGCTGAATTGTTTTGGTATCTTACCTGAAGTTGACTGGGGTACTATTACTATGCACTAAAATACTTCTGGAATTTTGCATGCATATTTCATCGGATTCCCAAGTAATTGTGGTAACTAAATCGACCTGTAGGCTTAAATGATTTTTAATATGTGGATATTTTATTTGACTTTATAAGTGTTATAGTGCGCAATTTTCTTTAATAAGCTTTCTGAGGAATTAAAAAAAAAAAATTCCCCTGTCTCGAACTAAAGATTAGTGTAATCATCTTCATTTTTTAGTTTTTGCATCAGTATGCTTAGCTTTTGACTGAGATACAAATTTGATCGTCTGTCTTCTTTGAGTTAGACATACAGCATATTTAAGATCTAAATAATCTTGATAAAGTAGAATCATTCCCATCTGCTGCAATAGATAAAATTTTCTCCTAACTATGTAGATCTATTTGAAAACTAAATATAATTAATATTTCGATGTCAAATAAAAAATTCATTATGAAATTTGTTTCGTAGAATTAATGTATATAGAATGTTGACTTGCACATCTTAGGCTATTTATCATTCACCAGCAAGACAACGATAAATCGCACACGATTGTCGCGAGCCTACATCGGTGTAATCCATCAAATGCTTCTTCACCATCCCATTCCATGACAGTTATGTACCGTATAAACTCGTGTATAAGTCGACCCCCTCAATTCTTAAGCAAAATTTTGAAAAAAAAAAAAAATTAATTTTCGTGTATAAGTCGAACCACATTTCTGGTAGTATGTTGAAAAATGATTCGTAATCAAAGATAAAAAAAAAAAAAAAATCATTAAATTAGTAAACTTTTTCTTTTTACGTTTCTAATCGCTTTTTTTTTATTATTATTATTATTTATCGTTAAACTGTATAATTATGTAAAACCGAAGAAGCTTAGACTATTTTGAATCCTATTCACATCAATTTAATGATACCTAAAAAGAAATTCTTTCAAAAATCTATTCAAACCTTATTTACAAGGGTAAACAATTTCTTAGACTGCTAAAATATAGTGCTTCTTTGTATTGTAGGATTTTGGCAGAGATATCTAGAAGCATTCTCAAGTTGAACTCTTTTTTAAAAGGGGGATTAAAATGTTGAAAGGAATACCCCTGTATCAGTGCTGTAGTTGGGTGGGAACGCGTGGGAACTATAGGTGTAAATTAGCGGTCGCCACTCGCCACGTGGCGATTAAAGTTGTAAAAGTGGCGATTAAAATATCGGCCATCGATCGCCACTATAGTCGCCACTCGCCAAGTGGCGATAAAAAAATCTGTTATCGATCACCAACTGAAATACAATTTTTTCATGGAAATATGCATCTCTACTTTGATTACATCTAATTAGCAAACTGATTAATTCTTTTTCCTACCGAATGCAAGCAGATTGCAGCGATTTAGCTGTATTTTCAATATTTCAGTTTTTCGCCATGCTTGCTCTTCAGTTGGATTATTTTTTCAAGAAATATAGTTTTATGCAAAATATATTCATCAGCTTTGATTCCACATGTATTTCAAATAATTTATTCCTTTTTTTTTACTGTATGCAAATGAAAGTGGATTTTAACCCTTCCGGGTCTGGTTTACTACTAATAGTACATGTCTTTTCATCAATTATTATTTTTATAAAAACTTTTCAAAATAACAGACATTACATTACAAGATAAAAACACTAAAAACAATATAAAAGGATGTTTTTAGTGTTTTTATCTTGTAATGTAATGTAATGTCTGTTATTTTGAAAAGTTTTTATAAATATGAATGAATTCAGACATAGTCCTTTTGTTTATATCAAAGTATTATTTCATCTTAAAAATTACTTTTGTTACTATCTACACATGATATAGTATATGGCTATGCTTTTCTTATTATGAGTTCATTTATGTTTGGACATTTAGTAATTTATTTTATACATATATTTCACTCTTTAAATTTAAAATATAGGTTACTTTTCTGAACGAATCGTGTGGTAAAACACAAAAAACATTATAAAGTTGTAATATCTGTTAAACCCTCTTGTAATACGAGATTTTCCAGACGTCTCCCAAAACTCTTAACCTATTATCATATCAGTAAATCTATTTGGATAGCTACGATTAAGATTATTAAAATGAAAGTAATTTTGTTCTCAAAATTGAAAAAAAAATTAGACCCTAAAGGGTAAGGACATTACAATATCTTCAATGTGTTTGATCAGTTAGATTATTTTTCTGCAAGAGATACTAATTAATCCTACGAAATACACTCACCAGCTTACATTTCAACTGTATGTAATGTATATGGTATGTTAATAACACATTTAATTATTAAATAAAATCAAAATAGCATTTTATTGTGGGTTTTTTTTTTTTTTTTTTTTTTTTTTTTTTTTGTATACATCTAGTTGTTGGAATTTTGATTTATTTACTAACTTTTTATGTAAAGAAAGTAACAGTAATCTGATTGATAATTGTGTTTATGAACATTTACAAATAATCCAAAAATATATTCTAAAACAATATGATAACAATTTTGTAGTTTTAAAGTAATTTTCTTGAATTTCAACTGTGTCCCTATTCTTATCATGAATAGTTGGCTGGTATAAAACTCCGATTTATAGAAAATATGTATATATACAACGATTATAGTTTATCTAGATGCCAAGAAAGATTGAAACATTATAGTGGCCACTAACTTTAAAAAGTGGCCACTAATGAAACTGAGTCTACCGGCCACTGGCTACTAACTCAATTTCCCAGTTTTCACCTATAGTGGGAACGCCGTTCCCAGAAATACGTGGTTTGTTACCGTAAAAAAAAAGAAATTTCGCGAACGGACACGTTTTTTTAAAAAAAAAGCGAAACTGTAATTTATGCTAGTTTTAAGAAGATCCGTTTCACTTATTCATAAACCGTTTAACCAAGTTATTTTCTTCTGATGGACTAATAGCTTCTATTATTATGAAAGAGCACTCGTAAAAAGTTAGAACTCTGATTTTCTGGTCAGAATGGGGGGGGGGGGGGATGGCCATATTTAAAAAAAAAAAAAAAGTAGTAATAGTGGTAGTAGTGGATAAGTGAACTCTAGTGTTTTTTCATCGGAAGAGAAGGGGTTAAGGTTCTGAAATTTCTCTTTTCCCCGATGCGAATTTTTCTGACACATTCACAAGCTAATTCCTATTCTATTTGCATGAAACTTTCCGGTATTCACACTCAAAAACCTAAGAATCGCGAATTACTACCCGACAACTAACAGTGCCATTATTGTATCCCGAAAATCTGTTAAAAATGCCGACTTTGACAGCTGGCATTTGCTGAAACATTTACAGGAAAATTTAAAATTTTGTTCGATTCGCAGGAATTTTAAGAGTATCCGCACCTTTTTGTCTATATTGATAAACGGAAAAAAAAAATCGCGTGAATGTATCGGAAAATTGCAAATTTAGATTTTGAGCACAGTCTCTTACACTGCAATTTTGCCAGATAGCACTGGAATGCTTTTCTTTCATCATGATATCCGACCTTCCTTGCCAAAGATTTTTTCTTTCGGAACATACTGAATTTAATAATAAAAAAAAAAAAAATTGAAATTATTAATTCTGATTTTAATCCTTTATTAACGAATTACTCTCACTAATAACGCTGGCCTGCAAAATTTGGGTTATCATGTTTTTTAACTTTTGATAATTGATTCTTATGTATTTTATAGCGCTGAATCTAAAAAATGACCTTCATTTTTAGCCATCACGTAAGGATATTTTGCAAATCGTAAATTTCAAAGTTAAAAAATAACGAAAATCTGATACTGTAAAATATGTGCGACTGTTGTGTTTTTTAAACTTTTTGATAATAGATTTTTGTGTGTTTTTTACTGCTGAATCTGAAAATGACCTTCATTTTTAACCATCGCGTCAGGAATTTTCGAAAATCGGAAATTTCAAAGTTCAAAGATAAAATTGAACTCCCACC
This sequence comes from Maratus speciosus, assembly GCA_963932465.1. Lineage (NCBI taxonomy): Eukaryota > Metazoa > Arthropoda > Arachnida > Araneae > Salticidae > Maratus > Maratus speciosus. The sequence continues at coordinate 493,913,573 of OZ010787.1, forward strand.
TCATCGGAACCCTGAGCTGTTTAGCTGCAAGAATCCCCAGTGTAAGCCAAAAAATTGAATAAATTATTGAATAAAATAAAATTGAATAAAAAATGCTTTACATCTATTTTATAGTATATTTTCGCTATTTTTTTTAACTTGAAATTTAAGATTTGGGAAAAGCTCTGACGTGATGGTCATTTTCAGATTCAGTGCTAAAAAGTACATAAAAATCAATTGTCAAAAGTTAAACACAACCATCCCCTACTTTTTAGTATCACTTTATTTTTAACCTTCGAAATATACGATTTGCGAAAAATCCTGACGTGATGGTTAAAAATAAAATCACATTCGGGTACAGCGCAAAAAAATACATAAAACAATTATTAAATGTAAAAAAAACACAACCATCGCAGGCTTGTGTAATCAAACATCGGTATTCAACCGAAAAACCCTTCAGCGATTACATCTACTGTCCAAGTAAAAAGAGAAGCAATAGAATCTTCTGTATACTTTTGTGTTCTCTGTAAAAATTCCCCATCTTGCATGAGGCAAATGCGTGAAGTACCATCTCATGGGGAAACAAAAACATTACCTGCCACTAAAAATTCAAAGGCGTCTGATGTATTATGTTTACCTGAAAATAAACAAGCCTCTTCAAGGCAGTTTAGAAAGAACGCAAATATGCAGAGTCAGCATTTGAGGGCTGCTCAAGAAAAAAAAGGAATAAAAGAACACTTTATTATTGTTTGACCTGAATAATTTGATTGGCGGTTTTTTAAAGAGTTTTTGGCTAGTATATAAAGACGCTATTTTCTAATAAAACGCAATTTGGTAAGATGGTTAATGGTAATTATTTTTTGTAAAACTGAATTTTTTCTGACACTTGGTAAATTGCAGTCGAATGGCAATACTTAGTCACAATTGCTAGCAAAATTTATCTCATCATTTTCTTTTTTTTTTCTTTTCTTTTTTGTGATTTAGTAATGAACGGATAGCGATAATTATTACAATGTGTCTCCAAAAGGAAGCTGTCTAATTATTTAATGTTCTCCAGTTTTGAGTTTTAAGAAAGCTCTTATAAGCTCTTTACACAAGGTTTAACCCCTTGAGGGGCAAGCAAAAATGTCTCTAAATATTGAATTCTCACCGGAATAATAGAAAAATTTTATTTTTAAATAAGGAAAAGCAATTTTTCAACGATTTTCCCCAAAAGTTAAAAATATAAAATTTAGTTAATTTTCTTGTGAGAATCTTGTTTAAATTAGGTGGGATATATTTTATCACACCGCCCCTCAAGTGGTTAAAGAAAGCTCTCGTAAAATACGTTGACAAGGCTAATATGGGCATTTCCAAAAATAATCAAGAATGACATTTCGCTATCGATAATGTTAATTCACTCATTTAATAAAAAGCTATTGATGACGAGAGTATATTAATGCTGTTCTCAAATCCAAACTGGCTGCTATGACTCGATCAGGAAGTCTTTTTTATTCTTAAATGCACAAAGCTACTAACTAAACTAAACAAGTTGGAAATTGCTCGTCAAACGTGGCAAATGAGATGCGTTCGTACTATAACTATTTTTATAGTTATTTTTTGCACCCTATATTGTACTGAATGTATAATTTTTTGCACTTCATAAAGTGCATAGTCTGATACATCATTAAAATGCACTTCCAATAATTTTTTCCCATTCCCGTAATGTAACGGAACACTTTTGACTGTCCCTGTAATTAAACTATACATCCGATTTTCCTAAAATTTGAAATAGCTCAACAAAATTTTGCAACAACTATATCTTTAAAATTTCCGACCATTCGGAAGGCTGTAATATCATTAAAATGCACTTGCAATAATTTTTCCCATTGGCCGTAATGTAAAGAAAAACTTTTGACTGTCCCTGTAATTAAACTATACATCCGATTTTCCTAAAATTTGAAATGGCTCGACAAAATTTTGCAACAATTATATCTTTAAAATTTCAGATCATTCGGAATGCTCTAATATCATTAAAATGAACTTGCAATAATTTTTCCCATTGGCCGTAATGTAAAGAAATTTTGACTGTCCCTGTAATTAAACTATACATCCGATTTTCATAAAATTTGAAATGGCTCGACAAAATTTTGCAACAATCATATATTTGAAATTTCAGACCATTCGGTTGGGTAGTTTTTGCTCTGTTACATGCGGACAGACGGACGGACGGACTGAACGACGACTATAGCTGCTACGTATTTATATAATTACGAACGCACCTAAAAATCGAATAGCGATTTTTTTTTTGCTGATTAAAGGAAATGCTTTTTCAGTAACTGCTGCCCTATTTTCGAGTCGCAACAGCCCTTGAAAGGTTCCTTGATACAGCAATCTACTGTAACTCAAGATGAGATAAATTTAACAAAAAGGGAAAAACGCTATTCTATTGCAGATTAATTCAATAGTCATGTCTGCATATTCCATGCTTACGCGTTCTAACCCTTTCCGGCGCAGAGTAGTTGGTTGGTTGTATTTATGTCGGCCAATTATCAGCACGTGGGATATAGGCCCTAAGGGGGGGAGTGCCTTCCGTGGAGGTCTTTCTAAGGGAAACTAACCCGTATTAACGCTTGGAGAACCAAGGTTCGAAGAAAACAACGAAAACTCCGAACGATTAGGCCGACGGGCGCGATTGGGATCGAACCCAGCACCTCCCGTCTACCAGCTTCGAGAGCAGAACCTCTCGGCCACTGGTTGGGCCCGGCGCAGAGTAATTCTTTTTGTAAAATGAAGTGACGGACTGAAACCCGAATTTACAATCGTAATATTCTAAGAATAGAATTTAATTACGAGCTTCTTATTGAACTAACGATTATATCAAGTCATCATCTGAATTAAGATGACACCTGACTGACACCCGAATTTACAAACGAATTTAATCGAAAATAATAATTTGCGTATTTTCCAGTACTTCATAAAAGGAAAATTTTAAATATTTGGGTGCCAGTATTCTTAAAATTAGGCATCCTTTTTTGTGGACACCGTCCGCTAAAGGGTTAAACGGAGCAATGTAAAATTAGATATCCAGTATAAACAATTGGGTGTTACTGTAAGGTTCAGATTCAATAATGTTTAAAGTATTATAGCCCGGGGGTCGGTAATATCGAAAGCCCCTTGATCGCGGAATTGAAAAGTTTTATGTAAATCAATAGTAAAAAGTTATACGAACAAAATCAGCAAGGTATGACTAGGTTTGACAAGCCGAAAATACGCTTAATTAAAACTATTTAAAAACATCTGGCACACGTCCCCATACGCATTTGCCGACACTTGACCAGCGTCCAGACGCGAAATAAAGACGAAACCGATAAAAATTCAAAGATAAAATAAACGCAAAATTTTATCACCGGCCGCCTTTTACTCATTTATGCTGATATTTACTCATTTATAAATTCTGTTTTTCTCACTTTCAACTTGCAGTTGTCAAAAAGTGGACAAAATAATACTTTCGCCGGCGTTTTTTTTTTTTTTTTTCATTTTGTGTGTGTGTGTGTGGGGGGGGGGGGGGGGGGATCGGACAACTCCGAATATTACAAGATTGCGAAAAAAAAAAAAAAAAAAAAAAAAAACATTTTCATTACATATTTCAACTAAGACATTTCCGATTATCGTTTTGATCTTTTTTCTTTAATACCTAGTATAAAAGAACAATGAAGTGAATAAATTGGTAGTCATGCATGAAATCCTTTGTAAGTTAGCCATCAATAGGACTATTTTTAGATCAATTTAGACAAGTAGTCAAGTAATCTGGACTGCAGAAAAAAAATTTTTAATTCAAGAAAGAAAACTTTGAAGGTTAATCGTTGTATTGATAAGATTTTTTTTCTTTTTATTTCTGTTAAATTATAACATTATACACACAGCACATTGTGCTACTTTAACGTTATTTCTTTTTTCTGGTATGCACTGAAAGAACCCTTTTCCTTTTTGGTTCAATAGACAAAGCTTCTAATTCTTCACACTAGAGTATGAGTTTTCCCCAGGTTTAAAAAAGGGCATGGTGCTGCTGTTGGGAAAAGGTGCATTTTTAGTTTCAAATGCATTCTTTTGATTTTTTAAAGGCACTTTTAATTAGAGATCGACTGAAAATTCGCTTTCGGCCAAAAATCTGAGTTTCGTGAAAACGAATTTTCGGCGAAAATGCTGCCAAAAATTTGGCCTGACCGAAACTATCTATTCCAAAGAACTCGTTTTTTCCTTCGGAAATTTTCAACGTTACTCATTGATTTCAGCTGTATCCGCTCAAATGAGGCACTATTTATTGCTATGAACTTCACTGTTAGGTAGTTTTCATTACAAAAAGCTACCTATTGCAGCCGTTCGGAGGAAAGAGATTTCAAAAAATTTTGGTATATTTTCATCGATCATGACCCCCAGACCCCGAAACCACCCTCCGTTCAAAATTGATATATATCATCTAACCTATGTCACACTGTAACTCTCGTAATTATGAACCGATTTCGATGTATTTCGGTGTGTACATAGTACATACAAATGTCTCGACCGAGTTCGTTGGCCAGCTTCATCCGTCGTTTTGTTTCAAAATGGCGGCCATTTAAATTTTTTTTTAATTTAAAATTTTAAATGTGGTACCAAAAAATTAAAAATGGAAAAATATTTTTTTTCTTATGTATTTGACCTTTATACAAAGATTCCGGAGCTGTTTTTGTTTCGTCTATATCTTAAAAAATGGCTGAGTTATAGCGTTTTGAATTTCTAGCGTGGCTGACATTTTGAAACGTCCTGAATTTTGTCACGCGATAAAAGGCGTATTTATGAACCGATTTGGATGTAACTTAGTTTATACATAGTACATACCAATGTCTCGACCGGGTTCGTTGGCCAGCCTCATTCGCAATCTTGTTTAAAAATGGCGGCCATTTAAATTTTTAAGAAAAATTTAAATTTGAAATGTGGTACCAAAAAATTGAAAATTGAAAAAAATATTTTCTTCTTATGTGTTTGACCTTGATAAAAAAGATTCGAGAGCAGTTTTTGTTTCGTCTATATCTTAAGAAATGGCTGAGTTATAGCATTTTGAATTTCTAGCGTGGCTTACATTTTGAAACGTCCTGATTTTTGTCACGTAATAACAGGCGTATTTATGAACCGATTTGGATGTACCTTGGTGTGTACATAGTACATACAAATATCTCGACCGAGTTCGTTGGCCAGCTTCATCCGCCATCTTGTTTCAAAATAGCGGCCATTTAAAAAAAATTTAAAAAATAAAAAAATTAAAATGAGATACCAAAAAATTGGAAAATGAAAAAGATATTTTGTATGTGTTTGACCTTAATACAAAGATTCCGGAACAGTTTTTGTTTCGTCTATTTCTAAAATAATGGCTGAGTAATAGCATTTTGAATTTCTATTGTGGCTGACATTTTAAAACGACCTGATGTTTGTCATGCGATAACAGGCGTATTTATGAACCGATTTGGATGTAACTTGGTCTGTACATAGTACATACTAAAGTCTCGACCGAGTTCGTTGGCCAGCTTCATTCGCTATCTTGTTTCAAAAGGGTTGCCATTTAAAAAAAATTAAATTTAAAATTTAAAACGAGGTATTAAAAAATTGGAAAATGAAAAATATTTTTTTTATGTGTTTGGCCTTGATACAAAGATTCCGGAGCAGTTTTTGTTTCTGAAAATTTCTTTTGTTTATATCTTAAAAAATGATTGAATTATAGCACTTTAAATTTCTAGCATGGCTAACATTTTGAAACGATCTTGTATTTGTCACGCGATAACACACGTATTCGCCTATTTCGATGTAAGAAGGTTTGTGGATAGTATACATCAATATCTCGACCAAGTTCGCTGGCCAGCTTCATCAGCCATCTTGTTTCAAAATGGCGGCCGTGAAATTAAAAAAAAATTATATTTAAAGTGAGGTGCAAAAAAATTAGAAATTGAAAAAGGTTTCTTTCTTAAGTATTTGACCTTGATATAAGGATTCAGGAGCATTTTTTGTTTGTCTTTACCTTAAAAAATGGCTCAGATATAGCAGTTTCAATTTCTATTGTGAGTAACATTTTGAAAAATCTGATTTTTTGCATGCGACAGCACTCGTATATATCAACCGATTCCGATGTGAGTGAGCATGTGAACAGCAATTACTAAGGTCTCGACCAAGTTCACTGGTTAGCCTCATCCACCATGTTGTCTTAAAATGGTAGGCACTTTAAGAAATCGCCAAATTTGGCAGTCAAATATGAGTTACTTTAAAGAAAAGCAGCTTGGATAAAGCTGACTAATTTCGCGAAACTCTCATTCATTATATTGATAAAAATTAGTATTGAATCTCCTATATTCAGTTTCCACTATATTGAGCTTCGTGTGTTTGAATGATATAAGTTGGCTTTTTTAAAATAAGGAATATGAAAGCTACCTCTTCCTTCCGGCACTGGCCGGAAGGACTTTTTATAATTCAATCAAGACTGACTCAAGACGTGAGTGCAAATTGTAAAGCAAGCAATGCATATAGGATTAAACTTTGAAGACTCTCTTCACGTGTTCATTAAAAGCTGCAGTCCTAACAGTAATAGAATTTTTTTAGCCTGAAACCGCCGAAGTGTTTCTCGCCGAACTCTTTGAGAAAGTTCTAGTAAAATAGATGATCATTTACAAAAATCATTATAAAAGAGAAATCGAGGTACGGATACCTAAAACATTTTTTAATTTGATGAAATTCGTATAATTAGAAAACCACTCTGTTTCGTTGATGAATTAATTACATTTTATTTTACATGAAAATAAACAGTTTTGGTCAGAGGCAGAGAGCCAACTTGGGCCAAACGTATAATTAATAATTATGTATAGTTAATAAACACGTATAATTAATTATGTATATTTATGTATGTATTAATTACTTTTTATTTCATATTTTTGTTTTCGGCCGAAAACAGATAGATCACCGAAATTCGGTTTTGGTTTCGGTCTTAAAAACCTGTTTTGATCGATCCTTACTTTTAATATTTAAAAAGTCAAGACACTCTTCAAAACACAAGTCCCTTTTTACTATGTAAGCAAACCTTACAATGCAAAAGGCACTAAGGTCACAATATTCTTGACTCATGGGTAAAGAAGGGCGCTATTATTTTAGATAGGGGGCAAGAACTGTGCTATTTTTAAACTAAAGTACTGGCAGGGTGCACCGCAATACTGAAACTGCCTGGGGCGAAGTTGCCAGTGTTTCCGAATAGTAATCTTCGTCGTGTTTAATGTCAAATTGCGGCTATTAAAGCGAATCTTTCAGTTTGGAAATAGTGATACTCAAAAGTCGAAAGGTTTGGCAGTATTGAGGACATCGGGCATTATTTATTTGGCAGTACACAGATCTTTCGTCATTTGAAAATTAAAATATTTCTCTGAAGATCGTAAAAACTTGAAAAATAACTATTTATTATATGGAAGTATAGGAGACTCCGGACTAATAGGGATATAGGAGCTAAATAAGACAAGTGGATTTTCTCATAAAATAAATATTCAGGCTTTGGTCAATATATGCCTGTCAATATAATATATATGTCAGTGCCGGCATTACACAAGCATATACATTGCAAACAGTTAATGGAAAAAAATGTTCAAAGTAAGAAAAATACATTCCGAAGCTTAACTGTGGATTTTTTTTTTTTATGTTAAAAAAAAAAAAGAACCCTGTTTTTATCGATATTGCCTGTGTGTGACTGTTGAAGCTTTCAACGCATTCATCGTGGCTATGGCGTGCCTGCTGTGTGTGTAAGTTATTTGATTATTTTTTTATGTTAAGTAAAATAAGCGTGCTTTATAAGGTTCAAATTTTGAGTGTAAATATGGCATAAAGTTAAATTTTTTCTGAGTTTATATTTTTCAAAACAACGAACGACACATAATGAAAGCTTTGATTTTTCATGTTATAGCGGTTTCTTTTCGAATTTAGTCAGATTTACAGGCACACACGTATTGGTGTGTAGCTTTAGCAGGTGTTGTGGGTATTGTGTTCTGATAATATTGACGGTCCATGCGCGACGTATCCGACGAGGCGCACGAAATAAGAACCAGAAATTGGTGCACCTTTTTACGTTCACTAGATTTTAGTACAGAATATGTAATGGACTGGGATTCACTGATAATCTAATAGAAAAAAAAGAAGCTGAACACACTGAAAAAATATAGAACAAATGCCAAGAACGAGATAACTCAATTCTAGTACACTGCGAATATTCCTTAAAGACGAGATATCTCGTCTCTAGCATAGATCGAACGTTCCTAGGCGGCGAGATCTGTCGTACATAGCGCGATGAATGTGTTAATGCTGTTCATATGCAATTATATTTTGTGTTACGGAGTAATAAATATTTGAGTGTAGTGCATAATTTGCACATGCCTACATGCGGTTCAAAATGGTATAGTGGCTAATGGGACATTTCAAATCGGGGGAACACCAAAATGATTATATATAAAAGTTATGTTTATTGCATTTGATACGTTAAATGAACATTTTGTGTACAAAAATCTTAATATCGTATTCTTTTATATCTGTTAAAATTAATACAATTTTACCAAATTAACTTTTATTAAAATAAGACCATGACAGGATAATAAAGACCTCAATCTTCCTTTAGTAGGTTACAAAGTTAAAATTTAATTTTTAAGTAAGATTTTGACATTGATTTTTTTAATAGTGCTGATATAACTCTTAAATTCGCCTGATTCGGATATATCTATGAAAGTCCGTCAGACCACAAGAGTCGAGGTGTAATAGGATAAAATCTCATTTCACAAATTAGCTACTTCTCTTCCAATAATTAAGCTATGACTAGCGTGTTTTTTTTTTAATCATTATATAATTTTCTTTAAATTGTCGCTTTAAAAATAATCTAGGAATTTTATAAATTAAATTTTCTGCAGTATGAAATGTAAAGCAATGTCCCATATATTAGCTCCCAGTCTCCGCTATTTTTCAGTGCGTGTATGATACTTGTTCGTCCTCTTCAAAGCGCTGTTAAGTACTCATATTTTAATCTCCTGCTGCTCTTGTATGTCTGATTCAAACCACTCGTAGCTAGAATATTCTGTTTATGGAATCGTGCCAGTATTTTACATCATCTGCAGTTTTGTTTTCATAAGTTGTCTCAGCTCTTTTATCCTTGGGATTTTAAATGTCCCTTTGGAAACTGTCCCATAAAGTAGGACCCCGTATTTGACCATGCAGTGTCGTTTAAGAATTCCTTCAAATTGTTCATTTCTCACCTTTCAATCCAAATTCATTGTGAACATTTTTGCTCCCCAATCGCACAGTAATTTTCCTATTTTCAGAACTTTCAGACGGGAAGCAGTGAACCGAATTCTACCTTCATAAAACACCTCTATAATAATACAGTCGAACCTCGTTAACGCGAACAGTCAAGGGTAAACTTTTTTTGTTCGTGTTAAAAGTAGTTCGTGTTATCCGAACTTAAATACATTATATACAACAGGACGGGGCAATCGGAAACAGTTCGTACAAAAAGTAATTCGCGTTGAGCGTGTTCGTGTTAATGAGGTTTGACTGCGTATGTTGTACTAGCAGACCCGCCTGGCGTTGACCAGGCCATAATAAAATTTAAAGATCAGTGTTGGATTCAGACCTTTATCTGCGGGAGGGATTTCTGCAGCTCTGTGATGTATAATGGGGAGCGGCGGTTGCACTTCTAGGCCATCAATAAGCTTAAAATCCCAAATTTTCCGTCGGGATATGTCCGAGGGGGAAGGGGGGGGTATGTCCCTCACTCGGGCCACGCCTTGAATTCAACACTGCCTAAAATAACCTTCACGCTTCCCGATTTTACTCAAACTATATCTTACTATGCAAGTCGGGGGGGGGGGAATCGCGATGTCACCTGCGCTGATTTTCATGGGTGCTGATTTAGTCGAGAAGGGTTATTTACCAAACCCATTCTGAGTTCCACCCCGACCCCTCTTTCTTTTTTAGCGTTCATACAAAAATATATTTCCTTACTTACTTTTAAAATACTTTTATTATTTTTAATTCATTCCTGAAAGTCTTCTCCTTCCAGAGGTATAAAATATAAGATTGGATGGATAAGGTATTACACACAAATTGGTTGATAAAAAAAAAATTCTCATTTTAAAAATTTTAAAAACGTTGTACGACTTCAGAATAAAATCGAAAAGAAGAAAAATAGTGTTTCGGGAAAATTTTTGAATTGGTTTCAAGAGTGGCCCAAAATCAACGGCGAACTAGGAAAATCGGGGAAATACGCGATTTTTTCCTTAAGAGAGAAAAAAAAAATAAAATCCAAAATCTTAGCCTCAGATGCATTCGGACCTTGTCTATTCGGAACCAAATTTGCTGACCTCTACGTGCGATAAATTTTCGTTAGCCCTCCCCAACAGACAAACAGAAACTTTCTTTTATTAATGTAGATTTAAAAAAAAAAGTAACGTAAAATCTCGCATCTCTGTAAACAACTTTTGCCTAATCGAGGGCTGGGTTTTAAAAGAGAGGTGAGGTTAGATGATCGCCTGGTACGCTAAGAACTAATAGACGTAATATATCCAAAATAATTCGTTAAAATTATGGAATTAATTTTATCTCAATCGCATAATGATCAAATGTTATGCGATTTCATTTCTAATTGAGTTGAAAATGTCCGGACCTAAAGTCGAACCAAGGACCTCTGGCTTAACCGTTAAACAGTATACCAACTGAGCAATCCCGGCCGACATGGTGAATTATGCCGCAGTCGTCAGGGGAAGCATTGATCCAGATCACAAACTCGAGGTCAATCCAGAGGTCTCGGGTTCGACTCTTGGCTTGTACCATTTTCCACTCATTTGGAATAATATAAAAAAGTCATATTTCGTTAATAGTTTTTAAAAAACTACATGTAGGGAAGTTGGAAAATCTCACCCAAGGCAACCCACGCGATCTGGATAAGGGTGAAGGCTCACTACTCTCTGCCAGCTTGAATGGACTTTATAAGATTCGAGGATGGAGCGATGTGTACGTTAAAAATTGCGAGGGAGCTCGGTGCACTCTATTTAGGCTACAATACATGATGTAATGAGTATTTGCAAGAATATTTCCACTCATTTAGCTAAAGATTAGCCTTTTAAGTATTAATGTAATAATTTAGAGCTTAACGCAATAACTTTACAAGTTCTCAATGTTTTCGAAATATTTTCCGCTGCCGTTTTTATTTGAAATCTAGGGATGCGGAGTATAAATAAAAGAAAGGTATTGTACGCTTTTGCGAGGCTTTTTTTTTTTTTTTCGGGGGGAGGGGCAGGGGGGGATGAAAGTTGGAATATTTTGCGCCAACCACTAAAACTTCATGAATGTGTAACAGATATATTTAAATATATTCAGTCATAAACCCATTGAAAATCAGACATAAAAAGATAATCTATTTTGCTTTATTATGACTGCTAGATGACCTTGACCAAGCTAATGTCTACGTAAAGTTTTAACTAATCTTAGGTTTTGTTTTGTGTTTAATGTAAAGAACTAAGGGTGAATCAAAGTTTCATATGATTTTACTTAAATACTGTTCTGTTTGTACTCCAACCTTGTATATAGTCTTGGATGCTCGAGATTTTTAGAAGGAAGATTAAATTAAAAAATAGCAAATCTATACTTCGATTTGCCGCGAAACTTAGTCAAATACACCAGTGAAATTTGTCCCTTTAAATTGCTGCTCAAAAAGTTTAAATCCCTTCATGCATTGAGTGAGCGATTCGATCCCTCTCTTATTTCTGTCATTGAGCTATGCTAAATTTTTTAGGTTGATTTCTTCAGAAATCGGTATATTGCAATAACTTCGTATACAGGATGTATCTGAAATGCTTCAACAAACTTAGAGGGGTAATAGTACTCACGAAGACGAACAAAAAATGCAATGGAACATGGGATCGCATCGCAAACGACGTTTAAATGATGAAAATCGAGAAAATGCGTCTGGGAATGGACAAACTGAGACAAGAAAGAAACACTCCAGCAAATTATTTATTGTATAGAATAGGTACAACACAGTTCGTGATATCCAGAGAAAACAAATATTTTACAAGAATTGTTCAAAGTGTCGACCGCGGACATTATTACACAGAGTACATCTACGGAGGAACGACTGGCGGACACGCTCAAATTTGCATACGTGGATTCCTGCTCACAGATTTTTTTTGGCTTTCTTCCAAGTTTTTGTTCTCTTTCTGACCGGATATGCACAAATTGAAAGGAAAATCAGCTTCGTGCTACTAGCCAGTTCTGCAGAAAAGCAGCATGCGAGATTGATTTCGATATTTTTATTAGTTTTGCAATTTTCACCCTTTAAACGTCATTTGCGACCCCATGTTCCATTGCATTTTTTGTTCGTCAAGTACTATCATCCCCCCTAAGTTTGTTGAAGCATTTCAGATACACCCTGCATATACAGGGTGTTTGGGAATTCGGCCGACAAATTCAGATATGTGATAGTTAGACATCAAGAGTATTAAATGTAAAATGTATCGCAAATCACGTATTTTATTTAATCAAAAATACAGGGTGTTCTACCCTGACTCAATTTGGATTGACGGTAATCACTTTCAGAAAACTGAAGTATATTATAACTTTTAAGAGACATTCTCACCTTTGTTGTAAATGTAATAATATGAAAAAGAAAGTGGTAGAAGTTTCTATTAGGGGAGAGTGTTGTACCTTGGGACAATTTTCACATTTTAATTTTTTACTTCGATGATTATAATCAAATTTAAAAGCAACATTTCAATACACCAACATATTTCTCTATAATATAATTTTAGAAATTCAGACAGTTTGAAAATTAAAAAATGCCATTCATTTAAAGTAGGGAAGGCAAACTGTCCCAAGGTACAACATCCTGTTGTACCTTGGGACATACTGCATAATGCAGGGAATAGGCATATAACTCATCAATAATTTTATACAATAACTAACACAATATTTTGTCCAATAACAATAACTAATTTTATGCCAACAAACAAAACCTTTTTTTTCCCCCTCAAGGAAATAGAGAATGAAACTCAAGTTTAAGATCCAAAATAAAGTTGAGTTGTTTTATTTATTGCATTTCACATGATTTGTGAAATTTTCTGTAAAATAAGTAATAAAAATACTTTTATTTATCCAAATCATTACGAACCATGTATTTCTTGTACCATTGGACATGTCCCAAGGTACAACATATTTTACTGTCCCGAGGTACAATCACCACACGGTTTAAATAAAATCAAAATGGCGGTAAATCTAGAAGAACTATCATTATTTTCTCATACCAAAACATTTAAAAATCTTCTCTTTTATAAAAAAAATAAATTGCAGTTGACTTGTTGTAGAAATACATAGGGAAAAAAATGAAGTTAGAATGGAGGAAAATATTTACTTTGGACTAATGAAATTTATTTTTTTTTCACCTAGCTGTTAAAATTCGATGCTTCTGATGTTGCCTGTTAATTATGATGAGATCTGTTGGTTATAGGTCACTATTAGAAATACACAAATATAACTGTTGCCAATAGTTTATTAGAAATTGTCAGTGTCCCAAGGTACAACACTCTCCCCTATACGTGTGCAGTATAACTTCAAAAATCCGGCATCATCCGGACCAAGACTATGCCGGATTTGTGAAAATTCCGGATTTTTGAAGGAATATCAAAAGTAGTGCTGTATTCTTAATGGTGCCTTTAGCCATAATTTAATTCGTTATTAAGTGATAATTATGCAAGGAAAAACGAAAATTAAATATAAAAATGAACTTACATTAATTGATATTTTCTATGTTACAGAAAAAAAAAATCTAATAAAGAGTTAAATTATTTCTTCTCGTGTAATTTCGGAAACATCGATGTCAATTTCGTTTGCTTCAATTTTTTTGGCCGTCCTTTAGCAAGTTTTTCTTGTATTTTATACAAATGGAGAATCTGTATTTCGGAAATGCAGTCTTGTTCTCTAAAGGAGATATTATTTCTCCAGTCAAATTTAGTTTTTTTTCAAGTGACACCTTTTCTTATGCCTGATGTTCATCCTCGTCTTCGGAGCTGTTAATAGCTTTATCGACGGCTGTATTTAGCACAGCGTCAGTATAGAGACTCCAAAGATCTTGTGTACTAGTCTCCACCTAGCAGCTCCCAGAAAATTTGTTCAGAAAATCATCGTCTCTGACAAATGAAAAAAATGACGAATATTTTTTTGCATTTTTACTTTCAATCTTGAAGTGTTTAATTCATAAACAATTGCTATTTTTCTTCTACCATAACTTGGAAGTGTAAAATAAAAAGGAGGGGAATCGATTGTTTTGATGCCGGATTTTTTGAAGTTGCCGAATTTTTGAAGTCACACTGTATATACGTTTCTATTATAGCAGTATGTACTTGACGTTCCTCATTTTGGACTGCGATTACCCGTTCATATGGTATCATCGATTGCTTGAATACCCTGTTATTCCAGAATTTTTCGTGATGTTATAGCATTTCGTACAAAACGAGGTACATATCGTTACATTTTCATTGCAATGTTTTTATTTTTCTCAAAATTATTACCATCAACGCAAGTTCAGTTAGGATGAAACAACCTATATTTGTGACTACATAAGTGGTTTGCGATCCGATGTTCTATGGCAATTTTTAATCCTCTTGATGCCTACTATCAACCCTCTGAATTTGTCCGTCGAATTCCTCAACACCCTGTATGAGTGAGTGATACAAATCTTGTCACCACGAACTCTAGTCCATTTACGGGGATCTATAGTTTTTGATAGCATTCACTGAATGGCTTGGATTCGAACCTCGTTTGGGCGATATTTCAGCAGTTTTTACATTTTTGAGATAAATACGTCTGTTATATCTGTTCAGTTATATTTCGTATGCAAATTTAAAAATTCTCTTTAACCCTTAAATGCCTGGTGTTGCTTTTCGGCAACACCCAATTTAGACTCTAAAATACTATTATAACAATATTAAAGCTATAATGCCTAATGTTGCCAATAAAATACATCCTGAAAATATTATTAAATTGATTTTCGACATTTAGATGGCAACACTTGTGCTGTTTAAGAATAAAGATAGCTTTATTTTTTCAATTGTTGCTACTTGTTCTTTTTGTTTTGTTTGGAAGCTTGCGAAATACCCTATTTTGACCTGCAGTGAGCAAGTAAAATTTATTTCTTAAAATAGTTCCTAAAATTCTTGTGTGTTTAATATTACAGAATTTTATCAAGGGAAATTATTTTTTCAATTAAACACCAGTATTGCCGATTAGTAACAATCTGTTTTTTAGCTGTAAGCTATACTTAAAACAAAATATGAATTTTTTAAGTATTTTTCCCATGATTTATTTAAAAAATGAAAGCGGAAAAACATTATTACAATGATTTTTGAAAAATCATGCATTTAAGGGTTAAATTACATTTCTCGCCAAAATAGCTAACTGAGAAGCGAGACCAATTTAATTTGTATTAAATCTTATGTATACACCTTTAAAAAGGGAAAAAATCAATTTACTCTTCTGACTAAACTGAGAGGAATTGTTTAACGTTGGAAAGATAGAAGTATGTCTATACCAGCACTGCTACAGGCAACTTGTTAAGACTGTTGATTAGTCATGGGGGAAAAAAAACGAATTCTCTTCTCACAGGGAAAAAAAAAATGTGTTTTCCTCTCAGGGTTGTGAGAAAACAATATGGTGACCTACCACCTTACCATGAAGGCCCCTTTGTGGCTATCACTAAACAATATTACGCTCCTAATGATGGATTCACTTCTTTTTTTGTCGAGTGCTTAATTTTCTCGAGTGGGGATGAAAATTTCAACTACAAAATATAGATTTTTTTTTAATTCTTAAATTCCAATTATGCTTAACCCTTTCAGGGGCAAGATACTTGTATGCGTAAAGAGAATTTATTTGTAAACGAGTAAAAGTATGTTTTCGCGTACTTAATAAAGGTGAAATTATTATAAAATTCCGGTGCCAATGTGGTAATTAGGGATTAAAATTGTGATGCCAATAACGGCATCGCCGCCCTTCAAGGGGTTAAGCGAAATAATTTGATTTATGAGGTTTTAAGATCATGCACTTTGTCATTAGTTTCTCAAATTCTGAAAGCACCAAACAGCTTTGAGTAATTAGCTTTAATCGCAGCTCGCCAGGTTCCTTTTAAAATTTTAAGTATAAATTTTAGAATTATTTTGGGAAGAAGATACAATTTGAAGGCTTTAGTGGAAGATGTTATAATAAATTTCCTCAAACTGCTTTATGGATGACAGTGTTATGAATTATTTTATCATGCGTTAAAGCTAATATACTGAATTCTAATCTCGGTCTTGAAGATTTGAGACATGTAATATTTAAAAATTAAGTGATAAAATAGTTTTTCTGAGTGAGTATAGTACTACTAATTGAGAATTAAACCCATGCTACCGAAAATAAAAAAATCAATATTTTCAACAAAAAGCTTTTATACGAATTGAGTATTCCAACTGAGCAAAAAAACGAATTTAGTCTGACAATCGTGGAAAAAAAGCAAATTTCTGTAAAACGATCGCGAAAAAAGCAAATTTCTGTCAAAGGATCGCGAAAAACGCAGATTACTGTCAAAGGATCACGAAAAAAAGAAAATTTGTCAAAAGATCGGAATTAAATTTGCGGAATTTCGTCAAAAGATCGCGAAAAACGCAAATTTCTGCCAAATGATGGCTGTAAAAGCGCGAATTTTGTCAAAAGATCCCGGGAAAAACGTGAATTTCGTCCCAGGGGCGCCGAGAAAACGCAAATTCGAGGAAAAAACGCGAATTTCGTAAAGGATCGCGAAAAAAAGCTCATTCCTGTCGAAGGATTGCCAAAAAAGGCAAATTTCGTCGAAGGATTGCCAAAAAAGGCAAATTTCGTCGAAGGATTGCCAAAAAAGGCAAATTTCGTCGAAGGATTGCCAAAAAAGGCAAATTTCGTCGAAGGATTGCCAAAAAAGGCAAATTTCGTCGAAGGATTGCCAAAAAAGGCAAATTTCGTCGAAGGATAGCCAAAAAAGGCAAATTTCGTCGAAGGATCGCCAAAAAAGGCAAATTTCGTCGAAGGATCGCCAAAAAAGGCAAATTTCGTCGAAGGATCGCCAAAAAAGGCAAATTTCGTCGAAGGATCGCCAAAAAAGGCAAATTTCGTCGAAGGATCGCCAAAAAAGGCAAATTTCGTCGAAGGATCGCCAAAAAAGGCAAATTTCGTCGAAGGATCGCCAAAAAAGGCAAATTTCGTCGAAGGATCGCCAAAAAAGGCAAATTTCGTCGAAGGATCGCCAAAAAAGGGCAAATTTCGTCGAAGGATCGCCAAAAAAGGGCAAATTTCGTCGAAGGATCGCCAAAAAAGGGCAAATTTCGTCGAAGGATCGCCAAAAAACGGCAAATTTCGTCGAAGGATCGCCAAAAAACGGCAAATTTCGTCGAAGGATCGCCAAAAAACGGCAAATTTCGTCGAAGGATCGCCAAAAAACGGCAAATTTCATCAAAAGCGCGCGAAGAAAAACACATAATTAGGGCCGGTAGTGGATTTTCGCTCCCTGCCTCCCCCCCTCCCTATTGTAACCTTTCGGAAAATTTGCTGTGAATTTCAGAATTTTATTTTTTACTCAGAATCACCCCTGGTATTAATCGGTAAGAACACTGTTTATTTTAACACTCATAATGTTTGTACATAAGAAAACGTAGCACGCTACTCACGCAGACAATTTTCATCCCACTAAATTGCTGTCGCAGACACAACCATAACTTTCTGCTACTGGGGGTGCTAGTCACTAATAGTCCAAGAGCTGTTAAACATTTTAGGGAAGGTATTTGAGGCACCCTGAAAATTTGTGCAATACTTCTTTTGTAA
Source organism: Maratus speciosus (assembly GCA_963932465.1). Lineage (NCBI taxonomy): Eukaryota > Metazoa > Arthropoda > Arachnida > Araneae > Salticidae > Maratus > Maratus speciosus. Next base: position 493,931,459 of record OZ010787.1, read on the forward strand.
TGGCTGAATACAAAAGCGAATGTCTGGCTGAAGGATCGTGGCCCAAAAACTGTGCCAGACACGTGTCAAGTGCCATTTTTTGACTACCCAAAAAAGGTATTTAATGGCACTTGACACGTGTCTGGCACAGTTTTTGTGCCGACTAAAGTGTCTGTCATTTTCAAAATATTTTTTTCTAAGCATAAATATTATCTGCCTCAATCTCAGCGTGCCTCAAATACCTTTTTTGGGTAGTCAAAAAATGGCACTTGACACGTGTCTGGCACAGTTTTTGGGCCACGATCCTTCAGCCAGACATTCGATTTTGTATTCAGCCATTACAAAAGAAGTGTTGAACAAATTTTCAGTGTGCCTCAAATACCTACTCAAAAATGTTCGACAGCTCTCATAAAGAAAGGCACTACTGAACCAGATAAAAAGTATTAGTTCAGTAAAAAAGGGCTATTTCAAGAGAAAATCCGATTGTGTTTAACCTTTAAAAAAAATGGAGTTTCTAGGTTTATAAAGAAATATTAATTTAGAATGATTTTAAGAATTTATAAATTGAAAAAAAATACTACAACCTCTGTCTCACGCGCATTATATCGAGACCGAAATAGTTAACGCCGTGAATTTTATTACACCTTGGACGGACTTTAATGTGTTGGAAATCATTCTGCAGGACTTCGTCTTTCTGCGTTAGATTTCTGTTTTACGCAGTCCGTCAGAGTTTACTGCATAATTAAGTTGCAACATGATTGAATTATCTCTTTGTTTCTTGTTTTTTTTTTTTTTTTTTTTTTTTTTTTTTCTAAAGAATTAGAAAGTTCTTTAATTTTTCCAAGCTGTCGCGGGCACAGATATAGAAATATTGTGGTAAGGGGAAGGTATTTTATAAAAGATCTTTGGGTAGAACTATAGGAGCAAATTTAACTTTTTTTTTTTTTTTTTTTTTAGGGCCGCGCACTGCACCCTTAAATAATAACTTTGAGGGAACATGAGAAAAATAGAATAATATATGCACATTGAACTCAATAGGAGTCTGTCTGACAACACGCGAACCAGCGCGTGATGTTACTACACGCGAGCTGGCAAGGGTCAGAGTATGTTATTTTGCCTGGTAATAACAGGATTTTAAATATAAATTTAAGAGAATTCATGCCAACCCCCTTAAAAAATGGATGATTTGTAAAGGAAAATTACAAAAAACATAAGCGAATGTTAAACTTTTTTTTTTCATTTGGGAGGAAAAAACTGTCTTCGTTGTTTTTTAGCTTTTGAAAGACTGTCCTGATAAAATGATGGTTGAACATAACTTTTTTGTTTCGTTTCCATTTCGTTTTCCTTTATGTAAGCGCTATTTTTTCGCGTCATTGGGCAATTGTTAAAATTTGATTCCCCTCCACCCCCCATTTTTTTTAAAGCTTCTATTTCCCAATAATTGAAATTTCCGCGTTCGATACCGCGCTATCGACTGAGGTAGCAGTATAAAATGTTTTCCTTTTTAATGCTTGCGTTTCGTAGAAAAGTCTTCTGGAAGAACAATTCCCCAGGTAAAATGGCTTCGTGAAAATTTTCAACTAAAGTTATTAAAGTAACCGTTTTCATTTCGTTTTTCGGAAAACTTGGATTTCTGTTTGATTTCCGTGTTATTCTTGCTACCTAACCTTATTTTTTAATTTTGCAATTTTTCGTTTTTCTGAATGTGCGTTGCTCGTATTACTTCGGAAACAGAAAAAAAGAATACACACTGATTGCTGTTCCGATAAAATGTACTTAGTTCAGTTATCACACTTTTAAAATTGCTGTTGTGTAAATAAATGTTGGCATATGCGGCTTTTTAAAGGGGTCTCAGTACTCTTAAAATTGGAAAAAATGAAAAAAAAAAAAACATTTTCAACATTTAATATCTTAAAATGCATATGATTTTAAAACACAATTTTTATTGGGATGAAAGGTATAAGTATTTTCTTTCATTTCATGTATTTAAAAAATTGCAACATGCATAATTAGCATTTATAGGGGGCTCCAAACTGTCAGATATTTGACAAGAAGAAAATTGGTATAACAGCTTATGCGCAGGATTACAAAATAAATATTGCAAACTACAATGAAAATTTTGGTGCCTCCTTATACTTCAGATTGTAATAATTACCTTGAACCTAAATAAATTTGTATTTAAAGCATTTTTATATTTTTAATACAAAGTTGTATTTAGCTAATGCAAAATTTTTGAAAATTTCAACAGTATAATCATCTAAAAAATATAAAACAATAGAAAAGGAAATTTTAGGTTCAGTTTATGTAGACTAACAAGAAACATGTTTTGAAAATTTCGTGTAAAAATATTCAAAAGTTTTTGAGATATCCTGCGCGTTATGCTTAAAAACGCCATTTGGAGAAAAATGACTTCAGGCGCTTCAAGAATGACGCTTCAGCTATTAGCGGGTATAAATCTAAAAGCCATAACTTCTATTCTAATAGGAATTTCAAGGAAACAATTATATCAAAATGTTCAGAAAATATAGAAGTTTAACATCTAAAAAAATTAAATTTCGAAAATTTTGAAGCTTTTGAGTCCTGTGACCCCTTGAACTTTTAGACGGCTGGATGATATCGTGAGTAAAATAAGTTCTTCCTCGGAATTATTTACTGTTTATAAAGGACTTAGCTCATACGAAGCATTCGTAAGGGAAAATTTGCATGTATTTGATGACATGTGTTTAACAGAGTCAGGCGAGTTTAAAAGAGATTGACACATTTGGCATGCCAAACTGAATTTTTCGCCTGAAGAAGTGAATAACTATTGCCGTACTTCCCATTGCTTGAATGTTATTATTTCAATGATTTCATTTTAATCTAAAACTACTAACACTTTTCTTCACTGAGATTGCATGTTGTGAAATATCCCGCATGGTTTTCCCATTCCCGAATTTTGCTTTTCTTTAGTTTTTCTTTATATTATTGTACAAACTATTTTATTTTTCTAATGTTGGTATCTTCATGTGTACTTTAATTTTAAGAGTTAAAAAAAACTTCAGTCTTCATGTGTGTATATCAGTATATCCATATATCAATCTAAATATATTTAATACTCACAGAAATGAGAATTTAATTGCCCATGTCAGAAAATTCACCATACCAAGATTTCTCCCATTAATTGTTAAAGGCGGAAGGAGGTCCTTTCAGTGAACGCGCCTACACAGATTTAAAGTTATATTTCTTAAACTTTATTCTGGCATTTTACGCCGAAATTCAAATTTAATTTTTCTACTGATATGTATAGTTGATTTTTTTCTAATGTATCTTATTACTATTATTAAATATCTTGCATTTATAATAGAGTAAATACTGTTTCCTAAAATATGTTACACACGCCTACTCCTGCTAAAGTTTACAGCAAGCTCACTGAAAGGTTGTTACCATTGCTCCGAGAAAACAATGTGAAATAACGTTACTGATTAATGATAGTAGTGACACAAATAAAAATTGCGAGAAAATGAAGTATGTTACATGTTAGTATCATTAGTCATATGCCTATGGCAGTTATCTTTATTTTTAAGCATTAGTTTTGCCCTTTCTTACTTTTAAACGTTTTTAATTTATATTTAATATGTCATTTTTACTGTGCCTTTATTAAACTTAGGATAGGATAATGTATGTGTAGTTAGATAGGACGATTCCATAAATTCGCACAATACTCCAAGTAGGTCAAACAGCACCCCTAGTGGCAATAAAGGGAAATATAATCAGATCATGATCATTATTGTTCACATATTATCTTAGTTTGTACGTGTTTTACATTTTAGTTGGACCTAACTGCATGAACGAGTTCCCACAATGAGTTGGATAGGCCAATTGTTCATGAAAGCAATTTTGAAAAATATCTAAATTTTTGACGCAAAAATGCAAAGAAAATATCAGAATCACATGCGAAGAGTGGGGGAGAATTTAATCCTGACATTTTGTCCACTGAACTCATTGGAGTTTGTTTCTGAATTGCCGGGCAGAAGAGCTTTCTCAAATCAAAAGGTCAGCTTATGTTACGACTATCTGAAAATCAGGTAAATGAAGTTGTAGTGCCTTCTTAGAGTGAAATTTTTTTAGATTTTAAAAGGGAAAGGAAGTTTGCATAAGGTTCTTTTGGGAATAGAATAATTTGTCCCATTTATACTACACTTGGGTGATTTCAGTGATGTATTTTTGGAGCAAAGATCACTTTGACGTGCATATATTTCGCATAGAGAAATTGTTTCCTTTGAAGGGAAGGGGGGAAATCATATGCAGCCAAAACATCCAGAATAATTGTTTTGAAAGGTTAATCACTGTACTTTACATAAAAATTCATCAGATATTTGTTGGGATTTATAACTTTAGCAAATTGCCTTCCATTCTCTGCCTATACAATGTCACTTTAAATTTGTTTTTTGTTTTTAATATTTATGAAATGAAAATAATTATGCGTACAATTATATTTCATTTTATTCTAAAAATATTTGCAGGGATCGATCAAGGACAAATTCGGGGCCTCTTTGGATCCTCTCACAAGATTCCTCTTAGTAAATGATAAGTTCCCTTCCCAAAATTCCTTCTTAAAAAAGAGGAGGCTCCTTCACAAAATTCCATTCCTTAAAATTCATTAATTACATCTTTTTTGTTAGGAAATGTGCAATTTGCAAACAAAACAATTTAACTAGAATAGAAAAACCAAAATGGCATTAAAAGTTATTAATAAAAACTTGCTTGAAATTTGAGTAACTGGATTTGATCTTACGTTATTTTTTTTTTTTTTTCCACAAAAATTTAAATCTCTCAAAAATACCTTTTTTGCACAAGAAAGGTACCCAAAAGAAAACCTGCATCTGTCGGTCCCTGATAATGTGTCTAAATTGTGATTTTGCGCCAAATGATTAAAAAGAAAAAATCCTTCCCCCCTCCCACCTATTTCCCGTTTCCATGACTGGTTTAGCTAAGAAAGCTTGAGAAAAGCGGTCTTTTTGTAAAAAGCAATATTTTTAAAGTAGTCCTCCTTTTTTGTAAAAAAAAAAAAAAAAAAAAAAAAAAAAAAAAAAAAAAAAATTGTTAAATACAAATAGTCTTGGAAAATAAGTGATGCAGCTCCCAGGTCTTACTTCTAATCTAAAATGCCTGGCAATGACTTTCATCCAGATAAAGCTTTTTAAGGGGCTTGCCGCAACTTTATTCTTTCGCACACTAAATTTCTGCAAATTTACCTTTTAAATCTTGCATTTTCATTGTAAGAAACTTATCTTCAAAAAAGAACGTCACTTCGTATGTAAAATCAATCTAAATTCTGCTGTTTAAAATATTTAAATGCACCCCCCCCCCCCCTTTAGCACAAGAACTTATTCTTTCAATAGGGTAAATAAATTGATGTATCTGGAAACCTAGTATACATTAAATCTCCATGAATCCTTAATGAACCGTTTTTGTAGGCCACCGAAGTCCAGATGCAATTTGTACAGTATTTTGATTCTCCCAGCAACTATTCATGTAGATTTCTTAGGGACCATGGTATCAGTGTTGCCAGATGGGCTACTTTTTTTTCATTCAGATTCTTGATTGGCACCACTTTTTTGAAATGTTAAAATGCGGCTTATTTAATGACATATTTATTAAGGCACAAAGGTAATTTTACCGTTTCAAAGAAGTGATGGCAATCAAGAAATCTGAATTTAAAAAAAGTAGCCCACTGGCAACCCTGCATGAGAAATTTCATTAGCGGCCACTGGCCGCTAATTGAATGGTTTTTCAAGTGGCCACTTTCTTTAAACTAATGGCCACTTTTTTATTTAAAAATACTAAACAGTAAAATTTCTATAAGTATTAATCTAAAACTGAATAGCCCAAATAAATATGTTAATATAAATATATTAGAACAAAAAAAAAAAGTAGAATCCTTGATGAAATGCTAGAAAATTTTATTCTCTCCTTGTAAAAAGTGGTCGGAAGGTGGCCGCTGACAGTTTTTCACTAGCCACGTTTTCTCATTTACTGGCCCTGTGGCCGGTGGCTAGTGCTAATTTTGCCCTTTAGACCATGGGGATAGACCACGTGAAGCCAAAATTTCTTTTTGCGTACTTGTGGCACAGATTCATGTTATTGCAACATTTAAATTTTAAATTTCAACATGTGCAGGCCAAGTAAAGATTAAAAATTTCCAGCAGCTACTTTTACCTCCCCCTCCTCCCCTATTTTAAATCCTTGGTCGTTTTTCATTCAACGACATCGATGCACCCAAAGTGCATTCGTATATGAATGAATACATTTCTCGCTTTTTCGCCAACAAGATTAAAGTTTGTGAAAATGCGCGTAGTGTATGGATGCATTTTGCGTGCACCGGGCTTACCGGTGTTGTGCCGCGGAATTAAAAATGCGTCAGATGTATTTTATGGAAGGTTATAATCCCGTTTATATCCTAAATGTTTTGAGACCAAAATCTTATATACGAACTATTTAAAATGCAACATTGTATTTATTTTATACATATAATTGCGATGCATATTTTTAAATAAAAAGGTTGCGCGTAAAGAAATTTAGTCTACTGGGCCACTAAACGTATTTCTGACACTTAAATTTCAAGGTCAAGGTCACAAAGGTCAAACTTTGCATCGATCTGTGAAAGCCATTCTGCTGCACAGGTAAAAAATAAAGTGAATATTGACTAAAAACTTGCTAAATTTGTTTTAAAAAAATTAGTTTTGAAAAATTTTCAAATATGAAGAATTCGTTGCAATCGTGAAGCCCCATATGCTGAAAAATACGTCATTTTTATTACTCGTCATTGTTTCGCAGAAGATTTGCAATCAACGCATCCTTCTGTCTCTCAAATACCCAAAAGCCAGTGAACTATGGTCTTTTCCGACCTTTTACCTTAATACTCCTTATTAGGAGAGGTTATAACATTTCCTGCATGCTATCAATGATTTCACTCTTGCTAGTTGCAATATTTTAATATTAACATTTATTCGGTTTATTTAATTTTAGATTAATACTAATACAAATTTTAACAAAAGTTTATTATTTATCACTCGACCAAAAAAAAAAAAAATCACTAGTTTTAAAAAAGGCAGCCACTAATAAAATTGCTACTACCGGTTGCTATTGAAATTTCCCAATTTCACACCTCATTAGGCGCCTAATATTTCTTCAGACTGTTTTTCAAGAATATTTGCTGATTACTTTTTTTTGGAGGGGGGGGGGAGGGGGGTGTCGTTGAGGAAGGACTAACATACAGTTCGAAACGTGACGTAAAGGTCCAAATACACATATCCTACAAATGACGCTGTATTTGTTCTGATTAGTCGGTGCTTCTCATGTTTTATTACTTTTGTAGGATCCAAATCGGTCGGAAATCTCTCCGACTAAACCATCTCTGCCTCTTTCCATTGTTGAGACTCCCCTTTCTTTTTTTGATAACCACAGAACGGTTGGGGTAAAAAATGGTTGGAAAAGAAAAGCCAATTAAAACTTTTAACGCTTTCGTAGGAGAGGGAGCACTTTTTTCTTCTGTACGCCCCCATAAGCCCTGATCGTAATAATTTATGGTGTCTTTCAAAGTCGCCTAATTTCTAGCTTTTTAGTCTGTTTAGATTTTACTTTTGTTAACGATTTTTTCTGCCACAAAGATTGTTTTGTAGAATATCATTTGAATAGTTGGCCACTACTCTGATTTTCTGCCAGTTTCTCCGATTTCTATGTAGGGGAGGGTGGTAATGAATGGGCCAATTTTTGGTTTTTAATCTTTGTAATTTTTTCTGATTTTTTTTCGCTTAGAATTGGCTCTTCAGTTACTTTACTTTTTTGGTTATATAAAAAAGTCATAAAAATTGGATTAGAAAATGTATAATGAATGATAATAGAAAATAAAAATATAGAAATTTGGCCCATTCATCCCCACCCATGGGGCTGAATGGGCCATTGAAGGTAATGAATGGGCCACTAAAGGAATTCAATGAAAAAATGTGGAATTAATCTTTTATTCACCAAATATGACAAAATGAATGGTACTTGACATGATATGATCAAAGCATGCTGAAATAGTAAGAAATACACAATGATTATTAAAATTTATGAGCATCAAAAGTGATATTATTAACTGTAGCATATACATAACTGTAGCAGAAAAATGACAAAATAATGAGATTATAAGAAATAACATAAAATATACATAAAAATAATAGATGATACACATTATGATTTAACGAAATTTATATTTTTCAAAATTAATATTAAACGACATGGTTGTAACAGCCTATTGACTATTTCGTGTAAATTTCTGGTATTATTTATTCTACCCACCAGATTCAGAATATAAATTATTATTCTAGTTTTATATCAAATATGGAAAAATACTGGTAGGTGTGAACAACTGGACAGTTCACCTTAATCATTTATACAATTTAACTTATGTTTCTAATAAATAACTGATATTTCTTAGGGTGAAAATGTGCTAATTATTTTTTAGACATCACTATAAACCTATTCTAACTAGACAGTAATTTAATCTAAATCCATTACAGCCAGTTATGTTTCATATTAAAGAGGAAAATCAGAAAAGAAAGAAAAATACCATATTTTCATGATCAGGGCAAAGGTGACCATGATATAGTGGCCCATTCAGCTCCACCTATACTTCTGGAATTTCAGGTTTTTTTAATACATTAAATTGAGATAACATCTAAATACATCCTAAAATTAGTTTACAGATATGGAAAGACTTGCAAATACACATATCTGCAATGAAATAATAGCTACTTTTTAGATTATTTATTTTACTGAAAAGGGAAAATTTTACTTTTCAATCAGATTCTTGACCATCCTACTCTGATGGGAAAATGGCTTATCCCAAATAATGGAAAATTAGATGAGCTTGGTAGAACAAATAGCTTCATCTATTGGTGGCATCTAAAATAATTTTATGCAAATACTTTGTCATATTTTGTTAATGGCCCATTCATTACCACTTTCCCCTATTCCAAATTTATAATTTAAACAATCTTCACTGCCCCTTCCCTGTTACGCTTTTTCTTCCTGTCATTTCACTGAAACTTTTTTTTTTCTCTTGACAAAAATACTTTTCTGTTGTGTGTGTATGTGTGTTTTAAATAGATATCTCTTCGAAGCAACTAAATCGTGTCCTTAAATTCTGATGAAATTCTGAAAAAAATTACGTTTTAAATTTAACGTATATAATAGTTGATAATTTGTGGTTTTAAACCTGATATAAACGATGCTAATTCGAAAATTAAGTGAAATTTACCCCCCCTCCCCCCCGGACCCCAAAACCTCGAAGCACATTGCACTATCTCATTTTAAAGCTATCACACACTTATTTCTAATATGACAACTAAAAAAGTAAGTTTATCATATTTTCAGCTAGTTTTTCAGTTAAAAGAATGAAAAAAATTAAAAGGATTTAGTAAAACCCAATTAGCAAAAAACAATTATTAAAAAAATACTAACGAATGTTAAAATAAAGTTTGATTTGTGGCTTTTTTTAGTCCTGCTCTTTGAACATTTCCCTTTTTTTGAGTTAACGTTTTTAGTACATGTCTATGAAATAGAATACAAGATGTATCAAAGTCTTTATATTGATTGTCCAAACTGACACATCTATAAATAAAACAAATTTTCTGCAACATTCGAATCGGCAAAACGTTTTAACTTAAAATATTACTTATTGGTGTTTCACATTTTATGCGAAAAAAAAATAGCATAACCCAAAATCTCTTTTGATTTCGGATACAATCGCTATACTACTATAAACTCTACCTAGAAATGTCCCTTTTGCAAAACATAGTATTTCATTTGCAGCATGTCAAGTGAAATGTAATTTAGGGGGCAAAATATAATGTTCAATTAATGTACTTTTATCACAGGAATGACGAATTTTTACTTATGATTTTAGTAGTGGTGCCTTTAAAATTCATTGTTTAACCCTTTATGAATTTATGTATGTTTTATCTTCTAAAGCATTTTTTTTGTGAATTTTTGAAACTACATTAGAAGATTTACATAATCATTTAATTTTTAGGAGGATTGAAGGAGTTAGGATTGCTATTTGAATTTATAGGGATTTTGTGCAATATTTATAACCCCACTCATATATTTTATTTTATATTTTTCTTTAGTATTTCGTAGAATTAAGAAATGTACAAATATAATGTTCCTGCAATAGAGATATTTCCGAATTGAAAAATTCCCCCCTCCCCCGCCCAACGCCAAGAAAGCTGAAAAAATGCAAAAGAAAGCATCCTTTTAAAAATATTTTTGTTTTGTGTAACCAATAATGCTTTTGGAACACGATAAAGTAATGTATCTATAACTCATTCTAAACTGTATTACAACTAATCGATGTATTAATTTTATAACAAGTTATTTTAATGGTACTTATAAGTACCGTCAGTAAATAAAGGGTTAACAAAGTCTATGCCATAAAAATGCCCGATGCTGTATGTCTGAATCAGTATTGCCAGATTGGGGATTTTTTTAATTCGGATTATTTGACTGTCACCACTTAAAATGGTATAATTCGCCTTTTTTTCAGAATTTTTAATCTATTTTTAAATATGCCGAATATTTCTATTTCAAAAAAGCGGTGACAATCAACAATGTGGGGACAAAAAGTCCCCATCTGGCAACACTGGTCTTAATTCTGCAGAGACAACTTTCTTGAAGAAATATAACATATCGTTAGTGTGCATGAGCTCGATGCTGCAATAACTTTGGAAATACGAACTCTATAATTATTGTTTAGGCAGGAATTTTTTTTCTTCTGATATTCTTAATGGCGATGAGAATTCCTAGGCTTTGAAGCGTAATATTCTGTTCCAGTTTTTAAGGGGCTACTTCAGTTAACTGGAAATACTCGCTCGCTAATGCTAATCCTATGGAAGAAATTTTTAAAGCTATCCCGTTTGTATTTTAATATATTTATAAATGATTTTTTTTTTTTCATTGGATAGCTGAGATTGATCTCTACATCTGCCTTTTTTCACTTTTTCGATTTTGCTTGCAGACTTTTTTTAAGAGGATGCTTTCACTTTCGAAACCGGTTCCGTAAATGAAGATGCCCTAATTAAAAATATCTAAACAAAATCGAAAAAGTAAAAAACTGTCTTTGTACATATCGATCTCAGCTAGCCAATGCAAAAAGAATTGTTTAAAAGTACTGAAATGCAAATAAGATATCTTTAAAAATTTTCTTTCATAGGATTAGTATTAGTGAGCGGGTCTTTTCAGTTGGCTGAAGTAGCCTCTTAAGGGTGTTCTCAAATCCAAAAGGGCAACTTTCTGACAGAAGTTTTAATTTATTTTTGTTCGAAAATGCATGAAACTAGCTGGTGGTGGTGTTCAGAAACTATGTAATTGAGCTTTTTTTTCCCTTTTTTTGCAAACGCAATAGATCTTTAAGAAAATACAGTCAAAGTGGGTGTTTTGAACCGAATTTCCGCGCGAAGGGAGAAAGAACACTCAAGAACGGGCGAAAAACGTGTTTGTCACGTGATCCAATTCGCTTATAACTCAATAGGTAATTGATTAATCAAAAAATGAAAAAAACAGTTCAATCCCAAATCGCTTCCATGGCCAGGCTTTCCAATTTTATATTTTTCCGTTAAAAAATGAATTTGTAAATATGTCATCGTTTTGCGCTTGTTGAGCAGATCAGTTAAGAACACTCCTTAAGAAGAATAACGAAATAACGAAGAAGGAATTCGTTTTTATGTATGTCCACGCAATTCTTGAACGTATGCTCAGATTTTCATACTTAAAAAAAAAATATATTTGTTGTTTTAGGATTTAAAAATTGTAGATTGTCTCCTTGTCCCCCCTTTTTTTAACTGTAGGTTTTAATTTTGTGAAAATTGACCAATCGTCACGAATTTCGAGTATGGTGTTAAAGTTAACAGTATTGCTTTACACGATACGACGACTGTCTTAAAAAACGTAGTGTTTTTTAGGGGATGCGTAAACAAAATTTGCGTCAAAATGAGCGACATTGGCAACCAACCATGGGATTTAAATGAATGTAGATTAGAATCTTGCATCCGATGGGGTAACCTGCTTTCACACAAATCCAATCCGATGTGCGGCTCGGGTCGGGTGTAATCCAAACCACGCTGGACTCTAATGAGGATAACAGTAAAGTGTTTCAGAAAAATAAAATAAAACTAAGAAACAATCCCTTGAAGTCATTTTTATTTTTTCTCGGACATTGTTATTCCCTTTAAAATAACGAGTTTGGTTCTGGCTCGGAACCATGGTTTTGAATAAATCGCCTAAATAAGTTAAGTTGACAAAAAATCATCATACCGATTGCCAAATTCTTATTTCTTTTACTTCTTAGACCTTCCATAATATGACATTTTTGTTTTAAAATAGAATGCTAAACATTCATATTTAATTGAAGACCTGAACGAAAAAAGATATTAAGTCACATTTTTCTCATTGCTTTATTTTATGGATTGTTTAATTTACGCTGTGAGGTAATTTGTCATACGGCAAAGCTAAAATATTAAAATTCTAATTAGTCTTGAAGATATAAGAATTTTTTTTACTATTTTTATTTTTTTTTTTCCACGAGGAGAGTTATCACCTGTTAGTATTTTAAACATGTGCTACCAGGAAGTAAATAAATCGGTAAAATTTACAACAAAAAGCTTCCACTTCAATTTTCTCGAAATATTTTTTTTTTTCATAAATCTTCTACTCGTGTGCTCAACTAGCCTTCTTCTTAATTTTAAAGTCCTACATCTTGTCCTTAAAAAGACCCCTAGTCTTAAAATTAAAGCCAAAAGAAGAAACACAAATCTTTGTTGGTATTCTATTGGATTCGATACTTCGCGCACACGTGTGCTAATGTCCTTGTGTTAGAACCTATGCCTCAGTTAATATTTTCACTTTAGGCAGTTTATAACTTTTAGTAATTTCGTGATTTAATTTTTCGCAATTTACATATCAAAATGTTTAACCAAATGTAACGTGTCCAATGTATTTTATTCTATAAATTATTGAAATTATAAATATTGATGAATACCTTAACAATTTAGTTTCGGGTAGAAAAATAATATCAGTATAGTTCCGGAACTACAAAAACGATACAACTTAATTTTTATTTGCTTATTTTCAGTTGGAAAAAATCCTTTTTTTTTCTTTGCATTTTAATATTTCCCATAGTCTTTGTAGGTTATCCGTATAAAATGATTTGGCCGAACTCTAAGGCCTATAGTAATTTTTTATTGTGTGAGCACAATGCATCCGCTGGCTTAATCGTTTTTCGAGCACTTATAAAAGCATTTTACGCAAAATGACTGCGGAATCGGAACGCAAAAGCTATTAAACCGATCTTATATAATCTTTAATTAAAGTTGAACATAATTTATTGTCTCTTGGACCACTGTCCGCCATTTTTTTTATAAAAAAAATATACATTTTTAGAAGCACACCAAAGTGCGAAAAAAGGGGTCAAAATCGATCTTATTTTCAAATGGCCGCCACTTTGTTGATTTTCAAATTTTTGACTTCAAATTGCTTGAAGCTCAAGACAATCTTATCTACTTTCATAATCTTTAACAAAAATTGATTGCAGGCTACTCTGGCGATCTATCAGATCCCACCCGTTTGGAAGTACCCGGAGCGTACGCTAAGGACATCCACCCACGCAACTCGAGCCACGTCTCGAACTTTTGATTAAAAATTTTTTTTTTTTTGAAATGTTCTTCAAATGATAACAAATAACATGAAAAGCCCGGCGCTAAAATCTTCATTCCTATTTCAGAGCAAAAATGCTAAAAACGCCCCTTTTTTTTCGACCTTCTATAAGCACCATTAAAACTCCTGTACCGTCAGACCAAGACACTTCGCGAGCTAATGCTAAACCTATGGGGATGTTCTTTGCCAATATCTCGTTTGCATTTTGACATTTTAAAATTATATAATTTTTTGCATTGGAACAGCTGAGGTCGATCCTTTTTTTCCTTTTCGATTCGCCTTTTCGATTTGCTGATTTTTTTAATATAAAGTTACTTTCACTTTCGGATCATTTAAAAAAAAAAAAAAAAAAAAAACTAGCCAATATCGAAAAAATAAAAAAATAATTGTCGAAATGCAAACGAAATATTGGCCAAAAAACCTCCCCATAGGTTTAGCATTAGCTCGCGACTGTCTTCACCTGACGAGACGGGAGCCTTTCGTTCGTTTTTTCTCGTAAAAGTGTATAAACAAGCATGTTCCTTTTGCATTTTGGAAATCTATATAAAAAGCTACTTTTATTTTATTTTTTATGCTTTTCTTGTTATCCTTAGTAATTATTTGATTCTGAGGATGGCAGCTACGTGTTATTGTCAGGCTGATTATTTGAGAGCTTAATCCTAAAACTTTAACGCCCTTACCATGCTTTCTTATTCGCCGACACTGCAATGTTAAAACGTATACAAATGTCGTGAGCCGGTATCGGCGCACACAAAATACCTTCATATATACACTACCTCGGAAAGTCTGTATACATCTGTGTTATTTGTTATACAACTTTTTAAATTCATTTAGATTATTCAAAAGGCTCATTTCTGTCTTTTTAAACACTAATTTATACTTGTAGTCCCTGTTTTTTTTTGCACCGTTGGTTTGGTTGTGATCGATCACATGTATATTTTGGTTACAAAATTACCACACTCGAAGCTTGTTACGATTTTATAACTCCAGCCACTAAACTATCACATAGTTTCATGAAGCTTATTCATGTTTTGTTTTTTTTTTTCATTTTTGAAACAAGGCCCGGTCACAGTGTCCTCTCCTGTGTCTTCCAGTGTACCAGACTCTGTAGTCCACGTGTCCTCTCCTCCTATTGTTACTCTTGCTGGATGTGCTGGATGCTCTACATTATCTTGATCCTATTATAAAAAGGTGTCTTTACTACCATTTGGATAGGGGTGAAAATCTTTGGCGAATCCGCAGTTTTTAGGTAGATTTCGTATGAAATACTACCTATTGGGATCGTTCCTATGTTGAAATTTCTGAAAATATTTTGCAGATCTACACCGATCATGACCCCTAGAACCCAAAACCACCCTCAGTAAAAAGCTTTATATCTATCTATATAATATATATCACTTTCTTCTGGACACGATAACTTTCGCAATTCTGCACCAATCTCTTCCAAACTGATACATAAAATCAATGGGCATAAAATCTCGGTCAAGATCGTTAATGGGCAAAATCGGACCAAGGGGATGGAAATAGGGAGGGGTTTTGTGAAAACAGAAAACCCCCCATAACTTCTTAATTTTTGTACCTATCAAATCAGTTTAAAGTTTTTATTACTTCTAAAAATAGGGTCAAAAATTTATGTATCACAAATTTTTGATAAAGTTAAAAATGGGCTCAAGGGGAGCAAAAAATAGGGTTTTTGGGAGAAAAAAAATCATAACTTCGTCAATTCTGAAGATATCAAATCCAATTAATTTTATTATAAATCTCCTTAACATTATCTACAACTTTTATACTCACAAGTTTTGGATAGGACCAATTCTTACAGCAAAAACAAATTAAAAATACATAGCGGTTGAAGAAAAAAAATCATCTTAGTAAGGGTGTATTCAAATCCAAACTGCTTATTTTCTGACTCATTTTACAATTTATCTTTGCTCTCAAAGGCTTCCAATTAGTACGTTTTCTTACTCAAAAACTATATAATGTACCGTAATGGTCGATTTTTTGATAGAGGCAGAATATATTTTTAAAAATGCAGTTAAAAAGGGCATTTTGAACCGAATTTACCGAAGTGTTGTGATGGAAAAATCATTGTATTAAGGATGCACTCAAATCCAAACTGCTTATTTTCTGACTCATTTTTAAATTCATTTTTGCTCTCAAACGCATTTAATTGGTATATTCGCTTATTCAGAAACTATATAATGCACCATAATGATAGTTTTTGATAGAGGCAGAATATATTTCAAAAAATGATGTCAAAGTGGGCATTTTGAACGTATTTTCCCGAAGCGATTGTGTTAGAAACGAAAAATATTGTCCTTCTGATAAAATAATTGTTTATGTATCAAGTTTTAACTAATTGAACCAAAAATAAAAACACAGGTCGCTTATAAATATCTCTTCAAAAATCACGTCAGCAAGTTTCATTATTATTTTTTTTTTTTATTAAAAATGAATCTGGAATTATGCCAGAAAATTTCGAGTTATTGAGCATGGAAAAGTATTTTTTTGAATACCGCCCTAACATGATTCTTATAAAACCAGCTATTATATAAAAATGAAATAAAAACTCGTCAAAAGCGGCCAGATAAAACTGTTAAAGTGGATTTATCTCTAATCATGATTTAGTTTTTGTTTGTGAAATTAGTATATTTGACTTCGAAATCTACCTCTTCCTGTAGGCCGGGCCGGCAGGGATTTTTTTTTGCTTTTAATTTTCCCTCTACATTCCACATTTTGAAGCATTCTAATAGTTTCACTTAAACGTCAATTGATAATAAGTTTCATATTGGTTTTTAATCGACATGTAAAATTAATTTCCTCTGTTTTGATGACATTTGCCCCCCTCTTATATACTTTTCTTTTGCTTTCCTCTTTTTCGCAATTTCCTTCTTTTTCGTACATACCTTATGCCCTTAACTCATTTATGCCTAGCGTCCCATTTATGGGACGTTTTGAATTTTAACAAATTTTTATTATTTTCTTCTTTACAACATGAAAATTATATGAAGTAATTGCCTATAAATGTCTTTGTCCATTACCGAGAGCTAACAGCATAAGATTGATATTTATTTGCTTAAATGAAGGCCTTTTTTCGGTGTTTATAGATTTTTCATTTTTCAAGACAGCGAAATGTAAAAAATAAGTTTATTTGTATTTTTTGTACAAAGGATCCAAATAAATAAGTCATAATCTTAGCTTGTTGGCTTCTTTGAAATACATATTTTTTAAAGTTGCGAAATTATATGTTCAAGCCTATTTTTTATGGCTAATTCCATGCAGACTTGTCATGTCTGTCACATACGATTTTTGGCTACCAGTATTTTAGAACGGAAAAATGTGACTTATTTTATAGGAGATATCTTATCAATTGAATAATGCAAAGTAAACTTTTCGAAAATAACGGTGGCCAACAAGCATATAAAGATTTTCAGTTGTGTGACAGACATGACAAGTTCGCATGGAATTAGCCTTATGCATGTTTGTAACGTACAAAATGTAGAGCTCTAGGCGCAAATGGGTACATATTTTTATTAACCATTTAGGGGACAGTTATTTATGCAAGGTCCTTTTCACGATGCTTTTGAAATAAATTTTTTTTAGCCTCAAATACGATTATTCTTAATTTATTGTTAATAATACTTATGTTGTTAGTCTCTGCAAAGAAATATAAAAATATATTTAATAGTTCATAAAAATACTAATTATAGTATATAATATGCAATTTAAAAGCTTAATTTATGTAAATTTAGACAAAATATATAATTATGCATTTTTCCAGATACGGATATTCCCATATTTACTACGTTTACATTTTATCAAATAAATACAAAAATATTTTAGCGTAATTTTTTTTTAGTATTTTTCCAGTTCATTTTGCAACATTTTAAAATGATTTTAGCAACAAATTTGAAAAAACAAAAATTCAGGTATAAATGGATTAATTTATGCATAAACACAAAGAAAAAAGTCTTGACTGTTTGTTTTATAGAACTTTTCAATACTTTAAATTGCGTATTTTACTTTTTTTTTTTTAAATATGAAATAATTATATAAAGAATTCTTTTAAATATCCCTATTGACTTTGTTGCTACATTTATTCCAAAACCATATCGGCAAATCAAATTGTGTGCAAGCTAATTTTGGCAGGTAACTATTAACTACTTTTTTACTAACCACACTTTACATAACTATTCTTTATTACGCCAATATCTACTTCCATTACACCTTTCTCTCTATCATCTGACCTAGGCGCCCATTATTCGAATGGAACATTATCTAAAGAAGCTGGCAGTTATTAGAAGGTCGCGCTAATAGTGATGAAAATGTGCATGGTGGTATTCTGTCAGACGGATGTTTCTATTTGAAGGATAAGTGTTTCCTTTTAGTTGCGGGAAAAACGCTGTAATTGGGGCGCACATTCTAGAGGATGCTTTCCTAAAGTTGTATGCGGTAAATACAGGTTACATGTTTAAGTTTTTATACTGTGTGTTCAGGTGGGGGGGGGGGGGGGGGGGTAAAATAGTTATAAAAACAATCTTTTTTTTTATTCATACTTAGTTTGAAAAAAATATATATTTTAATCTTTAAAAAATTACATAGAACGTGCAAATGGACATTGCTCCCTACATTTCAAGGACAATTTCAGCAGTAAAATTGTAAATTACTACTGATAATGGTAATTAGCACATTGTCAATTAACTCCCCCACCCCATGACTTGGTGTAAAATAAATACAGTGAAATACGTTTAACATGAAACTGAGGGGGGGGGGGGGATTTTTTTTTCGGGTTAAAAGAATTTCGTGTTAAGATTCGTTAAAAAAGAAAACTCCTCAATATTTTCGATGCCGTCAAATTTTATTTCTATTTCCTGTTAAACTTCTAGTAGGTTGTATCCATTAGAATTAAAAGTAAGTAAGTAAAAAAAAAAGTATTGTGGGGAAAAAATAGATATCTTTTTTTGAAGTGCCTATTTTCAGCACCATATTGTCCACAAATTGTTCGAGATCATCCATTGTTTTATTCATATCTCCATTCGAATGCGCATCTAAACAACTGCACATACTTTTAATCATTTTCTGCGTTTCTGAAGTATAGGGGACATGATCTGCATCATTGATTCAGTTGTCATATTCGTTATTGGAATCTAATATAGGTGGAATGATTTGGATTATGAACGATTTCTAAAATCTCTTTGTCAGAATCGATGTTGTAGACATGTCATCATTGACAGCAACATATTTGTTTAACCCATTTGTGCCTGAATTTTTGTTTTCTCAAATTTTTTGGTAAAATCACTTTAAAATGTTGCAAAATGAACTGGAAAAATGCTAAAAAAAAATTATGCTTAAATTTTTTTGTTTTTATTTGATAAAATGTAAAAGAACTAAATATGAGTATTTCTAGTAGAATAATATGCATAATTATACTATATTTTACCTACATTTATATTTAAAATGTTTTTAAATTGTATATTATGTACTATAATTAGTATTTTTATGAACTGAAAGGAAATATATTTATTTTTTTGCAGAGACTATTAACGTTATAACTATTAATAATAAAATAAGAATAATCGTATTGCAGAATTAAAAACAATTTATTTCATAAATATCTTTGAAAGGAGATTACATAAATGTCTCCTAAATTTCTAAGAAAAATATATGCGCATTTGTGCCTAGAACCGTATATTTTAGACATTACAAAAATGCATAAAAATAGGCTTGAACATTTAATTTCGTAATTTAAAAAAATACGCATTTCAAAAACGTGTACAAGCTAAGATTATAACTTGCGATTTTGCATCCTTGATAGAAAAAATACAAATAAACTTACTTTTTACATTTTGCCATCTTGAAAAATTAAAAATCTATAAACATCGAAAAAAGACTTAATTTAAGCAAATAAATATCCACCTTATGCTGTCATCACTCGGTTACAGATAAAGACATTTATAAATAATGATTTCATGCAATTTTCATGTTATAAAGGAGAAGAAAATTATACAAATTCATTAAAATTTGAAACGTCCCAAAAATGGGACGCTAGGCATAAATGGGTTAATGTTATTGTAGGACCGTCTAGTGATGTTGGGATTTTCTCAAATATTTCATGATGAAAACTGAATATAGCAGCGGTCTGTGAGACTGTTAACTGGAGTTAAGGGCTAAGACTTAAAACAAAATCGTTTTATGAAACAAGAATATTGATTTTTAAAAGTAAGTACGTAGATACCTACGTTCTATATTGAAAAAAACTTAACTAGGAAAAGGTAGTTAACTAGTTAAGTAGCTATTATATTTTATAGAATATAAAAAATAAAACTTTCCACAACATAATTGTGGGAAGCTTTGTATCTAGCTAAAAGGATAGGACAAAGCCCCGAGTCTTAAACTTGTACGTATCTTTGCTCCAAGACGGATGCGTACTTTTACCCCATTCTGCAGTAATTTACTTAACCGGCTGCCGACAAGTGTAAACAAATGCGATCGAAGTAAACTATACGGCATTTAGAAGCTATAGAGGTTCCTTTCTCCACTGAATTTTTGGAATAATAAAAATTAGAGTTATTGTCAGCTAAACAATAAAGTGAAATTTTAAAAATATTAGATCAGAATGCGAAAATTTAAACTTCCCTCATTTTCTTGGCACGGCATTCTACTTTTTTCACAAGGTTTGAACACACAACTACTACACTTCAGGCCAAACTACCACTTAGCGGTCATGATTGTAGAAATGTTTCTTCATATTAAATCAGCAAGTGCGTATCTTTACCCCCACCTACTCTATATCTGGAAGTTGCATGTCTTGTTTTCACTATATATTTATCAAATTAACCCGGGAGAACTCGCTAGTGAGAATGCCCAATTGCTTTTCTTTTACTTTACATTCATATAATATCAACTTTTTTTGGTTGGCTTAGTACTTTTATTCACAAAATAGGTGTAAAACATTTTTGAAATTTTAATAAAAATGAAAAATGATTTAAATAAGTGTCTTAAATTACGACTGTGAGAGAAAATCTCATGCAGCGAGTTCTCCAGGGTTAAATGCATTTTTAATAAACTTATTAAAATAAATAGTTTAGAGCATTATATGGTTTAATGTCAAATGTTGCGTATAGAAATATAATAAAATTAACAACAACAAAAAAAAAAGTTTGCTAAGCCTAACAGTATAACTATTTTACTCACATAGGTTTTTCTTGCAATAAAATATTAATTTTACGTTATTTCGTAATAAAAAAAGTAGAAATTTAATCCTGAATGAGTGTTTTTGCTATACGATGGATAAAAAAAGCTGAAAATAAAGTTCTTACTTACTTTAAATCCAAAGTTTTTCTGATCTTTACAACACCCACGTTATCTCGTCCAAAATTTAAAAATAGTTACAAAGTATAATATAGCAACAAATATTTTTTATTCATATTTTCTACAGTCAATATATTAAACTTTTCCCCCCTTAACATTTGTTTAAATTACTCTGGCGTTGGATTTGGCAACAACTGAAAGAATGCAGTATAATGTCTTAATTCATTCGAATATTAGATTATCCTCGCCCGTCATTGACAGAAGAAGAAAGTTTTTCTTAACTCTTTGAATTGCGTTGGTATATTATTTATATCACTTAACTGTAATCCCCAAAATGCCATATTTGTACCAGAATTTCGAATGTAATGTGAAGGATGAAGAAAGTGACACTTTTATAATGTAGTGTGAAGAAAATCATTTATTTTCAAATCATTTTGTTAGTACAATCTAGTGACATTGAATAATTTTAAGATTTACTTTGCCCCTGAAAGGGTTAAAGACGCCCCCCACTTCCCCTCACCCAAATTTATGTTCGTTTTATACATTAAAATCATTCGATTTTTAACTATTCGTTTATCTACTGATAAAGCAAGGATCATGATAATGCAAGAAGTTTATCATACTGATAGATATACTTCTTGCATTATCATGTATGATGCCTATGCTTTCGTAATGTTTGTAACATGTTCAGTTCACGAGCTCATAATTTCAATCCATATAATGTTACTTTAACCGATGTCACAGAAATTTTCACATAACTAGTGTGAAGCGGTCTGTGAGACCGCTCCATTGAAAGATGAATAAAAGCCGCGATTAACTCAGGATGTTGTTTTTCGACTAAACTTTTTGTACAAGAGTGTTATAATTAAAATTCACCTATTCAAAAGTCTCTGGTGTCAGTACTAAAGTTCCCAACGAAACAAAATTTCAGTAGTGTTTGTAGTTAAACTGTAATTTGCAAGTTAAACTATGAAAATTGAAAAAAGCACCGGTCTATGAGACCGGTAACATCACACAGAAATTGTCAACTAACTAGTGTGAAGCGGTCTGTGAGACCGCTGCAACGAAAGATTAATAAAAGGCACGATTAACTCATAGGATGTTTCTGCACTAAACTTTTTGCATAGCACTGTTGTAAATATAATTCGCCTATTCAAAAGTCTCTGGTGATAGTACTAAAGTTCCAAACGGAACAAAATTACGGTAGTGTTTGTAGTTAAACTGAATATTGAAAGTTAAACTAAAAAAATTGAAAAAAGCCGCGGTCTGAGAGACCGGTAACATCAGTTAAAGGAATTATGAGATTTACTATATAATAAAATACTGTAAGAAAAATTAAGGATTGTTCACATCCTATGCGTCAAGTATACGCGGCGCTCTTTACCAATTGGAAGAGGAGGGAGGGTCGTGAGCGTGCCTATTTTTTCCCTTTTTAATTTTTCTTTGACTATATTTTAAAAATGTACTCTTTTTTGAATCCAAGTAAACCGTAACTTTAAAAAATTCGCCGTATATTAAAAAGCCATAATTGCATAAATTTTATTTGAATGATTTTTTTTTTTTTTTCTTTGCTAATGTTGCGATGATTTTCCCTTTTCCAGTTATCAGAACAAACGCCGACGTTAAAACCTAAGGAAATCGATAAAAATAATTTTTTTTTTCATCATTCTAGTATGAGGAGTTAGAAATTTCTTAAATAAAAAGCGAATGATCAACACTTGCTGAATCTCAATTGCTTTTTTCCCCTGTTGCTTAATGATTTTAAATGTCACGTGGTTGTGCAATCTACTATCATTCGGTGGCAGGTATGAAAAATGCGTTTCAGAAAAGTTATCTTCATTTTAAAAATGGCAAATTTTCTTTTATTTTATAGGTTCTGGTTTCGATAGAAGGCGAATTGTTTATTTTGTTTGAGGATTTCATAAAAGAGCGTTAATGGATGTGCAAAATCATTTAATATTAAAATTAAAAATTTAGAACGGTTTAAAAAAAAAAGAAAAAAGAAAAAGATAAAAAGAAATAGTTAACACATGCTTGAATGTAAAAACAGAAAAATTGCACAAAACATTAAATGAAAATCCACATTAATTCAAGGTTCAAAAATTCCGGTCGAAAGCTAATTTTTGACATCTCTGCTCTATAATTATACAACTATCAAGAATTTTCGTAGAATTAGCATTAAGATCTGTGTTTGTGTCAACATGGGCAACTATTTTGAATAAACAAAGCTTAAATACCGTAACTTTTCGCTATTGATTTGGTTGCACTAGGCGCTTTTGTGTATCAGCTAATTGCGGGAGGGAGGATGTTGTAACCTTGTTTTTAGCCGTGTATCAAATATTTCAATAAACCGAACTCCGATTCTCAAATAATTCATACTTAACATTTGTTCATAAGGCACCATTTAGTACAAAAGTTGCCTAAAATGGGAAAATTTTACCCTCCGTAGTCGAAAAAAATCACTTACTTTACTGTACAGAAAAACTTCGGTATTTAATTTCTGATACTTTTTTTACTTTTTTCTCGGAATTTCTCTTTTGCCCCTCTAAAGTCTAATGAAAAGAATGAGACTATATATTTAATGTTTTGTTTCGGCCAGTGTGCCTCGAAATAGGGAAAAATTGTTTTAGGGCCTTCCTGTGTAACTAACGCTTCGCTGGAAGATTAGCTTACCGTCAACCTGGGCTACTTCGGTCCACCCCATAAAAAAAGGTTTTATTCTTTGCATTGAACAAACAATACAAGATAATTCGGAGTTTTTGCCCTTGAAAAATATTTTAGACCCTACTATAGGGTATTTGAATAGTTTGGGGGGTAATTTAATTTTTTTTAGTGGCAACACTGGATGTGTTTCTAAACAACTGTTTTCATGTGTAGATTTTAACTCCCCAAACTTTCTATAGTGAGACAATCTGGATAAGAGATACAAATAAGGTAAGTGTCAGAATATCGCCTCTAGTAACCTGTAACCCATGTGTGATCATAGTTTTTTTCCTTTAACTTTTTATTTTGACAGAATATGTTTACGTTTTCATAAAGCTAACATGAAAACTAGTTTTTTGGGGCTACTTTGTGGCAGGCCTTTTTTGGTCCGGAAGTAGCCCCAGTTACTCAGAAATGCCTTTTTATACAACCAAATCTCTTTAAAAAAAAATAATGTATTAACATTTTTTTTCAAATGTTACTTTAGCAAAATGTTACAGTAATTATTTTCGTTCCAGTTGCTGAGGATAACATGATGAAAACTGTTTCTCGTGTCTTTAATATTAACATTTGGTTTATTTAAAAAAAAAAAAAAAAGGTTTATCAAGTTTGCAGTGTTAATTCATTAGCAGATCCTATTGCAATCAATTGCTAATTGGTTTCAACATTCCAACATATGAATTGTATTAATTTTATATGAATATAAGTGAATGGACCAAAGAAGCCTCCAGCAGAGGCTACTATGTTCCAAAACTTTAAAAATAGTTAATAAATAAATAAATTGCCTCTCTAAAACCATACAGTTTGCTTCATTGTTTCCTGTTAATTGATTAAAATTCAATTTCGACGTTGAAAAATCATAATTTTTTTAATAATGGAAATGTTAGTGGAACCTGGAAAAAGTGGCCCAAAGTACGGTACATTTTTTTATAGCATTTATACATGCTGTGCTTTATTACAAGACGTTTCAAAGCTAATAAAACTGTCAAAAGTGGAAAAACTTAAGCTTGATTTCAAATTAATGCATTCGAAAAATCTTTTGCTGGCTGAAAAACATTGAAAAAATGATGAAATTAAAAATAAGCTTGAAGATATTAATCATTTTTAATAATCCTGTTTGGTTCAAGAAATTTGCTTCAGAGGGGCCTCCCCATAATTTTTTACTAGTATATCATTTTACTAGCCACTGGCGAGTGTATTTTCTCACAGAGTGAATGAATTTTTACTAAGTCTTTTAAAAACAGCAGGCTATAGAAAATATACCACTTTTATTTGTTAGTCGTATTTTGCAACTCTCCCCATTACCGCGATGTAAACATGTTAAGGGCAAAATTAGCACTAGCCACCGGCCACAGAGCCAGTAAATGAAAAAAAGTGGCTAGTGAAAAATTGTCTATCAGCGGCCACCTTCCGGCCACTTTTTTACAAGGAGATAATAAAATTTTCTTGCATTTCATCAAGGGTTCTACTTTTTTTGGTTCCAATATATTTATATTAATATATTTATTTGGGCTATTCAGTTTTAGATTGATACTTATAGAAATTTTACTGTTTAGTATTTTTAAATAAAGTGGCCACACTTAAAAAATAGTCCTACCAGCCAGTGGACGCTAATGAAATTTCCCAGTTTTGCGCTATACTTATATAAACATGGTACTGATCTCTATCCTATACTAAATTTTTCTCTGTAGATATTCCTTAAGTTTTGACCAAAAAAATTACGAAATGCATTGTAGACATAGTAATGAATTATTTTTGCATTTGCTTAAATGTTGTCATGGCATTTTTCTATGCGTTGCATCTTTTTGGCTGGTAAATTAAATACTTGGCTTGTAAGACTTATTGAAAATTCCTTGCCCCTGGTTACACCTGTCAACAATAAGTCTTATGAAATGAAGATGATGCAGAATCGTGTGTGTGTGTGGGGGGGGGGGGGGGGGGGGCGGGGTGTCAACACATTCGCATGAGAGAAATGCATAATCGTTCATATGCAGTAAATATTGATATTAAAACCAGATTAACTGAATGTATTGCGGGGTTTTGCTTGGTTTATAGTATTTTGTAAGCTATAGATTTCTGGGAGGGGCTCATAGGACTTAAGTTCACCGTATTCAAAATGAAGGGGGAGGGGGAAAATCAACCTTAAATTCATACGAGCTGTTTAAAAAACTATTTTCTGCTTTTGTTTACTAAATTAATAATTTGTATCGAAATAACAATTTGATATTAACGATTAATTTAATTTTTCACGTAAATATTTATTTTAAATAACCAGTTATTTTATTCAGTTATTTTAATTTTCAAATGGACTACTTGAGCCCCCACCACAATTTTTTAAAAGCTACACCTCTGCCAACAATATTTTTTACGAAGCAAAGATGATGCAGAATCGAGGTTTGATGGTAAACATGTAATATGCTTGCAGGAGAGGAAGGGAAAATCATATCGCACACTTACGTCTAAAGTGACGCAACTCGAAATACATGAGTTATCACCACTAAAATCCTAAGTAAACATTCATCTATCAAATTCAGCTTTATAATTTTGTCCCCTAGCTTTTTTTTTTTTTTTGTCACTTTACATGTTGCAAATGAAATCATGCCATGTTCTGCAAAACACATTTTCATTTACAGCTTGCTTAACCCGTAACTGGGCGATTCCATGGAGAGTGTCACACACGTAACGCAGGCTTTAATTTGCATTTATTCAATTATTTATTAAATTTTAATGTTAATTCTGATTTTAAGTGGTATGGTAAATAAGTTATTAGCATATTTTAAAATTTAAATATGTGGCAATAAAACTCACAGAAGTATATCATTTAATTTCATTACTCAAAATGTGCTTTTTTTCTACTTCAGAAAAAAAAGCACATTTTCAGTATGAAATTAAATGATAGATTTCTGTGAGTTTTACTTAACATATTTTTTAGTTTAAATGTGTGTAACTTATTTACCATACCACCTAAAATCAGAATTAACAATAAAATATAATAATTGAATAAATGCAAATTAAAGCCTGCGTTACGTGTGTGACTCTCAGCATGGAATCGCCCAACTGGAGACATGAATTTCCTTACGCGATCAGAGACATGGAGTCAAAAAGACTCCAATGGTATTTTTCTTTTTTGTCTTCTATAAAACAGCATTGAAATTTATTTTGGAAACGCAATATACTCTGGAAATCACGTAATGATAAAAGAAATACTTGACGGTACTGAGGAGATGATTTTATTCAAGAAGAAAAACCACGTCATAATTAGAGCCAAAGAACAACGCGGAGTCATTTTGACTCCCGTCTCCAGTTACGGGTTAAGGGGACCGTGGACCTTCATTTGAACAAAAATCGACATTTCTTTTTGTGTATATTATTATTCTCCAATTTGTACTACGTCATTCGTGGAAAACCGCATGCAGATGCGATTATTTTACGTAAAGTTGCAAATTTTTTAATTTTGTTCAATTTTTTGCCCTTTTTTAAATATACTTTAAATCTCTTTTTCTCAATACTAATGTTTCAGCTTGGGGGAAAAAAAAAAAAAAAAATCCTTGCTACATAATTTTTGATCAAAATTCATGAAACTGATAAGGATATTGCTTAAAAAGAAACTGTGTATGCATTTTAAAATTAGACTTCGTTAAGACAATTAAATTTCATTTTTAACTTATTATAAGGCAGAATTTTGATAAATCGATATGGAATTCAGAAAAATCTCTAAAAAAAAATTGACTATTTAAGGGATTAAAAAATCGATACACAGATTTGTTCGTAATAGTTTTACGTGATTAAAATGCAAAATCGAGGAAATACCTAAATTAAGACGCAAGGAGCATTTAAAATTTTTTTAAAGATCTTAATTATAATAAGATTGGAAATTTCTTTTAAGGTGTTCCATATACTTATAGTAAAATGTATATTTGCACAAAATTTCAAATCTGTATTATGAAAATTAAAAGAATTTTTTTTTTTTTTTTTTAACGTCCACCGTCCTCTTAAAGTGGTATATCAAGGATTTATTTAGAAAAAACGGTCCTTTTAAAGAACATTTAACAATTTTTCACCATAAAACAGGACTCTTCATAAAATTCTTTGTATTAAGAATAGGCCTTTTCGCAAATTTTCCTATCTCAAAACTAAACTCTTCACAAATTAAGTAATTTTAATATAAAATCTGACTTATCACAAAACAGCTGATGTCGCCAAAGAACCTATGGGAACGTTCACTGTTACTCTTGTGACCATTCGTGCGGTTTTTTACAAATACTTCTAATTATTTTATTGTAAAATATAATTAAGATAAAAAGTGATATAACCAGTGAAATACTACTGTGCTCCACTCATTTAATATATATCTAATTTGAAATAAAAGCATTTTGCTTGTCTACATAATAAATCAAAATTTTGTTACTCTTGTGA
The DNA here is from genome assembly GCA_963932465.1 of Maratus speciosus. NCBI lineage: Eukaryota > Metazoa > Arthropoda > Arachnida > Araneae > Salticidae > Maratus > Maratus speciosus. The sequence goes on from OZ010787.1 coordinate 493,959,602, forward strand.
CCAGAGTGTCACAAGAGTAAGAAAATTTTGATTTAATATATAAACAAATAAAATTCTTTTTGTTGCCAATTAGATATATATTACGAGAGAGGAACACAGTGATATTTAATTGGTTATCTCAATTTTTATCTTAAATGTATTTTATAATGAAATAATTGCAAGTATTTATGAAAAATTGCTCTAATTGTCACAAAAGTAACGAATGGACGTTCCCCTATTACCTAGCTTTTTTATACATAAAAGATAATTAAAAACAGATTAATATAATTTCAAATTCAAGAAACAATGACTAGATTTTTCACATATAAAAAGTCGTTCACAATTTTACTGAAACAAGACTCCAACAGAAAATTTTGGACAGACTTCTGTATATCAATTGTGTCTAAAATCGAAAACATTGCATTTTGGATCATGTCACGGGTTTCCATAAAATGTGAAGCACTGACGGAGCAGCAAGACAGTTTTATTGATCCGAAAGTAAGAAAAAATTTGTTTTATTTACAGATGTGTCAATTTAGCAAATCAATATAATTATAAAGACTTAGTTAGATCTTTGTTACATATGGAATTATTTTGATTTGACGTGCATTAAAAACGTCACAGTAAAACTCATACAGGGAATTTTTCAGACCAGGGCTTTAAAAAAAAAAAGGCCAAAAATTAGTTTTTTCTTTTCAACGTTACTGTTTTCTACGAATTCATTTTTTTTTTCTAACAACGTTAAAGGTTTTCATCTTTTCCTTCTCCTCTCTGAAAAACTTACTTATTTCTAAAAGAGAACTAAAAAAAAAGTAAGGTGTTGAAAATAGTCATTTTAAGCAGATTAATTGCGTGTATTATGGGCGTATGGTATTTGTTTTAGTTTCTAGTAGTATTTTAAAATCTATAAATAGGACAATTTCGCTTATTTCTGTCTTTTAACCTTTTTTGCGAGCATTACAAGTCTTGAAATCGACAGATTTTGCTGACGCTTACTGAAGAAAAGTTTCAAATTTTGACCGATACAAAGATGCTTAAGTCTTCTTACATTTGCTTTCTTTAGAACAGAATAGTTTAAGATCTCTTGCGAGGTTTCTTTTTATCATACATTCAATTAGCTTTTAAAATAGATTTCGCTTCTTGTAAAGGAAACAGTCTGTCAATGAATTTGAATTATTGTCGGTGGCAATTTCGCATATTTTCTCAACAGAAACCTTATTAGTGCACTGGTATGCAACCAGTTTAGCGCACTAGCCCAGACGCTCATTTTATTGCTGAAAGGGGTTTTTTTATCTTCTCCCAATACAAAAATTTTTGCCGTGTCATTTTCCCGTAAACTTTTAAAGAAGTGATAATTAAAAGATGCAACTCTGATTAGGAAATATTCTTATTTAGCTGTCATTTAAAAAAATAAGTATTCAATTAACCCATTTTCGGCCAAGGGTGCGTAAACGCACCATTTCAATAAATATTTTTTTATTAACACTGACGAATATTTTTCACTAATTTTATTTTTCCGCTATTTTTAAGGGTTCTGGAGACATCTATAAAATATCAGTAATTCAGTTGGAGTAAACACTTTCTGTTGAGAAATTTTCAAAATACGCTAGTCTTTTAAAATTGAAACGGTTATTGACAAATTGGACTTTTTGAAAATGTATAATTATTCCACTTGAGATTAATCATATGTTTTTATAATGGATTAAAGTTGCAAGTTCTGTAAATAAAATAATAAAACGTCATAAATTTTTAAAAAAAATTATTAATTTTAAATTTAATGGTGCGTTAGCGCACCATTGACAGAATGCATTTTATTTCTCAAATAAAATATTTTTCATGCACGAAACTTTTTTTTGTCTTAATGAATGTAATTTAAGTATATTTCAATGAAAATAATACCACATTTTATAAAATTTCTATGCTTGGCTTAAAATGGGTTAAGATGAAGTTATTCTCCTTTAGTTTTGTGTTAAACCCAATTTTTCAGCCCGAACCCCCACAAAAAAAAACTTGTCTATTTTAAACTCGACCCGAAATAAACGAAAACTAATACATATTTTAATGCCGTTGTGAAAAAAGTCAACAATTATATCGCTAATCTCAATTTTTATCCTTTTAAAACTATAACAGTATCCCGGACTTTTTTCTTTCGAGAAATCGGAATAATCTGAATCCAACCGCAAGAATCAAAAGACAAGACGAAACAATTAGTCGGCCCGATCTCAAATTACCCCCCCCCCCCCCCCCCCCAAAAAAAAAAAAACAAACTCGAACCGAACCACGTGTCGGGTAAAATCGGATTAACCGTCCCGATACAGAGGACTCTAATCGCCAATAATTGTTGCTAGGGAAAAAAAAAAAAAAAAGAAATAAAGAAAGACCTTTAAATAGCCGGCCAATTTCGAATGTGTTTGTTCATTTGGTGTTGGAAGTTGCATCAAAAAGAAAACCCTATAATAGAATTATCTGGAACACGGAAAAGTATTGGTCTTCCCGAAATTATATATCATTAACTATGATTTCATTGGCTCTGAAACAAGAGTTTATATAAACATGAGTTCAAGGTCACGCGCACTAAGTCGGCAAAGGTCTAAACAAGAACGGTGAACAAATCGGAAGTTTTATTGATTCGTCCCTTCGCTAGGCTGTACAGTGTATCATTGAAATAAAAGATACTAGTGTATTTCTATTTGTTAATGCCGCGTTCAGAATAAAGCCCACAAGTTAAAATTACCACTAAAGCGCATATATTCGTTTAATGAACATTGAAGAGTTAATTTTGTTTGCCTGTGTATGCGCATGAGAGAAAGGAGGGCAGATGGAGAGTCGTTTTAATAATTATCTAAAAGTGCCGTTAATATTTTTGGAAATCTGGGTTTTATTATAGCAGTCTCATTACCTGGATTATTCACAGCTTAGAATTGAATCAAGCTAATTTTGCTATAAGTAATCTTATGCGAGTTTTTTCATTTTATGAAAATTTGGCATCTTGTAATTGCTTCGGGACGAGTCTCAAGTACTCTTCTTTTAACCCTTTCAGGGGCAAGGTAATTGTATTTGTAAACTGTTGAAATAATTGAATAACACCAGTATTTACAAGAAAATTTATTTGTAAAAAAGTAAAGGTATATTTTCGCTTATTTAATAAAAGTGAAGTTTTCATTTAAAAAAATCTGGTGGCAATTAGGGATTAAAATTATGTGATGCCGTGACGGCATCACCGCCTCTCAAGGGGTTAATCATTCGGCGCCACTATTTTCGTATCCTAGTATTTGTCTTATTTAACCCTTACCGGCGCGGAGTAATTCTGTTTATAAACTGGTGAAATAATGGACTGACACCGCAATTTATAAACGAATTTATTAGAAGATTTCATGTACATTATAATAGGAAAATTTTAGTTAAATATTCTTGGTGCCGTTTGTCAGTTTTGGAATTAAAATTAGGTGTCCTTGTTTAAGGACACCGCGCCGGAAAAGGGTTAAAGGCTGAAATGTCGGGATTAAATAAGCCGAAAATTTCTGTTATGAAATACCGGTATTAAAATTAAAGGATATTTTGCACTTTAAACGGCACGTACATATGCCGCTTGTCGTGAAGGGTTTAATAATTTTGGTCAGATTTTATAGTGATATCTCGAATCACCCTCCCCAATGTTAAACCTGTGGGCATTTAAATGAAGCATATATTTCAAATTTCTCATCAGATGATTTATAAACATTTTTTCTGTTACTCTTTTTAAAGAATGTCTCTGCTTTTCTAAGCCCCGACATGCTATTTCTTTCAGGCAACAATTAAAGTGTCGTCCCTAAAAAAAAAAAAAAAAAAAAAAAAAAAAACGTTACATAAGCTAGCCGTAAAACGAAGCAGATGTATCATTGTACGGTTAAATACTGATAAGGGGCTGTGCATATATAACGTTATCACTTTTTTGGCAATTTTGAACCCCCTGCCTCCCTTACGATATCATACGTTATCATCCCTTGACCCCCCCCCCCCCCCCCCGTAATGATATCGTTATCAATGTCTAAAAATTCTTTTCATTTTTGAAATTTTTTTTCTTTTGCTTGGAGTGATATACAAAAATGGTTACATTTATTTTTCGCATACTTAATTGATTCAAATGAAGAGAACACAATAAAATATAATTTTATATATGAAACAACTTTATCTCGAATACCACTTAAAAGAAATAGTTACAATTTAAAAGTATTTTATAATAGCTTTTTGTTACATAATACATTCAACAGTAATAATGTTTTCTTACACTTGACCCCGCATCGGGGGGGGGGGGGGGGAGACAGAGCTTCTTATCACCAAAACAGGTAGACAACATTCTTTCTCTTTTATTTACTAGTAAACACAGGTATCCTTTGAAACATACTTCGCATATGGTTTCTCGAATAGCGAATTATATATGCATACACATATGACAGAAGAAATAGGAAATTTGGAATTAAATAATTTTATAATCATTTAATGATTTTAATAACATTGTACTTACATAAAAATAGATAGCAGTCTAAAAAAAGATAACGTTCTATTTTGATGTAAAGGCCAAGTTATTAATAAAAAGAGAAAATTTTGGTTGGATCAAAAATGATAACGATATCAAAAGACGAACCCCCCTCCCCCTAGAGATATCTAACGATATCATTTGCCAGACTCCCCCTCCCCCCTAAAATGATAACGTTATATATGCACAGCCCCTAATCTTTCTCTACTTACAATTTTTTAATCTTCTATAGAAGATTCGCTTATAAGCGTCGCACATTTTTTATTTTTACACCTTCGTATAAGGTAAAGTACTTTTAACTGAAATTTGTTTGAAAGCTGCATCTCAATTTATTTTTGAGATATTAATTTTTTTGTAGTTTTTAATGACCATTTTTGTAGGTGGCAACTGAAGTGCTTCATTTCTGTAGAAAGGAAAGGGAAGATAGTTGGGAAATAGTAATTACTATATATTTTTGTTGCCATTTTCTCATAACTGAAAAAAAAAAATAATACGCATTTTGAAAAAATGTTTATGAATGATTTCTGATAAAACATGGAGCTATTACAAACTATATTTTATTTTAAGTATCCATATTAATGTTACAAACAAATGAAGGCATGTAACTCATTATATAGCCCTTTTTTTTCTTGTCCCCTGCGCGAAAGCGCGAGAAAGGAGATAAACGTCTCCACATAACCCGAATAGCTTATAACAAAAGTAATTTATCAAAAAATGGACAACTCTATTCAATTCCAAATCGCTATCGCCTGTCTATTTAAAGAATGTCTCTGCTTTTCTAAGCCCCGACATGCTATTTCTTTCAGGCAACAATTAAAGTGTCGTCCCTAAAAAAAAAATTAACGTTACATAAGCTAGCCGTAAAACGAAGCAGATGTATCATTGTACGGTTAAATACTGATAATCTTCCTCTACTTACAATTTTTTAATCTTCTATAGAAGATTCGCTTATAAGCGTCGCACATTTTTTATTTTTACACCTTCGTATAAGGTAAAGTACTTTTAACTGAAATTTGTTTGAAAGCTGCATCTCAATTTATTTTTGTAGGTGGCAACTGAAGTGCTTCATTTCTGTAGAAAGGAAAGGGAAGATAGTTGGGAAATACTAATTACTATATATTTTTGTTGCCATTTTCTCATAACTGAAAAAAAAAAAAAATTAATACGCATTTTGAAAAAAATGTGAACATTTTGAAAAAAATGTTTATGAATGATTTCTGATAAAACATGGAGCTATTAAACTATATTTTATTTTAAGTATCCATATTAATGTTACAAACAAATGAAGGCATGTAAATCATTATATAGCCCTTTTTTTTTCTTGTCCCCTGCGCGAAAGCGCGAGAAAGGAGATAAACGTCTCCACATAACCCGAATAGCTTATAACAAAAGTAATTTATCAAAAAATGGAAAACTCTATTCAATTTCAAATCGCTATCGCCTGTCTATTTAATGCCTTTACGTTTAAAAATGAGAATATACTGTCAAAGTGGGCGTTTTGAACCTAATTCCCGACAAAAAGGAGAAAAACTTGTCGTCGTGTGACAAGAATCGCTTGTAACTAGATAATTTATCAAAAATAGAAAACGCTATTCGATTCCAAATAGCTTCAATAGTCAGGCCTGCCGACTTTATGCCTTTACGTTTACAAATAAGTACGAAACTTCATGAAAAAGTTTCGCTTTGTTGAACGGGAAATTTGAGAATCACCTTTTTAAATGCTTTTTGGGGGATTGCTTAAGTGTTGCGAAATTATAAAACAAAAAAATTTGTTATTTTCAGAATTGGCAGTTTTTTTTTTTAATCTTTTTAAACGCAAAATTAAAAATTTGAAGCTCTTTATGTCATCAGTGCCCTTACGCGGGCTGACTGTATGGGGATTTTCCGAATTCAAAATGTGTACTTCTCAGAAAAGAACAGTAAGAAGAGCACCAATCTCTGAGGTGATGAAAAGAACGAAGCAGATATTCATTCGTCCTCTCCGTTGTTCCAGACCGTCTAAGGATTTCGCGCAGTATCGATTCGGGACTGTTCAAGGTTTGGGGAAGCCAATCCATTTAACTTTTTTTTCTTTTTCTTCCGGCGAAGAAATTGAATTTTTATTTCAAACATTTTCTCGTGTTATGTAAAGCCGGGCACAAGTTGCAGATAAGATTCGAGCTCGTACTCCTTTAACCCCTTGAAGGGTGGTGGTAAATTATATATTCCACTTAATTTTAATCCTCAAATGCCACCATGGCACCGGAATTTTGGAATAAAATTTTGCTTTTTAATAATGTGCGTGAAGAAAAGCTTTTACTTATTTTCAAATAAATGTGTTTGCGTATCTTGGTGTCATTCAATCATTTCAACATTTTAGCAATAGAAGTGTTTTGCCCCTGCAAGGGATAACATTAAATATCTGCATAACTGGTGACCCTAAAACTTCTTTTTATCATATAATTTTATTAATACATGGAAATTATTCCAGAGGGAAACATTCCGTGTTTGCCCCAGGTTAGTGGCTCACGGTAAAATATTCCATCTTGTGCTGCGTTTTGTAGCCTTGCCAACATATAATAGTGAGAAATTTTCCTTGCTGGGCATCGTTCCAAGTGGTTTAGTCGGTAGAACGTCAGTGCGCTATACTGATGGCCCGGGTTCGAGTCCCGGCTTGGAATCTTTTTCACTATGTTGGCCTTTGCGCCTTTTAAGCAATTACTTTGAAATTTGATTTTCATTTGGAATATAATAAAATAAACATATAATTTTAAATCGTGAAATTAAAACGGCAGGCGGGGTTCAATAAATTGTTATGGACTGACAGTCAATTAAAAGGGCCGGGCCGGGTTGGGGCATGGAACTATTAATAAAGAGGAAATGACATATCCTTAAAATAGTGAAGCTTCAACTGTAACCGCTTTCGCAGGGGTTGATTACCGCCGGTGGAAATTTGCACCAGTAAATTTATATAGAAATTTCCTTCTTATTTAAACGCCTTAAAAATGTAAAATTCCTGTTAAAAATAATGGCAGAAACATATTTTAGTTTTTACTGGTGACAGATTACTTTCACGGTAGTCAGGCCCTGCGTTTCCGCCATATTGTGACAACCAGTAAAACAAACTGACTGTTTTATTAGGCAAACTGACACCAGTAAAAACACATAGGAAATTTTACCATATTTTTGTGAAAATATTTCCATGAATAAGACGCTTAAATAAGACGAAATTTTCTATTCAATTTTATTGGTGGGAAGTTTGTCTCGGTGGTAATCCGAACTGTCGATCAAATTTAAAAAAAAAAAAGCAGCCGCCATCTTGTGACAACCTCCTCAGTTCCTTCATTTGCATCTGGTAGCCAGTGCGTTATATGTCTCCTCTTCTTCTTCCGTAACTCCATTTGTTGGGGCTTAGATTTAGCTTGTATATTAGCTCCCGTTTATAGCAAGCTCGGATTTAGGGATAATCTCGTTTTAATGATCAAAATAATGTTTTCTATAATATAAAATATGGAATACCACAGTTATGAGAAAAGTTCTGTTAGAGCGGGCAAAGATATTTTTTTACATTTTTTGTACAAATCTGACAACGGTTTATTTAAAAATTTTGTGATTTAAAAAAAAATATCCTTTTTAACTCAATAATTCAATTAATCTTTATTGCTCACGCTCATCCTATGTTGATACAACAAGCATGTGGCTTAATTTAGTAAAACTTAAAAACACACACTCAAAAAAAAATTCTATTAATGTAAATAAAAGCATGTGGAAGTAAGTATTGCGTTTATTGGAGTAAAATGAGTGAAATATCTACATTTAAAGCAATTTAACTCCCATTAACATGAAAATTCAGTTTCATTATTTATTGTAATTTATAGACCTTAATTTCAGCACGGGTGCGTGGGTTGAAAATTACGTCATAATTTTAGGAAAATGTTCTCCTTTATGAATGAAAGTGCACTTAACTCCCCCTCCCCCGTTTTTTAATTTAAATTGGAGGGAAAATGTGATGTAAAATGACTATAAAAATACTCAAAGAATTTTTTTCAACGTTCTAAAACTGATAAATTTGGGATAAACATTATTTCTTCTATTACTTTTATGATATTCATTAAAATGGTCCGTGGAACAAAATTTCCTTTTTAAATTTTTTTAACCCTTTCTTGAAATGTGTATTTATATATTCCTTTTCAAGTGAAAATTCTTAAAAAAATAAGTTTTAAAAATAAATGTCTAATTTTAGCCATAATTAAATTTATAACCTCTGAAAAAGTAACGCTTTTTCGCTTGCATATGAGTGCAGTAAAGAAAATATGTCTTCAAGAATTACAAAAATATTTATTAAGAGAAAGTTTAATTAAAATGTTTTGTTAATAGTACTTGCATAGCTGCCAACTTGTACGGATTTTTCATACCACTAAAATTTAATAATACATTTTAGCTTACCGAAATTCAAGAACTTTTAATGTTTAAATAAATCAAATTTTTCTATTAAATTTTAGTGGTAAGAAAAATCCGTTCAAGTTGACAGCTATGTACTTGTGACAACTAGAATGGACAGCTAGAATGTTTTCAAATTTTTTTCCTCAAAGCGAAAAATCCTGGCGACGGTTTAAATGTATGACTGAATATAATTGCACGAAGTCCCAATTATCTTTCCAAGAAACTTAGATATATCAATTTCAATATGAAGATTGAGACGAGTCGATTTATAGTTTTAAGCACTCCCTAGACCAGTGTTTCCCAAATGCCGGTCCGCGTAGAAAAGACTTCAAAGGTGATTTCCCCGTTTTTTTAGAGGGGCGGAAGGTGAAAATGAAACGGTTAAGAAATATTCTCTAGTGATTATGAAGGTTAATATATGTTATATTATCCAAGTTTTTTGTAAGAATGCTAATAAAATTTAAGCTAATAAAACTAATAAAATTTAGTGGTGAGAGACTGCCCGCTGGCGCCTAGATCTTTTAGGCTGCACACAGACGCGTGTTTTGCCATCCTTCTCCAGTTTTCATGGAAATCTTTTGTTCAGGACCATTCTGCGGTTTATTCACAAAAGAATGAGGGGAATCAATAATGGGTCAGGAGATAAGGAGCTCAACCATACTTGAAGGAAAGGTTCCTCTTTTGCAGGACATCAGTCCCTTTCCTTTTAAAGTCATGAAAAATCAAAGACACCGCGTGGCCACAAGAAACGACGCCGACACTGATAACAGTTAGAAGGATGGTGCGTTCGCAGCCTTACACCCCTGAATATATCTCTTGCTTACCCCTTTTTTTCTTGCATACTACAAAAATTGGAGGAAGGCCTTGTAGAATTCGGTTGAAATGGGCTCGAATTCGAGGGATAATTACTGTATTGGATATTCAAAATTGATTATGTAATAGCCTGATTCGGCACTCGTCTGATTACCACTGATAAATTTTTGACTATCTTGTTGACAACAGTAACCAGCCTCATCTGAAAAAGTAAAAACATTTTTATGCCATTTGTCACTACTTATAGGTGTTTGACTCACATGAGTGTGGGTCCGTGGTTCCCCGGATAGTGCAATGCCCCAGAGGAGACTAAAGCGGGACGATCCTGCTTGGGATGCTCTACTTTATAAGACTCATCGGTGCAAGTCCTGAGTGACCGGCCCGTGTTTAGTGGAGACCCCCTTGCAGTGGGTGCCGTGGCGGTCCTTTTGTGGGGCACCGTGTTGTGGCCAGTAGTGGTTGGTACACGTATCTAGTCAGCTTTACTTATAGGTGTGTAGCAGGCTTTTCAGCATTGGTATTCCTTAAATATAAAAAATGACTCTATAGTCGAGTCGGCCTTAAGAATTGTTTTCTCGAAACCATAAAAATATTTTTAACAAAAAACAGCACCACCTTTAATATTAATGAGTTTTTACCTATATAATATTGCTTGTAACGAGGTGATGAAGAAAATAGTTGGGCTGCGAAGGAAAAGTACATCAAAAAGTGTTGTGAATCCAACATGTGGTTTGTCATTTTATTCCAAAATCTCGAATGTCAAAGAGAAAATGTGGTATTTCCGAGATTTTTGTGTCTAACTTAAGCCTGTATCCTAAAATTCAGAAAATTTAAATGTTTTAAATAAAAATTAAATTTTATGATGCGAATTTAGGAATATTGAATTATCTTATTTTGTTGATCATTCAGTTAATTTAAATTTTATTTTCTCAATGCACGATTTTAAGCTTGAATTAATATTGCAATGTCTTGGTTATAACGGGCTCTGGTCCTCCTTTCATAATCGACTGCATTTTCATTTACAAATTTATACATTTGAATATGCAAAAGACTCCACTTAAGTGAATCGCTTTTCCCTAGAATCAGTTACTTTTATGAATAAATTGAATGACACCTCAAATTGGAATAAATAGCTCAGTTGAATTAATGTATGTAACGCAAACATGATTAGATGTAGCGCTACTTGCTGTATATTAGTATCAGTGGCGTGGCGTGAAAATTTTCGGTGGTCATCGCAATTATTTAAGTTTGTGGTGAAAAATTATTACCTCTAAAATTCAATGGTTGAATGTTCAAAAAAGAAACTTTAAATCTTACCTTCACTTATACATGAACTCCAAATGTTCTGCTAAAACTGGATCGTAGAGGTTTAAAAGCTTATTATTAAGAGTTTTAAAATATTGCTTGGTCATCGCCGCATCCAGCGATGACCGGACGCCACGCCACTGATTAGTATTGTCAAATGTATTAATCACGAATTCTTTAATTTTTGAGCAAAGTCAATTCAGTTAAATACTTTTCTTCTTGAAGCTGGTTTTATAGAGGGGTTTGCTTTTCTTTTTCCTTTCTCTGTCTGACTAATGCTTGCATTTCATCTATATTTCCGTGTTTTAACGTTGAAAACTTTAAAAAAAAAAAAAAAAAAAAAAAAAAAAAAAAAAAAAAAAAAGTGGCTGGGAAAACTCCGGACGAAATTGAAGATAACCTTCAGCGAAAGCGTGTGCTTTTGTTCTCTCATAGAGGGAAGAAGCTTCCCTGACAGCTAGTGTGACAGGTGTCCCGATTTTCAGGGGTTCGAAGACCCGTCCCACGGAACCCCTACGCGGGATGCCTAAAGTACTTATTTTTCATGCTGAACAGAATATTTAAAATTTTGTTTAGTGCCATGTTCCTTGTTTGTCTGCGTCGAATGAAACTTAATGCAATATAAAACGCGCGGAAACAGAACCTTACATTAAGGGAATTTTTTTTTGATTCCGCCCAAAGTAATATTGTATAAATCTGCCTTCTGAGATCTATACTGTCTAAGACGGAATGTTTTCTGCAAAGTGCAAACTATAGAAATTTTATTAGTTGTCTCTTTTCTTAAACTAGTAGCTGTTTTTAAGTGGCAAACAATAAACTTTTCTTAATTTCGATCAGTATTAATCTAAAATGAAATAGGCAAAACAGCGATCGATCCAGGCAAAATTTGGGGCCTATTTGGGGCCCTTTCACAAAAATGTTTAATAAAATAGGCCCCTTCACAAAAGTCTATTTAATAAAATAGGCCCCTTCACAAAAATAAATTTAATAAAATAGGCCACTTCACAAAAATTTAATAAAATGGGGCCCCTTCACAAAAATGAACTTATTAAAACAGGCCCCTTCACAAAATTCCTTTTAATAAATTAGGCCCCTTTCGTAACGTTCTTTTTTATTAAAACTGTTTTAAAATGTGTAATTTGTAAATAAAACTAGGTCACGAAAAACAAACTTTAGAAAGGGGATTTAAAGAAGCTTTTGTTAATAAATTCTTGGTTTGAGTTTGAGTAAGAGGATTTAACTTTCGTTACAAAATGTTATTTCTCACAAAAATATTATAAAATTCACAAAAAATAACTTTTACTTTCCGCAAAATGGGCCCCAAGAATAAAAACCTGCATCGACCCCTGCAAAATACATATGTTAAAATTACCATATTGCCACCAGCAAGAATGTAATCGTTGGTGTAATGCAGAAAAATTTTACTCACTCCTAGTACGCATTATCAAGGTAAATGGTCAGCAAAGACTGGCTTTTAGGGTATTCAAGGGACACAAGCGTTAATCGATTGCAAATCTTTTAACACTTAAATGCCTGATTTTTCAAAAATCATTGTAATAATGTTTTTCGGCTTTCATTTTTTAAATAATTCATGGGAAAAATACTTAAAAAAATCATATTTTGTTTTAAGTAGTGGTGTACCGAGTAGTACTTTGGCCGAGTAGCCGAGTAGCCTCGGCCGCTGTCTCAGGGGCCGAATAGCCACACTCGGCCCATGAGACTACTCAGCCGAGTAGCTCACACTCAGTGGCCGAGTACCGAATACCGAGTAGTTGTGTAATAAGAAAAAAAAACACTGATGTGCACATAATGTGAGCTTAGGTGTACATATGTGTGTAAATATATATAAATATACCTGTGTACATATATATATATATACCTGTGTGTACATATATATATATATATATAGAGAGAGAGAGAGTATATATAAATTAACTAATTAAATTTGAAATTTATTTGTGCACCTTTTAAAGACAATTTTTGACAATTCAAAAATGTAGCATTAAAACAGTAGCAAAAAAAGGAGAATTGACACATAACAAGTACAATTATTAAGCAATATAAAATTAAAACATTCTTGAAACCTCCAATTTATCCCGATACCTGAAATCTGTCTTTCAAAAATAAAAATATTTATTGGTTACTATAACAATTCATTGAATATTGCAAAACATTTCATATTTATTTTGTAACTGTACCTTATTTTCTTTTGATTAAAAATAAAAAAGAGAAGAATAAAAAGAGAGGTACAAAAAGAGATACAGGCTTTCTTAACAGAAGACTTATGTAAAACTGACACTCCATTTGCATGGGGGGGGGGGGGGGGCTTTTCCGATTATGTGCAACCTTGCAAAAAAAATCTTATGTGCACCTTCAAGCACTGTTTATTCTAAACGTGTATTTTCAGAGGCAGGCCAAATTTATGACCTGCTTATTTAGGCCCTGTTTACTGAAAATGTAGAACGTTTGGTGTTTTTGCACCATAATTTGAAATACAATAAATTTAATTATTAGTTTTTTTATTACATTTATTGTATTTTCAGTTTCTTTATCCAAAATAAGTCTTTTCTGTTTTCCCATATATTTAAAAAGAACTTATTTTTATTTGTATAAATGTGAAACTAAATTTTAATCTGGAATTATTTTATGAGGGTTTTTGTTCTTAACTTTTCCTATATTTTGTAGACATATTGTTAAATACTGAGTAAATAGTTTTATGAATTATTGCATATATTATACATTGATGTTCGAATAACTTTTTACAGATCAGTTTTAAATTCATATGCTTAAAAAATGAAATTCTTACAACTACTCGGTATTGGCCGAGTACTCGGCAAAAATTTCGCCGAGTACCGAGTACTCGGCAAATTGGCCGAGTAGACCGAGTACTCGGTACGGCTCTAGTTTTAAGTATGGTTTACGGCTAAAAAACAGTTTGTTACTAATCGGCAATACTGGTGTTTACTTGAAAAAATAATTTTCCTTGATAAAATTCTATAATATGAAACACACAAGAATTTTAGGAACTATAATAAGAAATAAATTTTTCTTGCTCACTGCAAAACAAAATAGGGTATTTCGCAAGCTTCCAAACAAAACAAAAAGAACAAGTAGCAACAATTGAAAAAAAATAAAGCTATCTTTATTCTTAAACAGCACAAGTGTTGCCATCTACATGTTGAAAATCGATTTAATAATATTTTCAGAATGTATTTTCTTGGCAACATTAAGCATTATAGCTTCAATATTATTCTAATAGTATTTTAGAGCCTAAATTGGGTATGTTGCCGAAAAGCAACACCCGGCATTTAAGGGTTAAGAAACAATGACCATAAATTGAAATCGTGCGTCGTACACCATATTGGGTGCATTTTTTGGAAATTTAAATTTTATTTAGTAGCAATATGGCAAGTGATCACCACTAATTTGCCCCTTTCTAATATTGAGCCATTCCCATTATTATCTCACTTTATCATTCTCGGGCACGACACCAATTATTTGTGCACGTTTTTCGTGAGTCGACATTAAGCATGCAAAATGCTTTCATTTCATGTATACACAACTACTCTAATTTTCACCTATCCGAATTGCTTGGTGAATACGCGTTGTGTATATGAATGCATTTTGCATACATTGTTATCGGTTCAAGACAATCGTGTACAGTTTATTAGAGTCGTATCGATGGATGAAAAAGCGCCTTTAAAAAGTAAACATTTTAGAAGACTTCAACCAATATTTCTTTCCGCTATTTTATCCGGTACTTGTTAAATGTTGGCAATAATATTCAATAAAATATCAATATTGAGAATATTACTTGGCAATATTGTCTGTCTTATCCAATATTAGTACATTTTAAGTTTCCTTTTTTTTAAGACTGCAAATGTACTACTAGTTTGGTACTAGGACTGCTCATTATACCTCCTTGTATTTATCAGTTCTAGAGCTTATTTCTAAATGATTAAATTTAGTCATTTTAATCCAAATAGCATAATATGCATAATATAAGTTTATGTAAGAGTTTATTTTATTTGTATAGCCTGCGGGATTTTTTTTATGTTAAATGCAGAAATGGTAAGATAAAACCTGTTTGATATGTAAATTTCCAACCGGACGAAAAAATGTCCGAACCAGGATTCGAACCAGGGATCTGTTGGCTGAAGCCGCGAATGCTCTTGAGCTATCCCGGACGAATCTGGTGGATCTAGTTCACCCAGCTAACCTTATTGATTGTAGCATCCGGTCTTATATCTGAACCAGCTTAACAGAATAAATTGCAGGTAATGGGACTCTAGAAAACGCCCGATACGTAATTACACTAGATTAATTTTAACACAATTATTCTAATTGGTAAATAAATCAGATGAGATGTAAATTTCCAACTGGGCGAAAAATGTCCGGACCAAGATTCGAACCAGGGTTCTTTTGGCTGAAGCCCCCCCCCCCCCCCCAATACTCTACCATCTGAGCTATCCTGGACGAATCTGGTGGATCTAATTCACCCAGCTAACCCTATTGATTATAGCATCTGGTCTGATATCTGAATCAACACTACAAAAAAACAAAAAATCGCAGGTTGAACTCCAGAAAAAAAACGCGGGATACATAATTACACTAGATTAATTTTAACACAGTTATTCTAATTGGTAAATAATAAATATTTTACATCTCGTATGATTTATTTACCAATTAGAATCATTGTTAAAATTAATCTAGTATAACACATGTGTGTCTAATTTAACATTCGGTTTTAAAATTTGTGCAATCGGGTTTTGGCTCGTAGGTATAATAAGGGAATTAATTATCCATTAACAGTGATTAATTCAGACTACTCACCTGGAAAAATTTTCGGTACCGTTCTATTGGTGAGCAGAAATTCCCAAACATTTCTGCAGCTGAGTCCTTAGGTTGACTGTAACAGATTTTTAACTCCTTGACCAAACCTCAAATTCGTTGCTGGTTCCGGAGATAATTAAAAATATTTTTTCCCTATTTAATGCTGAAAATAATATGATAGTATTAGTACGTTTCTTTTTACAAAGTTATTCCTGTGAAATTTTCGTTTTGAAGTAAAATGCTTTGAATTCGTTGCCTTTTTCTTCACTATATGTGACTTCTTATTTTCTTTTGGTGGTGGAGCAAATACTCACCGCACATTTCTTATGTTTGTTACTTCAGTTATTTCTTTAATTTTTTGTCTTGATAAAATATTGCTACTTGATTCTTCAATTTACTTCTGTTCTGTACACTCTTAAGTTAGCCTACATATCCGTAAAACATACATTAGTACTTTGTTAGTCTGGTCTTCAAAGTTTACTTACCGAACATTGTTCACAAGGGAGTGCAAAACAGTGCTCGCTGCAAATTGCAACGAATTTGTAATCGGATTGCGCGCTCATAATCTGTTGCCATAAATATTAAATGAGTTTATGCCTACCCTCCAAATATTTGGTTTTAAATACAAAAAATCGCTTCAATTTGGAATTTTTTCAACTACGTTGCCTGTACAACGTACACGATTTGGCTGCCAATGTTTACTCTACTATCAAAAAACCATGTTTTGAATCAGAAAATTCGTTTAAGATGTCTCCTGTGAATTTATGGCTTTTATTTATATTCAGTAACATTTATGGTACGAAATATTTGACTTGGGGGGGGGGGGACTTACAAGTCTATGGTATGCTACCTATCATTAGTTATTGTTCTTCCACTCTGCAGCATAGATAAAAATATTACACGGATTAAACTTATTTTTACGCGTTTAACTTCTTCACGACGAACGTCCTATACAAAACTCTTACTCTTTCAGCACTAGTATTTCGACCTAAGTCTTTGCCTAATTTAATTGCAGAAATTCTTGAATTAAATTATGCGAAAATTACAATATGAAAATTTTGGTAGAAAAAATTAAGAATAGTCCTATGCGAAAATTACAATATGAAAATTTTGGTAGAAAAAATTAAGAATAGTCCCTATACGTCGCGTCGGCGCTCGTTGTGAAGTGTTAATCGACAAATTATAAATGTACAATCGGTCAAAAGTGTGGATAATAGGAATATCCATCCATCCGATTTCATCACCAAATTATCGCAGAGGTGCGAGAGGTATGATTCGAATGAGAATATATCTTATTTTAGGTAGATTTTGTATGAAATACTACCTGTTGGGATCGTTCCTATGTTGGAATTTCTGAAAAGAATTTGGAGATCTACACCGATCATGACCCCTAGAACCCAAAACCACCCTCAGTAAAAAACTTTATATCTATCTATCTATATAATATATATCACTTTCTTCTGGACACGATAACTTTCGCAATTCTGCACCAATCTCTTCCAAACTGATACATAAAATCAATGGGCATAAAATCTCGGTCAAGATCGTTAATGGGCAAAATCGGACAAAGGGGATGGAAATAGGGAGGGGTTTTGTGAAAACCGAAAACCCCCCATAACTTCTTAATTTTTGTACATATCAAATCAGTTTAAAGTTTTTATTACTTCTAAAAATAGGGCCAAAAATTTATGTATCACAGATTTTTGATAAAGTTAAAAATGGGCTCCAGGGGAGCAAAAAATAGGGTTTTTGGGAGAAAAAAATTCATAACTTCGTCAATTCTGAAGATATCAAATCCAATTAATTTTATTATAAATCTCCTTAACATTATCTACAACTTTTATATTCACAAGTTTTGGATAGGACCAATTCGTACCGCAAAAAAAAAATTAACAACGAAAACAAAAAGGGGGTTTGAAGAAGTAAAAAATCCATAACTCCGTCAATTCAAAAGATATAAAATCCCCATGAATTTATCATATATCTTAATATTGTCTACAACATCTATATAAACAAGTTTTGGATAGGACCAATTCTTACAGCAAAAACAAATTAAAAATACATAGCGGTTGAAGAAAAAAATCATCTTAGTAAGGGTGTATTCAAATCCAAACTGCTTATTTTCTGACTCATTTTACAATTTATCTTTGCTCTCAAAGGCTTCCAATTAGTACGTTTTCTTACTCAGAAACTATATAATGTACCGTAATGGTCGATTTTTTGAAAGAGGCAGAATATATTTTTAAAAAATGCTGTTAAGTGGGCATTTTGAACCGAATTTTCCGAAGCGGATTCTGTTGGAAAAATCATTGCATTAAGGATGCACTCAAAAACAAACTGCTTATTTTATGACTCATTTTTAAATTCATTTTTGCTCTCAAACGCATTTAATTGGTAGATTCGCTTATTCAGAAACTATATAATGTACCGCAATGATAGATTTTTTGATAGAGGCAGAATATATTTCAAAAAATTATGTCAAAGTGGGCATTTTGAACGGAATTTCCCGAAGCAATTTTGTGTTATCACTTTCTTCTGGACACGATAACTTCCGCAATTCTGCACAAATCTCTTCCAAACTGATACATAAAATCAAGGGATATAAAATCTCGGCCAAGTTCGTTAATGGGCAAAAGCGGACAAAGGGGATGGAAATAGGGAGGGGTTTTGTGAAAACCGAAAAAACCCCATAACTTCTTAATTTTTGTACATATCAAATCAGTTTAAAGTTTTTATTACTTCTAAAAATAGCGCCAAAAATTCATGCATCGCAGATTTTTGATAAAATTTAAAATAGGCTCAAGAGGCGCAAAAAATAGGGTTTTTGGGAGAAAAAAATTTCCTTACTTCGTCAATTCTCACGATATCAAATCCAATAATTTTATTATACACTCATTGCCATAAAAATTTGCGCACCAAGAAAAAGATGTCCAAATGAAACGAAATTTTACACGCGTAAGTACTACTGTCATATAAGTAAGTGAGTAGAAAACCAAAGAAAAAGGATCATTTATTGCAGAAAAAAGTACAAATGAACGGGAATTTTAGTACTCTGTTGGACCCCCTCTAGAGCGAATGCACGATGTGATACGAGCGGGCATTGAAGCATACAAGTTCCGCATGATGTCCTGAGACATCTCGTTCCACAGTTGCTGTAAAGCGCCCCGAGTTCAACCAAATTCGTAGGGTAGCCAACTTGCCGTCCCAAATGATCCCAGTTATGCTCGATTGGTGACAAATCTGGGGATCGAACAGGCCAGGGAAGGGTGGTAATGTGGCGGAGGCAGGTTTGTGACATCCTTGCTGTGTGTGGCCGAGCATTGTCTTGCTGAAAATGGCTCCTGGGAGCCCTGCCACGAGTGGCAACACATGTGGCTGAAGAATGTCCTGGACGCACCGCTGGGCTGTCATTGTGCCGCGGATCGATATTAGGGATGACCGTGTATCGTAAGCAATGGCACCCCATACCATCACACCAGCTGTGAGAGCGGTGTGTCGCTGTAAAGCGAAGGCAGGATTGAGGCATTCACCACGGGGCCTCCACACACGAACACGATTGTCATCGCTGCTCAAATTGAATCTAGAGTCGTCGCTGAAGACGACCTGGTTCCATTCCGTTACAGCCCAATCCTGTCGTAAGCGACACCATCCAAACGGAGGCGTCGGTGGGTGGGTGTCATTGGCAGCACACGTAATGGGCGCCGTGATACCAGGTGTCCTTCGGCCAGGCGCCTTGCGATGGTTCGGAAAGACACAGGGATCCGTAGTGAAGATTCTGCCTGTGTCTGGATAGCGGCCACTGAGGCAGTTGACTCTACGCGTGCGTTTCGTATGATGTGACGGTCTTCTCGACGACTGGTCTGTCGAGTGCGTCCCGAGCCTGGTCGCCGTGTAAATGACGTCTCTTCAGCCAAATAGCCCCACCAGTGGCTGAGAGGTTCTGCTCTCGAAACTGGTAGACGGGAAGTGCTGGGTTCGATCCCAATCGCGCCCGTCGGCCTAATCGTTCGGAGTTTTCGTGGTTTTCTTCGAACCATGGATTTCCATGCGTTAATACGGGTTAGGTTCCCTTAGAAAGACCCCCACGAAGGGCACTCCCCCTCGGGCCTATATCCCTAGTGTAGATAATCGGCCGTCACAATCAATCAGTCAAATGGTCCCAACACCTCCTCTCAGTAAAATCAGAACGGCCGAGTTGACCACCCAGCTTCCATCATCCCGATGATTCTTCCCCTCAAACTCTGACAGCTGCTCATGTTGTCTTCGATGGCTGCGTAACGGCATGTCTACCTCAGCGTTTCCTTTGCAAAAGAAAAGGTACACTCAGACACGTTCTGCTTACCAGTTTTATACTCCAAGGAGGACAAAGTTCAACGCCCTCTAGTGGCATTACGCAATGCGCAATCACGCTGCATTTCTAATCATTTGCATATCTGCCTAATATGTACCTTCATGCCAAGTTTCGTTACGATCCCACAATTATTTCTTGGTGCGCAAATTTTTATGGCAATGAGTGTACATCTCCTTAATATTATCTACAACTTTTATATTCACAAGTTTTTGATAGGACCAATTCGTACCGCAAAAAATATTAAAAACGAAAACAAAAAAGTGTGAAAGAAGAAAGAAGAAGAAAAATTTTCATAACTCCGTCAATTCACAAGATATAAAATCTCCATGAATTTATCATATATCTTCTTAATATTGTGTTCAACATTTATATAGGCAAGTTTTTGATAGGGCCAATTCTTAAAACAAATTAAAAACACATAGCGGTTGAAGAAAAAAATCATCTTATTAAGGGTGCATTCAAATCCAAACTGCTTATTTTCTTACTCATTTTTAAATTCATTTTTGCTCTCAAACGCATCCAATTGCTAGATTCTCTTATTCAGAAACCATATAATGTACAGTAATGATCGATATTTTGATAGAGGTAGAATATATTTCAAAAAATGTTGTCAAAGTGGGCATTTTGAACAGAATTTCCCGAAGCGATTGTGTTAGAAACGAAAAATATTGCCCTACTGAGAAAAATAATTGTTTATTAATCAAGTTTTAATTAATTGAAAGAAATATAAAAACACAGGTCGCTTTAAAATCTTTTCAAAAATCACGTCAGCATGTTTCATATTTTTTTTTTTTTTTTTTTTTTTTTTTTTATTAAAAATGAATCTGAAAATGTGCCAGAAAATTTCGAGTTGAGTATGGAAAAATAATTTTTTTTAATATTGCCTTAACATGATTCTGATAAAACCAGCTATTTTATAAAAAGGAAATAAAAACTCGTCAAAAGCAGACATATAAAACTGTTAAAGTGGATTTATATCTAATAATGATTTAGTTTTTGTTCGTGAAATTAGTATACTTAACTTCGAAATCTACCTCTGCCTGTAGGCCGAGGCGGCAGGGATTTTTTTATTCTGAATATGAATGCTGTTTTTCAAATAAAGGTCATCTACATATTGAATTGTATCAACTTTGATTCTTCAGATAGCAACACTTACTTTTGACATTCTATTACATTTCCTCGGATCAAAACAGCTCTTAAAAAGGTTTAGTTTATATCACTTTTTCTTAAATCTTCATTAGAAAAGTGTTAGGGATTATCCATAAACTTCGGAAAATTATGATCTTGCAAGGAAAAATAGCGAAAACGCTTGATTGGTTTCCGAGAAAATTATACAGAAATTCTAAATATAAAAATCTCTCTTTATACGATAAAAAAATTCTCCGATAAGTATCTAAGATTTTTTTCTTTCTGTGGATCTTTTGATAATCGTAAGGTAGTCCCCCTAGACCAATCATACTCAACCTGCGGGCTGCATGTGGCTCGGCGACCTTTTATTTGAGGTTCAAGACACTTGAGATGTACATAAAAAGTATTTAAGACCTTCTCTGTTAGTATATATTTTCAGAGGAAGACAAAATCATTTATAAGTCATTTTAATTTATGTTATAACATAATAAATTCATTTTTCGTGATCAAAATTCCCTTTCACAAATTTGCACTATATTATCCCTTTAAGACCCGGTGTATTTGTAAACAAAACTACTCATGCTTGTAGAAAGTAAAACATGGACTGCAACCGCTATTTGTTGATAAAAAATGATACTTTACTCTATCTGCAAACCAGAACGATCGTTCGATTCGAGTTTTTATTATAAACGACTTAGAAGCAAACAATTAAATGAATGTCTAACCCGCACGATCGTGCGGGTTGGGTCTTAAAGGGTTGTATTAAATACCATTGGGGAGGGGGGGGGGGACTTTTTTGCCACGACCAAAAGTCTCTGATTTATTAGAGAAATTCACCCGTCCTCTTTTCCTTAGAACTTGGATATCCTGCATTGTTACATTATTGCGTTTTGTACGTATAAAATAGCTATTTTTATTATTTAGGGCAGAACTTCTGTCGCAGAAAAATTGGTACTACTAAAAATTTTTACACCTCTTATATTTCCAAGCAAAAAAAAAATCTTCGCAGCATACTTCTACATTTGCAATAGAAATCTACCACGGAGATTATTGTTTGAAAACAGTGGTGTTAATTTTTTTAACACTTCTGCAACGAACGTTAAACCCTACTAATAATATTAACTTTATTATAATGCTTTATTATACTATATGTTATCTTACTATTTTAATTATTATTTTTATATCCTTTTATAAGTGTATTGCGGTAAAGATGAAAATAAGCACTCGCCAGTCGCCACTCAGCGACTAAACGTGAAAAACTGGCGCTTAAAAATATGGAAAGCACCGGCCAAATGCAGGATTTTCTAAAAGGGATTTCGTCACAGAATCGCGAAAAAAAACCTCCGCGAATTTCGTCAAAAGATCGCGAAAAAAGTCTCATTTCGTCAAAAGATTGCGAAAAAAACTTAAATTTTGTCGAAGGATCGCGAAAAAACCCAAATATCGTCAACAGATCGCGAAAAAAGCGTGTATTTCGTCAAAAAATCGCGAAAAAACGAGACTTTTGTCAAAAGATCGCGAAAAAAAAAAACCCACATTTCGTCAAAGGATCGTGGGAAAACCTGAACTTCGTCAAAGGCTCGCTGAGGGATCGCGGAAAAAATGTGATATTGTAAATGAATCGCGTAAAAAACGCAAAAATCGTCAATAAAATCGCGTAAAAAACCGAGAATTTCGTCAAAGAATCGCGTAAAAAACCGAGAATTTCGTCAAAGAATCGCGTAAAAAACCGAGAATTTCGTCAAAGAATCGCGTAAAAAACCGAGAATTTCGTCAAAGAATCGCGTAAAAAACCGAGAATTTCGTCAAAGAATCGCGTAAAAAACCGAGAATTTCGTCAAAGAATCGCGTAAAAAACCGAGAATTTCGTCAAAGAATCGCGTAAAAAACCGAGAATTTCGTCAAAGAATCGCGTAAAAAACCGAGAATTTTGTCAAAGAATCGCGTAAAAAACCGAGAATTTTGTCAAAGAATCGCGTAAAAAACCGAGAATTTTGTCAAAGAATCGCGTAAAAAACCGAGAATTTTGTCGAAGAATCGCGTAAAAAACCGAGAATTTTGTCGAAGAATCGCGTAAAAAACCGAGAATTTTGTCGAAGAATCGCGTAAAAAACCGAGAATTTCGTCAAAGAATCGCGTAAAAAACAGAGAATTTTGTCAAAGAATCGCGAAAACGAACGCGAATTTCATCAAAAGATCGCGAAAACAAATGCACATTTCGTCAAAGGATCGCGGAAGAAACTCAAACAACGCCAATAGATCACTGAAAAATGCGAATTTCGTTAAAGTATCGTGAAAAAAATTACTACCAGGACTGACCCCCCCCCCCCCCCCCCCCCCCCCTTTACATTTCAGAAAATTTCTTGTAAATTTCAGATTTTTTTTTTTCTTTTTTAAGTACCTAAGCATAGTGGGACTTATATGCAACATGCTTATACAGGGTTCATACTCATCAGGGGATTATGGGATTTCTGGGAAAATCAGGGGATAATGCAAAAAATTCCCTAAACCTGGCAAAATGATTGGCTACTCTGGGAAATTGAGGGCAATCACTGCTGTTTGCTTGCTTTACGAAATCATAATGAAATCAAACTAAGACCTTTCTTCTAATATCGTGATATATAGAATTGGAAACTAGCCACTCCTTCTTACAGATTAGATATATGTTATATTTAATATGTGTTACTTTTAACATCTGGCGACACCCATTCAGTCACTAGACATGCCTTCTAACATCGTGAGGTTTGAAAACTGTTAAAGAGGAACTTAAGAAAAATAAAGGACATTTTAAAATTGATATTTACACTTGAGCCTTCATATTATTCATAATGCTTTTCAAAGAGGTAATAAAATCCCAAAGTGGAAATTAAATTCTTACAGCAATCTACCAAGTTTTTAAGGAGAGCCCCACAAGGCATGCAGACTTCATCTCTGTTGTACACAAATTAATTTTAAATAGTTTTTCCTTTAAAGTTCTGTTCATATTGTTTATATAGGTTATGTATAAACTGTATTTTTGAGATTATCTAGTTTGTATTTTTTTAAAGGGGAGGGGGGCGAGGGGTCGTGATACTGGTTTAAAAAATGTCGTTAATTGTTGACATGGAAAAATTATGCATACCTGAAAATACATCAGGGGATTCTCAGGGGATTTTTTCTTGGAAAATGAGTATGACCCCTGTTATATAGCTAACTACATAACTTAATTTAAAATTTAAAATAAATTGGAAATTTGTATCTCAAGTTTATTAAAACAATATGAATAAAAATATCTTTATTTAGTACATAAATTACTTATTTACTCTAAACTCATATTTTTAAATTAAATATTCAGTGACATAAATGTACTTACTGGCTGCTAAAGAAATTATTCCTACTAGCCGGTAACTGGCTGCTAAAAAAAATCAACCTACTGGACAGTAATCAAAAGGCCACTAATCAAAATTCCTTATTTTCATCTTTATATTGCTGCTCGCCTAACGTTGGAAACATAAGTTTGCGGCTCGCGAGAAAAAAAAGATTTAGTATGGCTGCCCTAGACCGTCGAAAAGTAAATTTCTCTATTTCAAAAATTAATGATAAGAATAGTTGTAAAAGCACATATAGCCATGTTTTGAAGACATTCATTCATTTTAGATCAAATTTTATGTATGTCATAATCAGAGGTGGGGAATTTTCAGAAAATCTTACCAGCCAAATATTTATTTTACGAGTACAGCTGAAAATTGCTATGACAAAATGTATGCGACTGCAAAAATAGTTAATCACTGTTACTAGAATGCATTTTCTTAACTCTTTTTCTGTACAATTAAGAAATATATATATAATACAGAACAGCTTAGTATAAGATAGAACTTAGTACCATGTTCACATCGTGGTAAAATTGAAAATTTTAAAAGTATAAGCCATTTAAAAAAGTTTAGTTTTTGGCATATCTTCTTTCTATAGCCTGCAGTTTTTCAAAGATTGTCTAAAAATTCACTCGCCCTATCATTAGATCTACTCGTCAGTGGCGAGTAAAGTGATGTATTTCCCCATCCCTGGTCATAATACTTTAATATGAATTTATTAACCCTTTAGAGGGCAAATAATCGAGGCATTAATTTGATTTTCGAGGCCTGAAATTGTTTAATTTCAGGAGGAATGCAGAATATGGGACTATGAACAAATAATGTGGATATGAACATAAACGTTATTTAGAGATTTCGTTCTTTTCTGGCAAAATATATGGCTGAAATTATTGCCTCGTAGTCCATTTAATGGTAAACCTTTATCCCTGTGCTCATTCTTTACATTTTTGGCAAGAAACTGTTCTCAAAAAATATAAGAGTTAATAATGCTCACTAATATAAAAATATTTTTGAATTTAAAAAAAAAAAAAAAGCCTGAAATGTTTTTGGATCTATTTATTGTATCTCATTGAAAAGTAAACATTTCAATCGAATGATTTTTCAAGAAGATATAAATTACTTTGTTACCAGCATCCTGAAATTTTGATATCTGTGTAGATTTGAGAGAGTTTTTTGGCTCTTGGCCGACTGTGCAATTGAATTGCACATTCATTGTAATAGTTTACAGTGAT